>OY101443.1:29422804-29950496 GCA_956483585.1 Gymnocheta viridis
CATGTCCATCACCTAGTGATTTCCATGTTCCGGCGGCACTGAGCCTAATTGCCGAGTTCATAGCCAGTTGTTTGACCATTAGATCGGCAGGAAGCCAGTGTAGCATTGTGAACAAGGCTTTTGATGGGGTGGTGCGAGGTGCGCCTGTAATCATCAAGGCCGATGTTCTTAGAATTCTTTCAATGATTTTAGAATAGGTGGATTTGCCTAGGGCCGGCCACCAGACGATTGCACCATACATTAATATGGGCTTGACGACCATTTCAAAGAGCCAGTTGGCCGTTTTGGGGTTAATACCCCATCTGTTGCCTATGGCCTTTTTGCAGGTATAGAGGGCAATAGCGGCTTTCGCTGGTCTTGCTTGTACGTTTAGGTTCCACGATAACTTAGAGTCTAGGATGATACCTAGCACTATCGGTTAACCTTAGCGTGACTCCGTTAAGAGTTGGTAAGGTGAAGTACGGTATTTTGTATTTTCTCGTGAAGAGTACGAGCTCCGTCTTTATTGGGTTAACGTTGAGTCCATTACTGATACACCATCCGGTAATGTGATTCAAGGCTGACTGTAGACGATGCGAGATTGTGTCTGGGTATTTACCCGACACTACTACTGCAACGTCATCTGCGTAGGCTACTGTTTTAAATCTGTTTGAGTCTAGCTCCAACAGTACCGTGTTTATGGCAAGGTTCCACAGGATTGGAGATAAAACCCCTCCTTGCGGCGTTCCTCGCTTTGCAACTTTATAGATTGTTGAGGATCCCATCGTAGATGTGATGACCCTATTAGTCAATAATTCTTTGATGAGATTGGTTATTGACTGGTTTACGTTCAGTCTTGCCAGAGCCATGATGATGGTTTCTGGGTTGATGTTGTTGAAGGCACCTTCTATGTCTAGAAAGGCCGCCAGAGCAAATTCGTTATGCTTTATGGATTTTTCAATGTAACCAACAAGCGAGTGTAGTGCCGTTTCAACCGATTTGCCCTTCGTATAGGCATGTTGAGCGGTGGATAGTAAGTTCGAGTTGATTACCGATCTAAGATGCAGATCAATCAATCGTTCTAGTGTTTTTAGTAGAAAGGATGATAGACTGCTTGGTCTAAAATCCTTTGCGTTTGTATGCGTAGTTTTTCCACATTTAGGTATAAAAACCACGGGGTTAGATGGCATAAATAGTATTATTCTAAAAAATATGCCAGACTACTTTTATGAAATTCTAAGTAAAATATTCAATTGTTGTTTAATTAATGGAACATTTCCCCGTACTTTCAAAAAATCAAAAGTAATACCGATTCATAAAAAGGAAAAATATCCCAAACTACCCGCCACCTACAGGCCGATAAGCATTTTAAGCTTACTGGATAAGGTCTTTGAAAAAATCATTCATAAAAGATTAGTTGATTTTGCAGATCAAAATAATATTATTAACCACCAACAGTTTGGATTCCGTAAGGAACACTCTACCGTACACCAAATAAAGCGAGTTGTAAATTATATCGAAGATAACATAAGAAATCGCAAGAGTACTGGCATTGTTTTTCTCGATATAGAAAAAGCTTTTGATACCATCTGGCACAATGGGATGTTATACAAACTCAATGCATTAGGTTTCCCTTTATACTTACCAAAATTATACAAAGTTTCCTAAAGAACCGTACATTTGTTGTGTGTGTTGACGGGGACTTCTCAACAGAAAGAACAATCCCAGCGGGATAGCCACAAGGGTCAGTACTATCACCTACACTCTACTCATTGTATACATCTGATGTTGAGGTGCACATAAATCAGGAAGAAGCATTTTATGCTGATGACAGTGCTTTTATATGCAGTGGAAAACTTTCAAATGCAATAATCAAGAGAATGCAAGAGAGCCTTACCACAAGCCAAAAATATTTGAATAAGTGGAAAATAAAAGTAAATGATAATAAAACGCAGGCTATTATATTCCCATATAATAAATCACCAAAACGTATTCCTACTAAAGTTTTGTACTGTCGGGGAAACGTGATTCCCGTCAAAGATGATATTAAATATCTAGGTATCACTTTAGATAAAAAAAACTCAAATTTAAACAACATGTGAATTACATTTATGATAAAGCTTTAAAGTGTGGACGTGCTCTATACCCCATACCTAACAGGAGGTCTAAGCTCAACCTCAAAAATAAAATATTGTGGTACAATATGTGTATTAGGCCGATACTGACTTACGGCAGTCCAGCATGGTTTCACAAAACTGCTAAGACCCATACAAAAAAGCTTCAGATTATCCAGAACAAAAATTTAAAAATAATTCATAATCTTCCCCCTAGATTCCCCACTGACTTACTGCACAATAGATTTAAACATTAAAAGTTAAACGCGTTTGCCAATGATCTGACGCTGTCATTTAATGAAAAATGCAGACTGTCTAATTTTGAAACAATAAGAAATTTACTAAACAGTCGCTGATATTCTTTTGTTAAAAAGAATCTTACTAGCGATTGTTTTACCAAATTTCATTATAACATTTTCAAAGTTTATAAGAGGTTTTTATGACAAATTTTCCTCAAGACAGTATTATTAATAGTTTCCTTATTCAATTATAAGATTTAATTGTTGTAGTACGTAAGTAAAATCTCATAACATTGTACCTTATTTAGTTTATAAGATTCGTGAATAAAAGATTTTAATAATAAAAAAGATAAAAGAAATATCAAAGTTCATTATTGCGAAAAATTTCAGCTAACATCAGTTTCGCTAAAAACTTAATTTGCCAGAAGAAGTATTTCAACGTCTTTATCAATAAGCCAGTGGTCTTCGACTAAACTAAGAGATAATTTAAAACGTAAGAATATGTTATCAGCTAGGATTTTGTACAGTGATCAAATAATTATATAATGAATTCAGTAAGTTGTCGACGTTTTTATTTGATATAATAACACCAAAAATAAAAATAACCTGACGGTGTAAGAAAAAATTTTAAATTATAAAATTTTCTTTGAAACTCGTATGATGTACGTATGTATATAAACTAGTGGTATTCTGATAGTTGTCTTTTTAAAATTTTGTTAACTTTTTCATTTACTTATCTGTATTGCGGTTGGACCAGACGATAAAGTTTTTGGTTCAATATAACCTGTATATTTCTAATATAGAAACACAATGGAATTTCAACCACAATTGATTTAAAAAATACGAATTCGGTCATTCATATTCAGCCTGCTAAGAAAGCAGATGGATTTATTTAAAAACATTTTTTATTTAAATCTTTTTCTGCGTTTAATGTGTAAGACAGAGATCTGAATATGAAAAATTACGATAAAATCTCAAACAGAAAGCATTTTGCTCTCAAATCCAACCCATAATTCGGCTTATTTTCGTAATATTTAACCATTAATCCGCGTCCAATTCCGTAGTGCGTGCTATCGACAATGCGATATTCCGCAAAACTATGATTTCTTAGGTGTTTTTAATGAATGTAAGACCAGTTAATTTTAAATGAATATAAATCAATTTTTTATCTCCTAAGATCTTAACTTATCATTTTGTATATGTTGAATTGGGGAAAATACGAAAATATGCAACAAAAAAATATAATACAAATATGTATGCATATACTATTTTTGGAAATTTTCCGCAAACATTCCGATCCAAAAATCCAAAGTTCATATGTATGTATACGATAGGAACTGATTGTTTGAAAAATATTTGATGAATTGCGAACTATTCTTAGAATACCTTTTAATTAAGCCTACATTAAATTATTCAATTGGATAATGCAATCTAGAAGCTAAATATAAATTTGTGGAAAGTAGGTATTTGCAATACTTTTATTCAAAATACAAATGCATTTTCAATTTTTATTCCAAATACAAAATAGTTTTTAATAAAAGTGTAATTTTCTCAATGGTAATGATATTTCTTAAGTTTTTTTTAAATAAATTTTGGAAATAATTTCCAATATTGCAGTTGCAATTTTTAGAATTTGCGCTATTTTCGCGAGGTTTTTAATTTTTTTGTTTCTTTGCTAATTACATTTTGAAGCTTGATATCAAATTAAATTCTTACATCAAACTTTGCTTTATTTTATAGAAAAATGGCAATTAATTGAAGTGCTTTTGAAGATTAACTCACTGATGTTACAGAATGAAAGCAACATTTCTTATCAAATTCTAGCCGGGAAGAGATTTTTCCGCTTTGTTATGTATTACTAAGGCCCAATAATTGACTACTCATTTAAGGGTCATTTATCTTTAAATGCCACTTAAGTGCCAATTTCATTTTTTCAGTACAAAATTATGTGACATATAAATGAAACTTAAATGACCATTCTTCTGCATTTAAAGTCCATTTAAGTTTTGCACACATACATACACAAACATATGTTTTTGCTTGCGTGTTGGTGTTTCGCGCAACAAAGTAAACAAAAAATTTGCGGCCATTGAAAAATCAACGTCTTTTGGAGTGAAATTTGGACTTCACATCTACATTAGAAATTTTTCTTTAATTTTGTGCAACAGTTGTTTCTCTAAGAAAATTGAGAGAATTTCGTGAGGCTGCCATATTTTTATCGTAATTAAATACAAACAATAATTTCACACTGAAAAACTCAAACTGTATTTAAATGAAACTTAAATTTAAGTGGCATTTAACTAAATGGCATTTAAATGCGAAGTCAATTATTGGCCCTAAGTATCCAAACAACATTTTAATTGTCAAAAGATTTTTTATCACATTGTACAAATACACCTGAATATAGAAAATAATTAAAATTACACAAGTATAAAACAGGATATAAGCATAAATTTTACCTTTCTTCTGAAATCACAAATAGCCATAACAAATGAAATATTAATACATTATCAAAACAAAACTAAAATTCAATTTCATTGATTTTGTATATTTACTCATACATAGTTTCTTGACGATCCATTATATTTCTTTAATATATGTAAATAATATAAAAAATAATTATGGTTATTTATATACGAAAAGAAAATAAAGTGCTAAAAAATACTGTAATATGCATGCATAATATTATACTAATAAACG
Organism: Gymnocheta viridis; assembly: GCA_956483585.1. NCBI lineage: Eukaryota > Metazoa > Arthropoda > Insecta > Diptera > Tachinidae > Gymnocheta > Gymnocheta viridis. Next base: position 29,427,837 of record OY101443.1, read on the forward strand.
TACAAAAATAAGTTTAAAGAAAAAAACAAAAACAAAACAACAAATCATTGCTTTTCGATTGTTTAAATATACACATGTATACACACAATGTGTACATGTGCCCATGAACGCATTTCAGTACGTATGTATGTGATATATGTGTGACAAAAAGGGAAGATTTACAACAACCACACCAACTTCCATCAAGAATTTGAAATTTTAGTATTTTATAATAAATAAGATACTTATATTATGTTCTTAAACGCGTAAACTACTATGAAAAACACAACTGCTCTGTGGTGTATAAGTAGCGCTTGTGACTACCAAGATTAGATTGAATCCCAGCGCAACTTTTAAAAACAAAATTTTAAAAGTAAAATTATTTCGAGTACCATAATTTTAATATTTGTATGTATGTGTGTAACTATACATTGTACATTTATAAGATCATACATATATATGCTTCTGATTTTACCAACATGTAAAAAATTATATCATGACCGATTTTATAATAGTAGTAAAAATTTTATAAATAATAAAAGTTAATTGTAATACTTGTTAGGGTTTCAGATTTTTTAATGTATTATCATCAATTTTTAAATTATAGCACGAACATTTCTTAGCTAACAAATCTGTTTCTGTATTTCGTTTTATTTAAGTTTACTTTTGGATATATCCGTTCAAAGTATGCAGATGAACAAGGGAGACACATTAAATTTAATGCAAATTTCGACAACGTTGAAAACACTAACTCACTATTTGCTCCAGTAATTTTTGGTATTATGTCCCAAAAGTCTTCCACGTTAACGTTTTCTAAATTTGAAAAATATTTATTAAATTCTATATGGTGGAGCTCTCATAATCCGTCATCTAAATTTTGAACCTCACTGTCATTAATTAAATTTGAAAAAAGTGTTGTTAGACATTCTAGGAAAGAATTTTTTTCTTAACGATGTTTACCGGGTCAAGACAAGAAAACTATTTTAACGCTGCATCGTTATAGTCAAATCGTTTTGTTATTTGTTTGCTGAACTCAATGTAAAATGCAACACAGTTGCCAATAAATTCACTTAATTCAAGAGTGGAAGGTTTTCTAAAAAAAGATATAGCGTAGCAAAGTTTGTAAAAATAAAAATAAACGAAAAATTTGACTATTTCACTTTACTTACTTATAACTCGAAAAGTAGCTTGGGTTCACAAAATTTTTTTTACAAAGAGAAGTAACACTCAGGCAATTAGTATGCCACCAACCCGTAGGTGTGTTACCTTCCTTGGGAAAGGGATAGTGAGAGAGGACAAATGGTGAAAGAGAGAGAGCTTAATTTTTACAACTCTGATATTGCGCGCTGTGTTAGTTTTTAGATCAGTGTTGCAGCGCCTCTGATGTCAAGTAGGCGCATTAAATGTGTTTTAAGCTGTTGTAGCCATTTTATTAATTATTTTACTTCGCCGGCGATTTTGCTACAATACCGACGAAGGAGGGCGCTGTGATGTCCGCTAGCATACACCAGTATCAATTGCTGCCAGTACTGTTCAGTGACCAGTGTGCTATGCCTTCGCGCTACCTGAATTCGAAAGGAGGTTAAAAAACGCAACTTTAGAGTATACTCTCATTGTCTGAAAGACTTTCTGAGAAAAGTTATGGCGCAGCAGGATTTTGATAAATAAAAAATGCACAAAAATTTACTTATTGACTCATAACTCAAAAATAGCTAGGGTTCACAAAGCGTCCTACCTGCATTCGAAAGAGGGATCATAAGTGGCAATCCATTGCGCAGTGATTGCTCAACTGATTGTTTGAGCAATTATTGCCTATCAATCTGCTGTCATTTCTCTTTTCTGTAGTCAGTGCATTAGCGAATTTGAATTTAGAAAACTAAAAACTGCATATTTATTTAAAAAAAAAACACCTAATGGAGTGGAAACCCGAAGAAATGTTGAAAAAATAAAATTTTATCAACAATTACCATCTTTATGTATATAAAATTATAACATATTTATACAACCTCTCACTATAAAAATTTTGAATTTGTGACGAAGCAATTTTACGTATTCTTCACCTAAAAGCAATCAGCAATCGAACTATCAATACTCTGCCGACGTTTTTGCTTGTTCTCAGCAATGAAATTGCTACGTGAAGACTGTCACTTTACTTTCTGAAAGCATCAAAAAATTACTTTCTTGAAAATATCGTGGAAAGTAAAAAACTTTAACGCCCGATTTCACGATCTACGGTAAAATATCTAATAAAAAAAACTAACTGCTAACTGCACAGAAAAAATAACGTAGTAAAAAACTGAACAAACGTTCAGTTTTACTGAATGCACCTTGAACGCTTGAAGTAAAAAACTAAATAAAACGTTCAGCTTAATGTTGAACGTACCTTCAGTTTTTTACTATACACAGTTCAGTTGCCGAAAAATTGAACATGCGTTGAGTTTTTAACTACGTTTATTCAATTTTCGCAAATTTGAACGTGAGTTTAGTTTTTTATCCGATGCGTTCAGTTTTTGCAATGCTGAACGAGAGTTCAGTTTTTTATCCGATGCGTTCAGTTTTTGCAATGCTGAACGTGAGTTCAGTTTTTTATTCGATGCATTCAGTTTTACGTTACTGAACGAAAGATTGCTATTTTATCGGCATTTCAAGAATATTAAATAAAAGACTTCAATTATTTTAAATATAAAGATTTATTTTATTATTGCAATTAATTCATAAATACATACAAATATAATAATTATCATCGAGGCTAAAACAATTAATAATTAAAGGAAAACTTGCTTATTTAATACAAGTTTAATAATTGAAAATTGCACTCAAAATTTCTTTATTAAACTATTAATTATTGAATTTTTTATAAGTAAGACTGTTATTGAACAAACTTTTTACTAAAAAATCTACTATGAGCAATTTTTTTAACAACCCTACAAATTTTGGTAACGTATGTACATTTTTCCATTGTTTGCATATGTTATATTCATAGGCTTTGAATTAAAAACATCAATATCAATAATATTTAATAAATTTTCTTCAAATTGAATAAAAGTGTTCGCTGAACTCATCAACTTTGAGCTTATTGCATGCCACAAGAATTTTTGAATTATTATTTATACAAAAGTTATATTTAAAAAATTTAATATTATTGGTTTTCTTTATGCCTAAAATTATATTTTTTTATAAGATATACTTTTGTACGTTATGCAATCAGTTATTAATACATTTTTTAAATCAATACCGTACTGGTTATTGTATTCTTTATATATATCTTTATACACAAAAAACGCTGAGCGTGCATATCTTCATCTTTGACGTTGATGCGATGAAACATTTCAGCTATATCGCTACAGATTGCCACTTGTCCCACACGAAACTCGCTTAACATGGGAAAGAGTGACGTAAGTAAATCGGGGCCACAAATGAGAAAGTTTTTTTTAAAGAACAAACACAAACCGCAAAGGCATTACGGCTTGTCTGCAGAAACACCCAGGGTCTAGGCAAGAATCGAACCTGCGACCCCCCGACTAATAGTTTAGTACACTAACTATTAGTCTACGGAAGCCCCCCGTCATTTAGCGACTTATTGTGTGACCTTGCTGCTGCATCCCAGACAAGGCGAATTTTAGCTGGTTTATTAGGATTTAAAGCCACGAATATTGGCAGATACCATGTACGACCAGGGTAAGAACACATTTCAGAATCCAACACCTTGCGAGCATAACCCTTAGATATTAACTTATCGATTTCGGCCTGCATTGTTTGTTGTAGGTGTGGATCTTTTTTGAGCTTCTTTTGAAGGCTTCTGGTAGTTGCGGAACGACATCTTTCCAAAGTAAGCTCACTTCGAATTGTTGAATTTTCTTAATTGTGGAGGTTTCAAGAATTTGTATAGCTCTATTATTTTCGGGCGACAAAACGTCTTTTTCTTCAGGCATTTCAAGGGCGAAATATGCTTTCACTTCATTGTGCAGCGCTTCATAACGCCTTTCACAACCACACGTGTGTATATTCAATTAAGAAATTTGTTTCAAATCTGTACCACTACCTTGTAACATCCATCCGAGGCGCGTTTTAGATGCTTTGGGTTGGCCTTGTTTACCTTCTCTAATTTTTTAGGGAACGGCTACCCTCCAATTGTTCAGACCTATAAGGACCATCGGCTTGGCATTTGTGTACGATTGTATCGGCAAACCTTTTAGGTACGGGTAGTCCCTAGCGATGTCATCAAATTCAATCGACTGTAAACCTAGATTATTTACCGTTCGCACATCACAAATAGCGAATATATTGTCGCTTTTAGGGCTGGAAATGTCTGTCAACTTTGACAGAATTTCGTTCAGATCGAGTGGTATCGCCAGTCCATTGCAGCTCCAGGAGCTCTCTTTTACCGCTAAGAAATATCTCTTGAAAAAGACCTTGTTCTATAAGAGTGACGGACGAACCTCCATCTAAAAATGCAAATGTCTCCGTGGAGCCACCATTGCAGTATATGCGAATCGGGAAAATTCTGAGACTCTGTTTACCTTGAATGCTTTCATTGTGAGCGTTCACATTTCCACTGCGCTCTTGCGGCGCTGAATCTGTCGAATGGGTTTTCGGCCTTACATACCTGTGCAACAAGGAGTGGTGCTTTGCTGAGTAGTTGCTAATGCCACACACCTTTTTTAAGAAACATTTGCGTCGGTGAGAATTTAAACACTGGCGACATAATTTGTTTTGTTTTACCACATTCCACATCTCATCAAGACTAAGAGCCTGAAATTCACCACGTTTCTGGATTTTGTGTTAACTACTACAAAGGTTACAATTTACTCTGCTTTGATAAGTTGGCTCTAAGTGAGTGTGTACTGTAACTCCTTTTTTGGATCCTAAAGGGGATACAACCTGGCTGGGACCTTATCATCTTTTATGTGCATAGCCCAGTTTAATTTGTTGTTGTCGGGCAATTTATCGACAAGCGTCTTAACGAGCAACGGTTTGTTCAAATGAGCCGTCAAATTACAAGCTTCCATCGTCGAGCAAATATTTCGAATGGTAAGTGCGTATTCAATGATACCGTCGAGTCTATCCTTGAGAGGTGGATTTTTTGTAGCTTTAGCTATCATGCTGTCTAATATATGTTCGGGCCAGCCGAAACACATTTCAAGTGTCTGTATGGTTTCGTTCAGCATATACGGAATGAGCAATTTGCTTTTGACTAATTCTCTGGCACGACCCCGAAGACACGCCTGCAATCGCATTAGATTTTCACCGTCTGTGTAGCCCGCTATTTCTGTGCTATTTTTATAACTGCTTGTAAAGAGGGGCCAGTCTTTTGGGTTGCCGTCGAAAGTTGGCAGCTCTTTGGGAATCACCTGTCTCGCAGCTATTCGCGCTGCATTGGGCTGAAGCAAGAACTATTAAACGAGAAATTTGAACTTTCACAAATATCACGTTGTTTTAGGATACTATTTTTTTCTCCAAATATTGTCTTTGAAGCTCTTTTTCTTCTTCCAGCATCTATAACTTTAATTGTAGATGGGGCGACAAGAAACCGGACGACGTGCCTGGACCACAATGAGAACTACAATTTTGCTTTGCATCTTTACCACCTGTTGTTGCATTACTTAAATTATATGGCTGAAAAGATCTTTCCCCTAACGATAAACTGGGTGCATCTGAAAGAGGTATTTGTATGTTGCTAGCAGGAGATGACGATGCTTGTAAGCCTGCGGTAAACTCTGCTGTGGCATTTACAGGCAGCTGTGTTTGTGGCGTCATGTTAGAGCCATTACTATTATAAGCGACGCAGGAGCAATTCCAACTCACATTGGCAATGCTGCTGTTCACCCCTACGCATCCAAAATGATACTACTTATCAACACGAGTCGCACTGTACCATTTGCTCTGTGTCCTTTCCTTTACATTTGTTGCAATTAAAATCCGTTTCCGACATCATTTCGTTTGTATGTATGTATATGCAACTCGATTTTAATTTAGCAATTGCTTGATTTTCCACTACAACTTATTCTTTGTCCAACGAGACGGTGTTTATTCACTCCAAGGAAATTTTATTTAATTTTAATTTAAAATGATATTTTTATTTGAGATCGTTTTTATTTTTAAAGTTTTTTAAAGAAATGTTGAGTTCGACTTTGTTTAAAAAAATTAACAATTTTTAAGAGCGACTAGTTTAAGTTTTTTCTTTATTTTCTTAATAGGTTTACAAAATAAATATATTTTTGTTCGCTTTAAAAAACTTTGTTTTTAACTTAACAAAAACTCTATCAATAATAATTTCTGACAATGGTATTTAAACATCATACGATCATATATCAAACCGTTATTAAGCTATTGAACAACATGAGAAAAGAGCAAAGGTATATACATATATGTACGTTTATGTATGTACTTAGTTATTCATCTACAAAGGTATATGATTACATATGTATGTACATATTTGCATATAAAGAAACGGAGCTAGTAAATAAAGAAGTCATATGTACATAAGTATATAATTTTAAGGGCCAATAATTGACTTCGCATTTAACCTTCGCCTTACGGAACAATTTTGTGTGCATCGTTTACTGAAACCCACCCGGGTGGCCCATATGATTCTGATCAGTAGCAAACAAAATCTGCAAACATATTTTATTGAGTGTAGTGATAAGAAAAAACAGGTTTGGGGAGACAGAATTGCAAACTATTGTAGACAAAAAGCAACAAAAACACGTCACTGAGATTTCTAACGGTAATCGGAATATGCACAATGCTTTGTAATTTAGTTTCAACATCATACTTTGTTAGTTTCATCAAAACAACGTACTGCATAAGACGCATCTAAATAATTATAAAAAAAATATGAGCTGTAGAAATTCGTTTCAATATCTTTCGGCAAGTGCTGTTTCTAGGTATTTTTTATGAATTTTTTAACTCGGATTATTATATCAGTGAAATTATAATTAATATTCTCAAAGGTTATCTCATGAGGAGAGAGATTTATTATTATCTCAAACTGATTGAAGACACAGCCGATTCTGACTTGGACGAGGCTGAGATATTGTTCGACGAGAATAATGAAGACGACGATTACATTCCAAATGAAGCACTAGTTGCTTCTGATACAGAACTGGAACAGCACGAAGTTGAAATAAACGCGGAGAGTGAGTATGATGAAGATCATGAATCGGCCAATGAAGACACTGCAACATCATCAAATAATAATTTATTCTTCGACACTAAAGACGGTGTAAAATGGTATATGCAACCTCCTAGCTTGAATCGCCACAGATCAAATAATATATTTCGTGATAAACTTTTTGTCGGCCCTAATCCAACTACGAAAAATTTGTCTAAAGTTGATACGTTCAACTGTATTCTCAGCTCTCCCATTAGAGATTTAATTCGCAGGTTTTCCAACAAAAAAGCGGAAGCAGTGTTAGCAAAATGGAATGACGATCATCCTGACAAGGATCGCCGTACCTGGAAGCCAATTACAGACGTAGAATTGTCTGCATTTTTAGGAATTTCTCTGATAATGGGCTGTCAAAAGTCAAACCAAGAGCAACTATATGAACTTTGGCAAAAAAATGCATACCCACTGTATCGTGCAACCATGTCACGTGACAGGTTTATGGAAATTTTAAAATTTCTACATTTTGACTGGCACGCTACCAGAATCGTCCGACAAGCACAAGATAAGGCAGCACCAATAAGAGACGTTTTCGACATGGTGAATTCAAATTTGCGGGATAATTATCGGCCACACGAGTCCATTACAGTAGATGAGCAGTTGTTTGGATACAGGGGCCGTACACGATTCACTCAATATATGCCATCCAACTTGGTTGCCAGTTTTTCTAAATGGCATATCGGGATTTTAGAAAAAAAAATTAACTATATGTACATATTTAAAAAAAACTCAGTATTTCAATTCAAATTTCTTTTTTAATTATTTAAATAAATCACATTTAATATTAAAAAAATAAACATTAATAATAAAAAACCATAAATAAAATAAAATAAAAATTGCATCAAGTTCTTTGGCAACAAAAAAGGAAAATTAAAAAACTAAATAAATTTCATCTGACAACTAATTAAATTATTAATATTTTTCATTTGATTGCGCTTTTTTTAATATTCCTTGAGCATTTTCAATCTTTAAAAAGACTCTAAATTCTTTGCAGCTCATTTTATAGTTCTCCTTCACCATCAATTCGGCTTCTAAATTTTGAATGAGTAATTTATTCCTCTCTACGCCAAGCGGTAGTCATCAAACTGAATATTCTTTCAGATGTGGCATTCGAATGGGGAATTGAAAAAATGAAACTAACGATTTTATATATATTTTCAGTATTATCGTTTAATTTAAAAAAATCAATCCATTTTCCGTTAGTAGATAGATTAGCATTTTCGCCAAGTATATAGGAATTTAATTTATGTAATTCTTCAAATAATAAATCTTCATTTACAGAAGCAATATTAAATTCTTTAATTATTTTTGCAATAGAGTTAAATTCTATAGCTTCATTCAAACGCAATGGTTTAAGTAAGGTTAACTTATTATTTTCGCCAAAATCAAACCATTTTTCTAGATAACTTATGGCAACATCAAAAAATAAGTTAGCGTCTGCTTGGAATCTCTTTACTGCAGAATCATTATCTTGCGATCGAACCAAAAAATTGTTGTTTTTTGCTATCAATAAGTGATTGGCGCACTTCGTCCATTATATCATATAAATCCAAAACAAGAATTGAATTACTTTGCAATTTTTTAAGCGCTGGCTGAAAAATGGTACAGGTGTTCATAACAAAGCCTAAATAAGCTAATGAGAGGTCGTCGTTGAAAAAATTTTTAAGTACCTGTGATATTGAATTTTGTGATAAAAAGTACGATTTTATCGGTTCAAAATTAGAGATTAGTACTTTTTTCACCGAACGAGAACAACGAACAAAAAAAATAAAACAACTGGTTTTAAGGTTCAATCAATAATAATCATCTTTCTTTATTTTCTACTTTCTTAAATACTATTATTTTGCTTATTGCTACATTTTGGAAATATAAATTTAAAATAATAATTCTTAGGAAATTTGTCTGGTGCATTTTGCATTTGAACAAAGTATAACAATTCTTTGGAAAAATATACAATTAATAAATATTAAAAAGGTCATTAAATTTAATGTGCATTCGTTGCATTTTCGTTAGCGGAAATGCACCTGAAAACACAATTAATAAAGTTATTAAAATTCTTTGGAATTAATGCACTTGGACAAATTAATAAATATACATTTTGGGGGGGAAAAAATACAAGTAATAAAGTTATTAAAATTATTTGGAATTAATGGTACATTTTGTTCATTGTTGCATTTTCGTTAGCGGAAATGCACTTGGACAAATTATAACAGTTCTTTGGAAAATACAATTATAAATATATTTTAAAATTCTTTGGAATTAGTGTTCTTTGCAGCGAATAAAGTATAAAAAATAATTAGTAAAAATCAGCATGTGTATATTTGTATGACCCAAATAACGTTAAGGGAATAGTGGGAGACACTATAACACCCCCACCGTTAGTTTGATGCTCCGACGAAATTATATTATTTTTGCCGGGTTGTTAATAGTAGTTTCGTTTTTAAATTGTACGTTTGGAATATATGTTTTTTTGTTCTTAAAGAAGTATATAAAAATAATTAAGATACATATTGATATAATAATTGAGATATCTATGCTAAAACTAAGTATTTTTGAGTTTTTATCTGTATATAGTACTTGTTTCAGTGTTTCTTCGTATTCTATTTGTTTTAGATATAAAGATTCAATTTTTATGTCTGCAAGTGTTGTATTACTATTGTCTTTAATTTTTGTTATGAGATTAGGTAGGATAAACTTGTCTTGCATTTTTATTTTAACATTTGTAAAAGTTTTATTTAACGCGTTTATTTCACAATTTTCAAATTTGATTAAGTAATTTCCTGAAATTTTTAAATTAGCTTTATTGCAATTGTGCGATATGTTACTATTGAATTGTTTGAGAACTAATATGCCTGGAATTATTTCAACTATTTCTTGTTTATTAAATGTTTGCATTTTGCAGTTGGCTTCTTCAAAATTTAATATATTATTCAAGCAATTATCGTTAATTTTTATTAGATTTCTTTTTAAATTTTCCTTAATGTACGTACTATAAATATTGTTTTCTAAATCTATGAGAACATCAGAATGATTAAGTTGTATGGATTTATTATTCCTGTCAGGTATTGGTACGAATGTCACCATGGATAGTGGGTCTTGTGAAAATTGTGGTATAGAGAGAATAATGATGATGTTACCGTCGTGAAGTGCTATGGATACCTTAATGTTGGTATAACTGTCAAAGTCTGGGATTAGGTTAAGTTCGGTTTGAGTAAGAATATCTGTGGGGATAATTCCCAGTTTTCCGGAGAAAATAATTTGTCCGATGTCATCTACATGTTGGCGTAAGAGTGAGATGTCGTTGTTAATCTGATATATGTGTTCTATAAATGTTATCTCGTCTTCTATGGTTGAAATTTTATTTCCTATAATGTTTTTGAATTTAGTTAAGTAATTTCCAATTGTGTTTTGCTGGTAATTTATATGATTGGTAATATTCTGAATCTGGGAGTTCATGACGTTATTAATATAAGTTAAGTTGTTCATCTTATTTGTTAAGTTTTCGTCATTTGTGTGCAGTAATTTAAGAGTTTTACTTATTTGTTCTTCGTCGTCACTGTCCATTGTACCTGCAATCATTTTTAAGCCTTTACCTATAATGTTTAGTAGAGCCCGTTTCTTTCGGAAATGTGGGTTAAGTTTTTCTATTTTTGCCTTCAATAGCATAAAGTTTTTGTTTACTGTATCCATTAATCTTTTTGATTCAGTACTTGATGTCTTAAGGATGTCCATGTTGGTCTTGATTATATCTAAAGTGTGTTCGTATTCTGTTGTGTTTATTATGTGTAGTATTTTGATGTAGTGTTCAATGATTTTGATCTCCCCTGTTTTGATTGGTATATAGCCGTTATTGTATGATAGGTCCTGTATGTCGATGGTTTGGGACCTGACGGTTGGAACAATTGTTATCATTATAATGATCCATTTAATCATCTAAAACGAAAATATATTTATTTAATTGTTGCCTTGATTTTGGGATTGTTTTTGTCTTGGTATTTCTTAGTAGGTCTGACGTGAGTTTTGTAATATTTATGTCCAGTTCCTATCGTCTGTATGTGGTCATCGTCTATTTTTTTTGTATTAACTTTCCTATATTTTCTGTGGTTTTTCCCACCTCTTATTTCCTTAATATAATTTAGTCCTTCTTCTAATTCAAAATCTTTCCGGTTTTCGTTTAACTTCTGAGCATATTTTTCTTTTTTTGCGTTCATAAGATCACGAATTTCTGTATATCTATCCTCATGCACTTTGCCATTTACAAAATCAATCGGCTTGATGCCGGTTGTGCTGTGTATTGTATTATTATAAAAACCTATTATTCTTATCATTTTATCTTCCATACTTTCGTCTTTGTGTTCTTTATCGTGTCTTAGCAAGCGTATGTGTTCATTGATTGTGTTGTGTAGTCTTTCAATATCGGCGTTGGACGTATGGTTACTATTTGAGGTAAAGTGAATATCTATGTTCTCTTTTTTAAAAAATTCTTGCATCGGTATAGCCTTAAATCCTAGTTCATTGTCTACAATAATTTTATTAATTTTTCCGTGGGTATTGATTATCAGCAATAGTTTTGTTTTGAATTCCGTCCAACTTCTACCGTTTATTTGAAATGCTAAAGCGAATTTTGAGAATTTGTCGATTGCTGTCATAAAGAGTTTCTTATTTAATGTATAAAATACGTCTATGTGTAATATTTCGAGAGGTTTATATGGAGTTTCCGTAATTTTATAAGGGATCTTTGGAGGTTTTCTGTCATATTTTTCTAAGTTACAAATTTCACAATTATTTATGAACTGAGTTATCCTTTGTTTCAATTTCGGATTATAAATTCGCGTAATTAATTCCTTATATACCGCTTGAATTCCTCTATGGTTTTTATTAAGGTGTTCATTTTTAATAATTTCGGTTAACCGATTTTCATCCTCTATGTCTTCTGTCATGAGTGTAGATCTAAGTACTTTAAAATTTGTGTTATTTGAAAATAGTTCCTCATAAACATTTTTAAACATTGTATAAAATTCATTTTCGATAAAAATAGCGTTTAGCTGTGTTGGATTAAAATGATTCTTTAGTATTGTAATTGCTGTTTCTCTGTCCATCTCCTTCATAGAAATTATTCTTCTTTTATTTTTAAAAACAAATTTGGTTTTTATTTTTAATGATCCTGAGGTTGTTTTCATTATAACTACTTGGTTTTTAAACATATTAATTGGTGAAGTAGTGCTTTTTATCGTTACACTATCACATTCTAGTGTATTAATGCTGGGTTCAGTTTCAATCCTTGACAAAGCGTCGGCATTACTGTTCTTTGTTCCTTTTTTATACCTAATTTCGTAATCGTATTCAGATAATCTTAATCTCCAACTAACAAGTTTTGAATTGGGCTCCTTTATAGAAAAGAGCCATGTTAATGGCTTGTGATCCGTTTCAATTGTAAATTTGCGACCAAAGAGGTAGGGCCTAAAATATTTTGTAGCCCATATGATGGCCAACAATTCTTTCTCTATTGTACTATAATTTATTTCGTGTGTATTAAGGGTGCGACTTGCATAGCATATTGGGTGATTATCTTGCGAAAGCACTGCTCCCAAAGCGTAATTACTCGCGTCCGTTGTCAATGTAAATGTTTTAGAAAAGTCTGGATATGCTAATATCGGATCATGTGTTAGTAGAATCTTGAGGGTGTTAAAACTTTTTTCGTACTCTGGGTCATTTATGTTTATCTTTGAATCTTTCTTTAAGTATTTAGTCATTGGTTTGGCGATAGACGAGTAGTCTTTTATGAACTTCCTGTAGTAGCCTGTGAGCCCTAAGAATTGCTTGATCTGTTTTGTCGTTTTGGGTATTGGAAAGTTGACAACACATTCTATCTTTTTTGGATTGGGCTTCACTCCTTCTGTTGTAATTATGTGCCCAAGGAACTCTGTTTCCTTTTTTAAAAATTCTGATTTATCCAGTTGGATTTTTAGGTTTGCCTCCTGTAATCTTGCGAATATAAGTCTGAGTGAGTTCATATGTTCCTGTAAGGATGTTGAAAATATGATTATGTCGTCCAGGTATACCAGGCAGATTTTATTTATATAATCTTGGAGTACATTGTTCATCAATCTCTGGAACGTTGCAGGGGCTGTTTTTAGCCCGAATGGCATTCGCAGAAATTCATAGTGTCCTCCCTCGACACTAAATGCAGTTTTGTGGATGTCTTCTTCTTCTATCTCTATTTGGTGGAAACCCTTCGCCAGATCGAGTGTAGTGAAATACTGGCTTCTTCCCAGTTTTTCAAGAATCTCGTCTATGTTCGGAATGGGGAACTTGTCATCGATCGTTACTTCGTTCAGTTTACGATAGTCGATTACAAGTCTCCACTTTGGTTTTCCGCTGGCATCGGCCTTCTTCGGCACGATCCAAATTGGGGCTGAATAGGGAGAATTGCTATTCCTAATTATCTTATTTTTCAACATCTCTTGGATTTGATCTGTTACTTCTTTTTTATGTATGTACGGGTATCTATATGACTTAGAAAATATGGGTATATTGTTTGTAGTCCTAATTCTATGTTTTATTGCGGAAGTAAATGAAAGTCTATCACTTTCTTGGTAAAAAATATTACGATATTTATTTGTTATTTGTAATAGTTGTGATTTTTCTTCAGGGTTTAAGTGTCCTATTCTAATTTGATCAATCAATGGTTTGAATTCTTTATTCTCGATTATGCTAAAATTTTCGTGATCTACCTTTTGTGTAGTCACGCGATTAGTTTCAGATAGCAAGTTTATCTGTATTTCTCCGTTTTCCGCATTTAGAATTCCTTCTCTTACAATATTTCCGCCGTTTTCTTCCTTATAATATACTAGGTCAGAGTTATCTGGTGCTATTATCCTTTTTTATTTAAGTTTTCATTTTCGAAGTGTATAGGGAGTGTCTTGTTACCGATGGTTATTTCCTTCTTTCCATAATCGATACAGGCATTTAGTGGTCTCAATATATCGTTACCTATTAGACCATCAAAAAATTTATGAAATCTTATTATATAAAATTCTAGTGTTTTATTTGTTCCAATGTCGCTAAATTCTTCAAACATAGGTATTATGGCTTTTTCGTCAACGTAAATTTGATGTTGAAGAGTTTTAATTAAAAGTGGGTTGGTTGAATGAATTCTTTTGGGGTCGCAGATCCCCGGATTTAAAATTGAGTTTGTTGCGCCTGTGTCTATTATAAGTTTTATAAAACCTATCTTTGTCTTTATTATTATAAATGGTAATTTATTCCTGAGGCTGATGCCCGAAAATTTTTCAGCTACTTCTATTTTCCCTATGTCCATAGGTTCTGGTTGGTTTCTAAAATTTGGTCTTTGGTATGATGGATTTTGAGGATTGGGGTTTTGTGTGTTTGCTTGTTGGTATGGGCGGTGTTGTTGGAATGGTTGTTGGTATGGTCGGTGTTGTTGGAATGGTTGTTGGTATGATCGGTGTTGTTGGAATGGTTGTTGGTATGGTTGGGGTTGTTGGTAATCTCTTCCGTTATTTTGAGGCATTGGTTGGAAATTCTTTCTGTTGAATGGTTGTTGGGAGTTCCCGTATTGTGTTCTATTCCTACTATCTTTTTTATTGTATTGTGTATTGTCTCTATAGTTATTATTCCTATTACTTGAACGAGCTTTAAACTCTGGGACGTACCCACTATTGTTCCCTATATGTGCGTATCCGGCTTGGAACAGTATATCCATAGCTTGTTCCAAGTCTTCTGGGTTCCTACAGAATAGGATGGATTTCATTGGTTCAGGGATCTTGTTTTTAAAGATGTTGAGGGCAGTGCGTTTGTTGTTCATCGCACTCTGTCTAGTTGCTTCGGTTTCTCCTAAAATAACTACTAATTTGTTATTTAATCTGTGTAACTTATTTTTCATATCGTTGTAGAAATCTAAGGTGTTTGTTCTAAAGGTCACGCTTCGTAATTCGTCAAAGAGTTCCTCGCAGGAACGTCTATCTCCAAAGTTATTCTGTAGTATGTTTTTAATCTCTGTCCAAGAAGTCGCGTGGCAGTTTATTTCTATTGCCTGTCTTGCTCTTCCTTTGAGTTTTGATTTTATCACGTCCGAAAAAAGTAGTTGGGACAGTTCGTCATATGTTTGTAGGTGTGGGTGTATTCGGTCAATAAGTGTGGTGAATGTCTGTAGGTCTTTTGAGTCGCCACAGAATTCAGGTAAGTTGTTTAGGTATTTCAAAGGGTTTATAGTTAATCTATTCATTGGGTTTTCAGCCTGTACTGCCATTTTTAGTTTTTTTTCTTTAAAGATTTGGGAAGGGGAAAAAAAAATTTTCTCTTATACACGAATGCGTTTTTCTCTTTTATTTTTATGTTTTAAATAATTTTTCTTTGCTTTAGTTTTTATCAAGGTTATTTTATGTAGGGATTCTTGCAATTTTTTGGTTTCTTGTTCACTGGACGTATACAGTAATTTTCTTTCAATTTCTGACTCTATGCTTATTTTTTCAGTTACATACATTTAATAATATTAATAAATAAATAAAATATAGATAATCAAATTCTTACTTTCTGATGCTGTTGTTGAAAATTATATTTTTGTCTGCTTAGCTCTGTGTTTCCAATGTTGGGTTTAAAGTTGATTAGGATGTGTTTCCAAGGAAGGGAAAAAAAAAATTGTCACTATGTTGAGTTTAAAGTTGATTTTGATATAGTTTTAAAATTCCTTCACTATCGGGTTAGAGTTGACTGATGAATTGTTAATTTGGATATGTCTTTATATCTCAGCTTTTGTATAAATTTGTTTGCGTCTTTATTATTGATAAGGGTAAATCTTTTTATCCTTTTTGCACCTTTTTTTCTCGTTATGTTGTTCTTTATTTTTTTTTCTATTCAAAGTTCAATTAGTTAAAAAATCTAATAAATTAATCTTTTAAAGGATTCGTTCTCCAATCTTATGGAGTTCAAATGTCACTTTCACGAAAATTTTGCATGTCCTTTAATCTTTTAAAGGATTTGTTCTCCAATCTTATGGAGTTCGAAATGTCACTTTCACAAAAATTTTGTATATCCTTTAATCTTTTAAAGGATTTGTCCTCCAATCTTATGGAGTTCGAAATGTCACTTTCACAAAAATTTTGTATATCCTTTAATCTTTTAAAGGATTTGTCCTCCAATCTTATGGAGTTCGAAATGTCACTTTCACAAAAATTTTGTATATCCTTTAATCTTTTAAAGGATTCGTTGTTCTTATTTTCACCCGTTACGGATATTGAAATATCCAATATCCTTTCTTATGTAACTCGAAATTGAATAATTTACACACAAGGATACACGGGATCCTACCGACTGCGCCACTTTTTTCACCGAACGAGAACAACGAAAAAAAAAAAAATAAAACAACTGGTTTTAAGGTTCAATCAATAATAATCATCTTTCTTTATTTTCTACTTTCTTAAATACTATTATTTTGCTTATTGCTACATTTTGGAAATATAAATTTAAAATAATAATTCTTAGGAAATTTGTCTGGTGCATTTTGCATTTGAACAAAGTATAACAATTCTTTGGAAAAATATACAATTAATAAATATTAAAAAGGTTATTAAATTTAATGTGCATTCGTTGCATTTTCGTTAGCGGAAACGCACCTGAAAACACAATTAATAAAGTTATTAAAATTCTTTGGAATTAATGCACTTGGACAAATTAATAAATATACATTTTGGGGGAAAAAAAAATACAAGTAATAAAGTTATTAAAATTATTTGGAATTAATGGTACATTTTGTTCATTGTTGCATTTTCGTTAGCGGAAATGCACTTGGACAAATTATAACAGTTCTTTGGAAAATACAATTATAAATATATTTTAAAATTCTTTGGAATTAGTGTTCTTTGCAGCGAATAAAGTATAAAAAATAATTAGTAAAAATCAGCATGTGTATATTTGTATGACCCAAATAACGTTAAGGGAATAGTGGGAGACACTATAACAATTAGTCTCTCAACAGCTGGAAGAAGGCTAAGCCATCTAGTTGGTACGTGGCGTAATATTTCAGTCCATTCGATTTCTGCCCATTCAAAGAATTGCTTCAATATTGCTGTTCTCTTTGTAGATGAACTGAACTCATTGTAAATTTTCATCACAATTGAATCTATGTCAATTTTGAGTTGATTTGTCGCCTTTTTACAAGTATTATGCAAGATATGGCTGTTACAGCCAACCGGTATTATGTTACTATTTATTTTTTTTAGTTCCGTAAAAACACTTTGGGTTTTCCCAAAATTTACTGCCGCATTATCAGCACAAAACGACGAAACATTTTTCATATTCAGGCTATTCTGTTCAATTTTTATTTTGATTGACTCAGCAATATTCCGAGATAATTCATTATCTAAAGCATAAAATGCAAGTAGTACATTTTGTATTCCTTTTTGCTTAGTAAAGTATCTCAGAATAATAGGAAAAGTTTTAATATTTCCTTTGTTTGAGGCATCAGTACAAATAGAAAATGGAACGTTGCAACTTAAATTTTCTAAAATAAATTTTATTGATTCTGGCGCGAGCACATTAGAAACGATTTTAGACATTTTTGTCCTACCGCATCTATATTTTTGTGCTATATTTGAATCACCGAACATCGAAGGAAATAATGATCCTGCGCAATCACTAGAAATGTAGCTATGGGAGTGCATAACGGTGTGATATGTGAAAGCAACCTCAGATACGGTAACTTGCTCATCATCTTTACTTGTTGTACTGCTGAAGAATTTTGTAAGTTTTGTTGATCTAGATGAAGATTGTATATTCGATTTATGGCCAACAGTTCTCATATGTTTTATTAAATCATTTTCACCGCCATGTCCAATTGAAATTTTTAAATTATTGCAAATTGTGCATGTAATGTGATGTTCTCCACATTGTCGCACCCACTCATATTTCTTCCATTCCTGATTAAATTTGACCATTTGTTTTACTTTTTTTCTCTTATTACTGTTTTCTTCACTTTCATATTCTGACATTTTACACTTAAAATTTAAAAAAATACTTATTTAAAAGGAGTACTCACATAATGTGGCTACATTAAACTTAATTAAATATTTTACAATTATAATAATTAACTTATGTTATATATATAATATATTTACCTAAAATATTTGCAAATACCAAAATTTATAAAATATCCCAGTTAAAAATTTTAAAAACGAACCGTACCGAGCTGAAATTAAAACCAGCACTGACGATCCCATTTATAGTAAGAGTTATCCCTATCCAGCAAATATGCGGTCTGTTGTGGAGGAACAAATCTCAGAATTGTTAAATCAGAATATAATAAGACCTTCCAGCAGTCCTTATAATTCTCCAATATGGGTGGTCCCCAAGAAACCCAAACCAAACGGAGAGAAACAATATAGAATGGTGATTGACTTTAAAAGATTAAACTCTGTAACTATTTCCGACACATATCCGATACCGGATATAAATTCAACATTAGCAAGCTTTGGCGAGGCTAAATATTTTACAACGTTAGATTTAACATCGGGCTTCCACCAAATTCCGATGAAAGATTCCGACATACACAAGACTGCGTTTTCTACCTTAAATGGGAAGTTTGAATTCTTGCGTCTTCCATTTGGGCTGAAAAATGCCCCATCAATTTTTCAAAGGATGATCGATGACGTATTGAAAGAATACATCGGCAAAATATGTTATGTCTATATCGACGACATTATTGTCTACGGGCGTGATATTGACGACCATCTGAAAAATGTTGAAGCTGTATTTGAGAAACTTATGGCATCTGGCCTTAAGGTAAATCTAGAGAAAACCCAGTTCCTCCAAACGCAGGTGTCCTTTTTAGGTTATATTATATCAGAAGACGGAATCCGAGCGGACCCCCAGAAGGTTGAGGCCATACAGAATTTAGCTCCCCCAGGTACACTTAAAGATTTAAAAAGTTTTCTCGGTATGACATCCTATTATAGGAAGTTTATCAGAGATTATGCTAAAGTCGCCAAGCCTTTAACTAATCTTACTAGAGGAGAAAATGCCCAGGTTAAAGCGAACTCATCTAGAAAGGTTCCGGTTACACTTACAGAGGAGGCACAGAAGGCTTTCAATGAATTGAAAATCTTATTGATGTCATCTGAAGTATGGCGTTCCCAGATTTTGACCAACCTTTTAACTTGACAACCGACGCTTCCAACTATGACATTGGAGCGGTATTGTCCCAAAACTTCACAGGAGCAGACAAACCCATAGCCTTTATTTCTCGTTCGTTAAGAAAAACGGAAGAAAATTACGCAACCAATGAGAAGGAAATGTTGGCCATCGTTTGGGCCCTAGATAACCTACGATCTTATCTCTATGGAGCTAAAAAAGTAAGGATTTTTACTGACCACCAACCACTAACCTATGCTCTAGGAAATCAGAATCACAACGCAAAATTGAAACGTTGGAAAGCTAGGATCGAGGAGTATAACTACGAACTCGTGTACAAACCTGGTAAGTCAAACGTCGTAGCTGACGCATTGTCCCGACTTGAATCGAACCTTAACCAAGCATTTACCCTTAGTGATGTTGAGACAGTTACAGCTTCAGAAGGAAATTCCGAAACCATAACTGCTAATGAAGCAGAAGAGCAGTGCGCCGAAACAGTCCATAGCGCTCAGCAAGACTCTAGTGATTTAATCGCCCATGTAGAAGCCCCATTAAATGTTTTCAAAAATCAGATAATTATACGACAGGGTAAGGAATTACACAGTAGTATACAACCTCACCCAGGGGTTACTAGACACCATGCTACTCTCGACCAAATTACCTTAGAATCCTTAACGGAAACTTTGAAAAGATGTCTCAGTCCTAATTGTATTAACGGTATTAAAATTCCCGAAAATTTTATTCAAGTGCTAAATGACGTATACTTAGCTCACTTTATCTCATATAAAATAAGAATCACCCAAAGGGTAGTTGAAGATATTACTAATCCAGAAAGAACTTGTGAAATTATAGAGAGCGAGCATAGGCGCGCTCATCGGAACGATAAGGAAAATAGCTTGCAAATATTAGAAAACTATTATTTTCCCCGCATGAGAAGTCTTATTCGAACTTACACTAAAAACTGCGAAGTATGCAAACTAAATAAATACGAAAGACATCCCACTAAGCCCAAGATACAGCCAACACCTGTCCCTACGTACCCCTGTGAAATTCTGCATATCGATATTTTCGAGATTCAGGGGTTCAAGTTCATAAGCTGTATCGATAAGTTTTCAAAGTTCGCTAAACTATTTTGCATTAGGAACCGCTCAGCTACACACCTGAGGAGCAAATTAGCCAAAGTTCTGCATTATTTTTCGGTGCCACGTATAATCGTATCGGATAACGAAAGAGGCTTCTTGACACCTACTATATTGAACTTTATTAGATCTCTAAATATCGAAATTTATTTTACTCCCACTCAGAAAAGTGAAGTTAACGGCCAGGCGAAAGATTTCACTCAACATTAATAGAAATATATCGTTGCGTGTCTAGGGAAATAGAAAATCTCAGCCCTAAGGACTTGATTAACCTCGCTGTAGATCGTTACAATGGTGCCTATTCCAAAAAACGCGCCGATGACGTGAAATTTAACATAGAAAACACTAACAAATAGTGAAGGCTTGCCATTGTTTGCTGTTATTTCTCATACAAAATGTACCGTTTATTGAAGAGAAACTAACGCGTCTCAGTACTCGCGTTGGTTTTATTTGTAAAATTTACAGAAAACAAGAACAAATCTTCACTTTTTGTTGGTATTTTTCATGTAAAGTTTCACTTTTCGACGCGTTTTTTGGAATAACCATGAATAACTCAGTACACTCGGTTATAAAAAAGAAACCATCTGACATATTTTTTAATAGAGCCGAAAGATTTAATTATCAACAGTTAGCTAATTTCCGTGACCAGGTAAATCAGGATATTCGTGGGCTCATTGAGAGTAATCAAAGGTCCACTAATGATAGGCTGAACAAAAACAGGTCAGTTCCAACAAGGTTGGAAGAAAACCAGGAAGTATTTGTTAGGGACAACCAAATTAAACCAAAGCATAAACCAATATACAAACGCCACAGAGTTTCCGTTGATAATCGCGTAACATTTTATACAAATAGGGGGTGGAAGTATCATAAATCTCATATGAAGAAAACCGGGTAATCCCTGCACTTACAGGTCACCAAATGTATAAAACACATGTAAAAATGATCATGTGAATGTAACACCAAATTTGTAAAAGTTAAATAATTTACCTTTTCTTTAAGGAATAACCTTAAAATGTAAACCCCTTTATAATACTTGAGATCTGAAGGGGTAATAATATAAAAAAAAAAAATTTTTTATAAGAATCACAAAACAAAATTTTTTATATATTTTTTTCCTTTATATAATAACTTACTTTGGCTATATAATATTAGTGGGCGAATGGCTAAATTAATAACATAACTTATACTTGCAGAATTATAACTTAATTTACGTTAAATATGGTACTAACTAACATTTAATTACTTAAGATCTTTTTTACTACTCCACGTCGCTGTCGCTTATCATGTCTTTAAGTACAATTCCCCAATAGTAACAGTCAAAACTGGTGACGGATGGATCATAAATGGTTACCTCAATGTGGTACATGTGATAAACTTAGAAAGATTGGAAGAGATGCTTCGCACCACAGCAGATGGGTTTTCAACAATTAAAAGCAGTGAGTTGAACAAAAAAACATTCGAGTTTTATCTGCAAAAAGCCCATGACCGGATAAATTCAGTCAAGGGAATTACAAGAAGTAAAAGATCCATAGATTGGATCGGTTTAGCATGGAAATGGATTGCAGGAAATCCAGATGCAGCAGATTGGAGTCAAGTTTTGGGAAGTCAAGAAAAGCTCATCTCCAATAACGAACATCAATACGTCATAAATAACAAGCTGTTCGAAACAATAAACGAAGTAGTGAAACAAATGAATAATTTGATTAAGAATTTCACTAATAAAATTTCCAAATCCGAGTTGGAGGAAGTTACAAAGGAGTCCTTGAACCAACTACTAATAATAAAAAACGATATTGAGGAAGTAGTACGAGCCTGTCAACTAGCAAAAAGTGGCGTTATTAACACTAATCTTTTGGATATGGAAGAAATTCACCGTATAGTTTCTGAGGTGGACTCACTACCATACAACAACGAAATCGAAGCTGTCGAATACGGAAAACCCAGTATATTTTCAAATGGTACATCATTGCTATACATTCTATCAATACCTAAAGTAAACCCAAAAAAATTCGAAAAAATAATAGCAAGGGCAGCCATAAGTGAAAACCGCCAACTTGACATTAGATATAGCGCAGTACTCCTCAGTCATGAGGATGCGTATGGTATCAAGGATAGCTGCACATCAATGGGTAACATAACAGTTTGCAGTCCTAACCAATTGAAGAAACTCGGCGAAGACGAATGCCTGTTAAAAATCCTAAGGGGCATTAATGCAAATTGCACATTTTTGACCAACAAGGAAACTGTAATTGAACAGCTAGGAGACGATTTAATTTTTGTAACAAATTTCAAGGGTGTAATTTCTTCGCAACAAAACAATAGAAGTCTAGATGGTACATATTTAATTAAATTTTTTAATGAAACCATAAGAGTCGCGAACAGGAAATTCATAAACGAAAGAATGACGAACATACAAGCCCTTCCACCTTTATTATCCAATATTTACGAAAAGGAGCGAAAGCTTGACTTAAATTTCTTGCATGAACTTCAGGAAAAAAATATAGGACACATTGAACACCTGAAATACCACCTGAACCTTTCCCTTTGGTCTCAACTAATGGGTTATCTTTTAGTAGCAATTATTGCAAGCATCGTAGTTGTTTTATGGAAAAAAATATTTGGACCATCAAGGCTACCAACCCTTAATTCACCTGTAAATGACATTAAAGAATCTGTCGGACCAGCGGGACGCTGATTTTTAAACAGGGGGAGTTAACACCTTAGTTAATGGGTTAAGAACACTTGTTGCGAAACCATATTGCAACTCATCATATTTTATGTCTGCGCGTGTTGTAACATGATCCGCTTTTACTAAAACCTAATTTAAGTTCAGTAATAATTGTTGCGAAATCACATTGCAACTCAGCATAACTAAAGACTGCTCGTGTTGCAATGCGACCTGCAGTGTAAGCATTTTCCCACACTTAAAATTGTAAGTAATTTAGAAGCTAAGAACTTTAATAAAAGCAAATTGAATTAAGATTAATTAATTCAATTCTAGGCTCGAATAAAGACAGACGTGTAAATTAATCAAACTGTTTTTTATTTAAAGTTGAAGTGTGAGTACACTAGCGGTCGGGCGCCTTGGCTGCCTGACCGCGAACCCTTTTTTTAAAACAAGGAATAATCCTTGTTTAACTTATATATAGAAAGAGATTCCAATTCGCTCTTTCCCTGTTCAATCCTCTCTAGAATTTTGTATGTATTCTAAGGTAGAAAAATGCACGTGCGTTGCTATTTTTCAACGTCAGTGAAGATAATACCAACGGCTATCCAGTTCGCTCACCAGAAAAACTGAACTCAGTTATCCATACATACATACCATACATACATACACACACTTCACACAACATACACTTTACGCTTAACAGAAGAGAGTATTTCATGTTATAGATGCGTTGCTTGACGTTAAAAAGACGTACGTGTAGTTTTTACAACGATTATCCCTTGTAATAAAATAATGTAATTGTTTTTAAATAATGTATTGTTTTTATGTGTATTGTGAGTGCACAAAAACAAAATCATACAATATCAGTTATACTCATTCCCTCATTTATACCAGTAGTATATGGTATTTATCTGTTATATTTGTTTTGACAATACTTACAGATATACTGTTGCACGTCTCTAATTGGAATTGGAATATGTATTCATTTTAGGTAAAAATGCAAAACGATTTTTGTTTTAAATATGAAAATATTTTTTTTCCGTTAAAAACAAATTTAGTGGATAATTTTTGGACAATCGGGAATTAGCGATTACATATCGGGAATCGGGAATAGTGTTTCAATATCGGGAAATTCCCGCCGAAATCGGGACACCTGGCAACCGTGCATCCAAGCCAGCTAATTATGGTATAAAAATCTGGTGGGCTTGTGATTCGGCTACTTTCTACCCACTGCAAGGCCAAATTTATACTGGAAAAGTTGGTAACGTGATGTCAACGAAGGCGAGCGTGTGGTCAAAGAATTAGTTTGTGAGTACAAAAACACAGGAAGAAACGTTACAATGGACAACTTTTTCACAACGTGCCATTGGCCAAAGAGTTGGCCAATTGGAAAATATCCGTTGTAGGAACTGTTAAAAAAAACAAAAGGTATGTTCCTTGTGAATTCAAGCCATCACCATCCCGTGAAGTGGGATCAAGTTTGTTTGGCTTTGCTGAAAATGTGACACTGCTCGTATGTGCCAGCCAAAAATCGGTCAGTTGTGTTGTTGTCTACAATGCACAACAACAACGCCGTTTCAGGCCCACAAAGTAAACCAGATATTATTCACTACTACAACCACACTAAAGGAGGTGTGGATACAATGGTTAAAATGCTTTCACAACACACAACCAAACGCGCAAAATTGCGTTGGCCTTTGGCTATGTTTTTTAATATTTTGGATACGGCCGCCCTTGCAGCATTTATAATATACCAGGAGAATAATGCAGAAATGTCAAAAAAGCGGTCGCAAAGAAAGAGATTCCTCGAGAGCCTGGGCGAAGAGCTTTGTATGCCACTAATGTTGGAGAGATCCAAAAACCCAAATATTATTGGTAGATTTAGAATTAGATCTGCTATTGAATGCATTTTAGGTATGTATTTATTCTATGACATTTCATTATAAAAACTTATAATGTTTTGTTCTACTGTAGGAAAGCCTTTTGACAGAACTTGCGCGGATGACGATTTTGAAGCGGATCCCATCCCAGAACGGGATACATCTGGCCGCATAAAACAAAAGGGTAGATGCTATATGTGCTATATGGATCAGCAAAGAAGAAACACGCGTCAACTTTGCATAAAGTGTAAAAAGCCAATATGCGCAGAACATAGCATCTGCCAAACAAAATGTAAAAACTGTTACGTCGGTCCATCTACATCATTACAGAAATAATAAATAATAAAAAATATTAATAAAAATATGTAGAACATATAGTAATTGAAACAAAAAACAATTCTTAACGTGTTTGTTTCATTTGCTAAGATTCAATAATATAAATATGAGAGAAGCTGAACAGGCACACCCGGGTGGGTATTCGTAAACCGCGAAGAAAAAATGACAAAATTAGAAAAAAAGGATTAAAATACTTGAAAATAATTATTTTGCGTAGACTATACAAACACTCTTAAATTTGTTCAATGAGTCGAAACCCTAGTTAGTTTCGATCAAAATACATGAAGTTATTAAAAAATCAAAATCCAAAAAACCACCCGGGTGGGCATTAGTAAGGCGAAGGTTAAATGCCATTTAGCTAATTGTCACTTAAATTATAGCTTGTATTTAATTACGATAAAAATATGGCAGCCTCACGAAATTCTCTCAATTTTCTTAGAACTAAATTATAGAAAAATTTCTAATGTGGATTCTTTTTCAGGCTGAAAATAACAACAATGATAGGTTGCTGCAATGTTTTAAAAGTTTAAAACAATTTAAAAAAAAAAGTATAATATCAATAAAAGAAGTCCAAATTTCACTCCAAAAGATGTTGATTTTTTAATGGCCACAAATTTTTTGTTTACTTTGTTGCGCGAAACACCAACACGCAAGCAAAAACATATGTTTGTGTATGGATGTGTGCAAAACTTAAATGGACTTTAAATGCAGAAGAATGGTCATTTAAGTTTCATTTAAATGTAACATAATTTTGTACTAAAAAAATGAAATTAGTACTTAAGTGGCATGTAAAGATAAATGACACTTAAATGAGTAGTCAATTTTTGCGCCTAAGTATGTAAATGATTTGCAGAATACAGCGGCGGCGTTAAGAAGTGTATTGCGACTTTCTGATATTTTTTACATATACATATGTGTAAGTGCTATGTTAGTGTCTATTGAACTAAATGTTCAATATTTAAAAAAATGTTAATAAAATATTTATTTGTTTGTCTGTGGCCAAGGCAAATTCATAACATTCATATATATGTAAATCAATAATAAACATATGTTGAGAAACAAAACATATAAAAATGCAAGGAGATGCAAGGACCAAAGATTAACCAGCTGAGCTGTCGAGACCACCTGTTATGAATTCGCCCTGTTCTGTCGCCAAAAAAAATTTTATTGTTGATAAAAGTGCTTTGTGCATACAATTGTTTAGAGGAGAAAAGCTTTTTTTTAAGAATGGTAGTGGTTTTTAGAAATTTCCTAGCATCATTAGTCCCGGTTCAGACCATAGAGGTTTTCTTTCTGAAATTTTCTCTAATTCTCTTTTGAACTTTCATTAATGTCTACACATTTTTTGTAATGAAATTCAAGATTTTTGTATCTTCACATGCTTTTTTTTTGTAAAGAAATTTTTGCTCTCACAACAATTGAATAGAAAAGTTAAAGAAAATAAAGCTGCAGCCATTTTCAGTTTCACAGTTACGAATAGTGTGAACCGTGACTTATCATTAGTGCTTGTTGGCGTCGTTGCCCAAAATTTAGCGGATTTCTACCTCTGCCAGTTTTAATAATCGACGTCGGGGTCTTGCCCCGGCATTTCAAAACATATTCTAATATTTAAAAAGGAAAATGGCAAACTGGAGTGCAAGCGAAAATGGTGATACTTGTGTAGATTTAGCATATGCCAGGAAGGATTCTGATGTGAATAGTATTGAAGAGGATGACCTAAAAATAGAAACCGATAGGATGCAATTTAAGGGCTCTACAAAAAAAGAATGTTTAGTTGCAAATTTGGTTGGTGTAAAATATGGTGTTGAGGATGGTACTGAAGATGCTGACGATGTCAATGATGCCGGTGACACGAGCTCATCATTTAGTTTAGAAGAGTGTATGAATGAATTTCGTGCTCGAAGGATCCGCCGTACATCGTTAACTCACCATCGCCAAGAGGCTGATAAAGAAATTAGTTGCGGCAATAACGTTCAAGGAACGACAGAACTAGATTTAATTAACCAAAATCTGTGCAATAAAGAACACGAACGTAAATGCAAACCCTGTAGAAATGGATTCTGCTACTGCTTTACTAGTGATAGCGGAGACGGAGGCGGTAATTTTGGAGATTGTCATAAAATAGGAAGCCTACATAATAGAAACTTCCGACGGAATAGGCGCTCGGAATGCATTCAGGTATTAATTGTTATTTATAAGTGATACCTTGTAATAACAATTTTTTGTGTCTATAGATTTTAAATTCTGAGAAAAGATCATCGAATAGTCCACGATCGAAAGAAGTAAGTAAACAACACATACCACAGGAGTCAGTTGGCAAAGCAACTTCTTTAAAAAAAACTAAAAAAACGGCACACAGGTTAAAAGCGATCAGCAGTCTTGAAACAAGTACAGTAGATGGTCCTCTCATACAGATTGTACAAGAACTTCATGAAAACTGCGTAGTATCAAAAGTAAAAATAAATAAACACAAAATGCAGAAATTTAAAGATAAAACATGTGCGATTGCGAAAACTGCACACACTATACATAAAAAAGCTTATTTTAATGACGCAGCAAATGCCAGGAAGCACAATGTATCTGAAAAATACACTCCAACAGCACCAATATTAGATAATATAGATGTGGAAACTAATGTATCGAAAACGGTAAAGAATATTAAAAACGATCAGGATTGCTCTGGTCGACGTCATAATTCGGGTGGGCAATTATTACAAAAACGATTATCTATCTCAAAAATGCGCTATAATCCAAAAGATATTAAAAAACCTCCGCCAAAGCCGCCACGGTCTTCCCTCTGTAATGAATACAAGTACTGTGAATCCGCTACATCTATTTCTTCATCAGTACGTGATGCAGAACGGGTAGTTGATGATTTTTTGGCAAAGAAAGGTGTTATCGTAAACGCTGGTACAACTACAAACAACGGCGTAAACTTAATAAAAATATCGAAAAAACCAAAAAATGAAAAGAAGTTTGAAAGTATTATAAGCAAGTCTGACCCCCTGAGTAAGTTAATTTCGTTATTACTTATGGATATTTATGTACATTTCGTTAAAAATTTAGCGAGTTGTTTGTTCACGAGCGCTGAGCCCATCTTGGGAAGTTAATCAGAGGTGTTCACATTCATTACCTTACATAACATATTAAAATAGATAAACGATGTTATTGTTATTATTAAAATATTCTATTCACTAATCTTACTACGTACTACAACAATTAAATAAGGAAACTATTGATAATACTGTCTTGAGGAAAATTTGTCACAAAAACCTCTTACAAACTTTAAAAACTAATTAATGTTTGTAAGTAATTAGTCTAACTTATATATATATTGTATATATGTACATATATTGAAACGAGTAATTTGGCTCAAGTTCATATCCGAGTTTACCTATTTATTTTTGCTAATTAATTTTTATACCCTTCACCAAAAAATTTGGAAAGGGGATACAGTGTACTCTCTCCTAAAGGACACCTCCCATAAGCGGACACCTCCCATATACGGACACATTTTTAAGTACCAAAGAAATTGTAAGGGATTTTAAAAATATTTCCCTCTTAAGCGGACAACCCTCCCATAACAGGACGCGGACACTTCCACGATGTATGACATTTAATTTCCCCATAACCGGCCAGTTTGCAGCATGGTAACACTATTTTTTTGTTAACATTTTTCTTTATTTCTTTATACGTTAAGTTGACTTTTCAATAAAACGAGCATGTAAATGGGGATTCCCGAAAAAATAAAAAGCCTGTTGTCTTGAATGTAGTAAATACAAACATTTAAAGATTCTTATTGTACAATTGAATTACAATGGCAGTGTTAATTATTAAAGAGAAAGTAAATAAATGTCATTGAAATTCATAAAAATGAAAAACTCAGTGTACGCGAGTTAGCAAAAAAATTTAAAATCAGCAAAACAAGCGCTTGCATCATCAAAAACAAAGACCAAATTTTAAGATTGTGGGACACTGATATCAATCCGGATAGAAAAAAAGTATCTTGAAGCCCAAGGGGGTTAAGGGGGGCTCGAAATAAGAACATTCCTTTATCGGGCACACTTATAAGGAGCAAGGTTAAGGAAATTGCAGAGAAACTTAATTACGTCTATTTTAGTGCATCATCTGGCTGGCTAGAAAGGTTAAAAAAACGGCATAATATAACCTTTCGCGCTATTTCTGGAGAAGCCGCTAGTGTTAACCAAGATGATGTCAAAAATTTTACCGAAAAAGTGGCATCTTTGATTGAAGGATATGACTTGCGAGATATTTATAATTCTGATGAGATTATTTTTTCGTGCATTACCCGATAAGACATTTGCATTAAAAAGTGAAAAATGCACGGGTGGAAAAATGGCTAAGGATAGACTCACGATTTTGCACTGCGTCAATATGGCTGGAGAAAAAGAACGCCTTTTTGTTATTGGGAAAGCTGCAAAACCTAGGGCTTTTCGCAACATCAATTTTAACAATTTACCGGTTACATGGCGATCAAACAAAAAGGCTTGGATGACGTCTGATTTGATGACTGATTTCATAGTGCAGCTTGATGGAAAGATGAAGCTTAAAGAACGGAAAGTATTGCTATTTTTAGACAATGCAGCTTCTCATCCCCGTGATTTAAAATTGAAAAATATTAAAATTATTTTTCTCCCAGCAAACACAACGTCATTTTGCCAGCCCCTGGATCAAGGCGTTATAAAAAACTAAGTTTTTGTATAAATCGTTATTTTTAAAAAACATTTTGCTGCAGATGGAAGATGCAAATTCTGCTTTGGACTTATCAAAATCTATTAATTTGTTAGACATAGTTTATTTTATACACAAAGTGGGAGCAAGTGAGTGCAGAGACAGTGAAAAATTGCTTTAGAAAAGCTGGTTTAAGAAAAAATTATAGCTCAAATGATGATGGCTGTTGGACTGCAGAAGATGAGCTTCCACTATCAGCGCTTGCTCAGTTCTCCGATATCGTTAATCGAGTTCAGAGCCATATACAAGTTGACGTCGAAGATTATATCAATTTAGATGATGACATAGTTATTAATGATGAAGATGTGGAAAGCATTAGTACTGAAAAGTTAATAGCTTCCGAAGAAATGGTGGAAAGCTCGTCTGAAGATGAGCTAGAAAATGAAATTGAAGACAAGTTAACTTCTTATAAAGAGGCTTATTTAGTTATAAGAAAACTTAAAGGGTTTTCTTTATATCACAGCGACCTTGAAAGTGTTAAAATGCTGACTGATCTTCAAATGCGTTTCCAAGATATTGAAATTGAAGGAAAAACTCGCCAAGCTAAAATTTCGGTCTTTTTTAAATCCAGTTGAATATCTGGTCTTTCAAGATTTTTCTTTTTTATTCGCAAAAATATTAATGAATATTTTGTTTACTTTGCCTTGTTTTTAATTTTTTTTCGTTTTTCGCAAGAACATAAATAAAAATTCTGTTTATTTTGTCTTATCTTTATATGTATGTTTTTGTTTTGGAAATAAAAGTGTTTAAAGATAAATGTATGTATGTATGTACAATATTGCAGATTATTGATTACTCTTTTTGGTTTTTCTCTCATAAAGGGACACTTCTCATAAGCGGACAAACTCGTCAGTCCCTTAGGTGTCCGCTTAAGAGAGAGTACACTGTATATGTATAGGTTTTTCATTCCGTATGTAATATCTTCATTATATTATGTATACTTATAGATAGAGAAGTCGAATGAGCGATGCCCGTCGGTCCGGCTGCTACATTTTGGTGTATTTAGAATTAAGTCCTCAACACAACATAGAGACATAAATTTTATACCATTCTCTTGGAATTTTTCATAAATTTTTCCGTTTGAAAATAACAAAACTCGGTCCAATATTTAATGAGATATAGCCAAAAGACTTTTGTTATATTTCCTATTCTGTTGTTTCTTTATGGCCCCGACTGTCCTACGGTCAATTTGATGAAGCAGATCTCTTGTATGGAGTTCTAAGAAGGTTTAGACTGAAAATAATTGAAGTCGGTCCATTAACGACTAAAATATGAGCAAAAAAATGGCGTTCGAAATAATTTTTCTTTTAAAATTTTTTTGAAGAAGTTGCGTTGGGATTCAATCCAACAACCTACTGGTTGGTAGTCACAAGTGCTTCTTATACACCACAGAGCAGTTGTATTTTTCATAGTAGTTTACGCTTTTAAATACATAATACATATATCTTATTTATAATAAAATACTAAATCTTCAAATTCTTGGTGGAAATTGGTGTGGTTGTTGTAAATTCGCCCTTTTTGTCACACATATATCACATACATACGTACTGAAATGCGTTCATGGGCACATGTGCACATTGTGTGTATACATGTGCATATTTAAGCAGTCGCAAAGTAAAGATTTGTTGTTTTTTTTTGTTTGTTTCTTTAAACATTTTTTGTACGTTTATTAGTATAATATTATGCATGCGTATTACAGTACTTTTTATCGCTTATAATTTCTTTTCGTATATAAATAACCATAATTATTTTTTATATTATTTATATTAAAGAAATGTAATGGATCGTCAAGACACTTTGTACGAGTAAAATTACAAAATCAATGAAATTGAATTTTAGTTTTGTTTTAAAAAATGTATTAATATAAGGCAAAATTGATGCTTATATCCTGTTTTATACTTGTGTAATTTTAATTATTTCTATATTCAGGTGCAGAGCGTACCTGCAGTATATCAGAACCTGGTATTATTATTGTATTTGTACAATGTCATAAAAAACCTTTTGTCAATTAAAATGTTGTTTGGATACTTAGTAACACATAACAAAACAGAAAAATTTCGTCCCGGCTAGAATTTGATAAGAAATGTTTCTTTCATTCTGTAACATCATCATCTTCAAAAGCACTTCACTTTTCTATAAAGTAAAAACAAAGTTTAATGTAAGAATTTAATTTGATATCAAGCTCCAAAA
The DNA here is from genome assembly GCA_956483585.1 of Gymnocheta viridis. NCBI lineage: Eukaryota > Metazoa > Arthropoda > Insecta > Diptera > Tachinidae > Gymnocheta > Gymnocheta viridis. Next base: position 29,460,096 of record OY101443.1, read on the forward strand.
TGTAATTAACAAAGAAACTATAAAATTGAAAACCCTGCGAAAATAGCGCATATTCTAAAAATTGCAACTGCAATATTGGAAATTATTCCCAAAATTAAAAAAAAATCATATAATTGGCAATCGGCAGCCAAAAATCTTGAAATAATCTTTAAAATGCCAAAAATTCTTAAAAATATGCGAACATCAGGAAAATTTTATGATTCAATATTGATTAAAAAACAGTAAAATTATAGAGTAAAAAAACTTAAAAAATATCATTTCCATTGTGAAAATTAAACTTTTATTAAAAACTATTTTGTATTTGGAATAAAAATTTAAAATGCATTTGTATTTTGAATAAAAGTATTGCAAATACCTACTTTCCACAAATTTATATTAAGCTTCTAGATTGGATTATCCAATTGAATAATTTAATGTGGGCTTTATTAAAATGTATTCTAAGAATAGTTCGCAATTCATCAAATATTTTTCAAACAATCAGTTCCTATAGTATACATACATATGAACTTTGGATTTTTAGATCGGAATGTTTGTAGAAATTTTCCAAAAATAGTATATGCATACATATTTGTATTTTATTTGATTTTTTTGCTTATTTTCGTATTTTCCCCAATTCAACATATACAAAATGATAACTTAAGATATTAGGAGATAAAAAATTGATTTCGTCATGTTCATATAAAATTCACTGGTCTTACATTCATTAAAAACACCTAAGAAATCATAGTTTTGCGGAATATCGCATTGTCGATAGCACGCACTACGGAATTGGACGCGGATTAGTGGTAAAATATTACGAAAATAAGCCGAATTATGGGTTGGATTTGAGAGCAAAAAGCTTTCTGTTTGCGATTTGATCGTACTTTTTCATATTTAGATCTCTGTCTTACTTAGTAAACGCAGAAGATTTAAATAAAAAATGTTTTTATTTAAATCCATCTGTTTTCTTAGCAGGCTGAATATGAATTACCGAATTTGTATTTTTTAAATCAATTGTGGTTGAAATTCTATTGTGTTTCTATATCAGAAATATGCAGGTTATATTGAACCAAAACCTTTATCGTCTGGTCCAACCGCAATACAGATACGTAAATGGTAAAGTTAACAAAATTTTTTAAAAGACAACTATCAGAATACCACTAGTTTACATACATACGTACATCATACGAGTTTCAAAGAAAAATTAAATTAAAATAATGAATTTATATAATTTATATTATATCAAATAAAAACGTCGACAACTTACTTAATTTATTATTTAATTGTTTGATCACTGTACAAAATCCTATCTGATAACATATTGGATATTTTTGACAAATAAACCTTTTAACGTTCATAAAATTGGAAAAAACGCAAAAATTAAAAAAAATATTATAAATGAGATTGTGTCTGGTTTTTTAAATAAATTGTGAAACAAACTTTTTCAAACAAAAAGTAAAAGTAATAAAAACAACTAAAATGTACCGAAAATTCTAAAAAAATAGCACTGTGATGAGTTCAGGATTCGATACCGGGTAGGGTACGGTTCAAATCCTGACCAACCATTTATTAATTTTTGATACATTTTATTTATTTTTACTTTTTATTTGAAAAAGTTCGTTCTTTTTTTTAAGAATTTTTGATAGCTTTAAATTATTTTTAATATGAAGATAATATTGGCACATTTTAATCATTAGACTAGCAGATTTACGTAATAGTTGGCGATTTTTTAATCAATTTTGGGAGAATTTCTTTATTTTTAAATATTTTCTAACGTTTCAAATCATTTCATTGTTTAGTCGAAGACCACTGGCTTATTGATAATTTATGTTAATTTTTATAACGCACTCTAGTGTTACAAATTTGTTACCAAATTCATAATTTATGGCTGACTTCATAAACGCAGTTTGCAAAGCAACACTAGAATGCCTTGTAAACTCATGCTTCCAGTGTTGCTTTGCAAGCTGTGTTTATGAAATCAGCCTATACTATGAAATGGAGATTAGAACCAATAATGCATGATCGTGATTAATTTTTTGTTTCCATCACGTGAGTGTGCGTCCGTGAGACGGTGAGTGGCAATTTTTTTTCCTTTAATGTAATTTTTTCCATTGAAATTATTTTTTTATATTTTTTTTCGTATTTTGTAGGCGTGAATTTTCGTGATTGTGACTTCTTTCGTCACTCCATACTATGGTGAAGGGTATATACGATTCAACACAGCCGAATATATCTCTTACTTGTTTTACTTCATTTTTATTACAAAATTTGTATGGATAAATTTATTTTTTTTTTATTAAGAGAGTACTATATATAGAATGATTTTTATTATTCATCAGACTAGCAGAACGGATCAGTGCTGGTTTCGAGGTCGCTACACCATCTAGTCAGCGTTATTTGTTCATTTTTACTACTTTTGACGGTGGATACAAGCGATCAGGAATATCAACTATTTAACCGTATTATTTAACGAATTAGAATACAAAAAGTGCAACTTATTCATTTCTTACAAGTTAAATCAATTTCGGTTAGTACGAAATACCATCTCATCAGCGTTGTTTGTTCGATTTTACCACTTTTGACGGTGGATACTAGTAACTAGGAATATCAACTATTTAACCGTATTATTTAACGAATTAGAATACGAAAAGTGCAACTTATTCATTTCTTACAAGTTAAATCAATTTCGGTTAGTACGAAATTCCATCTCTGATTTTTATTTATTCCAAATATTTCATACTCTTGCTTTTTCCAAAGCCATTGGCTTTGAGATCAAGCAGTTTTCCATTTTTGTTTACTTTATTTTTGTCTTGTAGTTGACTCTCTTAGTATTCAACCACCTGTGACAATGTAAACATGATGGTTTTTTTGACGGGTGCCTTCGTTTTTAATAATTAATATATTTATACGTAATTCTTGAACTGTTTAAGGTTTATATTGAAATGAAATTTTTTTTTGGCTTAAGTTCGAATCTGAGTTTACCCATTTCTTCTTAATTTAAGAAATTATATTTGGATAAATTCATTATTTTTATTAAGAGAGTACTATTTTATTTGAAACAATTTATTCATCAGACTAGCAGAACGGATCAGTACTGATTTCGAGGTCGCTACACCATCTCATCAGCGTTCTTTGTTCGATTTTACCACTTTTGACGGTGGAGACTAGTAACTAGGAATATCAACTATTTAACCGTATTATTTAACGAATTAGAATACGAAAAGTGCAACTTATTCATATCTTACAAGTTAAATCAATTTCGGTTAGTACGTAATTCCATCTCTGATTTTTAATTATTCCAAATATTTCATACTCTCTTGCTTTTTCCAAAGCCATTGGCTTTGAGATCAAGCAGTTTTCCATTTTTGTTTACTTTATTTTTGTCTTGTAGTTGACTTTTTTAGTATTCAACCACCTGTGACAATGTAAACATGATGGTTTTTTTGACGGGTGCCTTCGTTTTTAATAATTAATATATTTATACGTAATTGTTGAACTGTTTTGTAACAACTTTATTTTTCTTTTATTTGTCTTTATTAGAAATTACAAGTGTGGTTTCTTTGACGTACAAAAAAGGAAGAACTCAAATGCAACGGAAATGAAAAACTATCGGTTGCATTTATGTCAAACAGGTGTCTGTCATCCCTGGACCAAGGTTGCCAGACTGCAGATCATTACAATCTCGGCCTATCTGACCCTACAATCGACCTCGATTGTTCTTCATTTTCCAAAAATTCGTCTTCCAAAAATTCATAATCTTCGTAATCGCTAGTGTTGCCTTCAGATTCCACAGAACTACCATCCTTATCTACTCTAGGTTCCAACCATTTCTTTAAACGACTAGAATCAACTATGCCATTGTAGGGCATTTGTGTAACTTGGTAGCTTTCTACATCGGATATTTCATAACGATCATTACCCAACTGTTTCTGAATTATATATGGACCGCGGTACTTCGGTATTAATTTTTTGTTCACTCCCGCGGTTGTATCAACGTTCTTCAAAACTACTAAATCTCCCACTTCGAAAGACTTAGCTGGTACGTGATGCTCATTAAAATAACTTAAGTTCTTCAATTGAGACTTTTCAATAGCTTCTGAAGCTTTTTCCCTTATGGTGACTGACCAGTACTATTGTGAACTGTATTATTAACAGCAAATTCCACTTGTGTCAACATGTTGACCCAATCGGCATGTTCGATGGGCTCAGTAAGCTTAGCAAGCATAGCTCGTAAGTCGCGGTTTACCCTTTCTACTTGCCCGTTGGACTGCGGCGATGCCACTGAATTTTTCACATGCGCAATGTTTCTGTCTGACACGAATTTTTCAAATTCGTTAGATGTAAAGCAAGTCCCCCGGTCGCTAATGATTCTTCTCGGACGGCTGTAATATTCAAAATATTTTCGCAATGCGCAGCAGGCTTCCCTTGTGCCCGGTGAATTGACTGCATATAGTTTTGTAAATTTTGTAAATGCATCAACAACCACTAATATATGCTTTCGTTTTGATTTGCATGACGGCAAAGGACCGAAGTGATCGATATGCAGTGTATCAAAAGGAACCGGCTTTTTTTCTATGTTATACAGATTTCTTTCATTTTTTCTGTTTGAGTTTGAATAATAAATACATTTCAGGCAATTTCTTATAAACCGATTCAGTTTTTCCCTCATATTCGGAAACTAATAAAACTTTTTTATCTGTTTCGCGCACTTCTCAATTCCTACATGGCCGTATTTTTCATGAGTTAGCCGCATTATATTCTCTTCTAACTCCGCCGGCACATACAGCTGCTTTTGGCTCTGAGGACCTAAACGAAAAATCAGTCCATTATCTAAAACATACCCCTCTAAATCTCCTTCCTCCAATCTACTTCTAATATCCTGAATATTTTTATCCCTAGTCTGTGTAATTTGGATATTTCTATCTACCTCGTCTGCGTCGATTACTGCAATAATAGGTGCTCTGCTTAAAGCGTCCACATGTGCCATTAATTCGCCCTTACGGTGTCGGATGCTATAGTCGTAGTTCTCTAACTCTAATGCCCACCTTGCTATTCTCGGGTTCATTAATTTTTTACTTAACGTCAACGTAAGTGAGTTGCAGTCAGTCACTATAGTAAACGGAATCCCTTCCAAGTATACCCGGAATCTCCTCAAAGCATATATCATAGCTAGCGTTTCCAGTTCAAAACTGTGATATCTCGACTCTGCAGCCGACGTAAACTTTGAATAATAAGCCACTGGATGTAACTTATTATCGTCCTGCCTCTGTAGCAGTACCGACCCATATCCCTTAGCACTGGCGTCGGTATGTAGTTCCGTTTCCCGGCGGGGGTTATACACAGCTAATACTGGTGAATTTATCAGCCTGTTTTTCAAAGTTGAAAATGCTTCGTTGCATTCACTCGACCAGCTAAAAGTTTTGCCTTTCTTCAACTCTGTTAGTGGCCTCGCTATTCTTGAAAAATCTAACACAAATCGACGGAAAAAGGAGAACAACCCTAAACAGCGTTCTAGCCCCTCGTGGTCCTCGGGCATAGGATATTCTTTAATGGTTCTAATATGGTCGTCATTGGGGCGAATTCCGTCTTTGTTTACTCTATATCCCAAATAGTCAAGCTCTCTATATGCAAATTTGCATTTCGTTAAGTTTAATGTCAAACCAGCCCTTTTCAATGTTTTTAAAACATCCGCTACTAACTGAAAATGTTCCACAAGCGTCTCAGTGGCTATGCTGATGTCATCTAAATATACTACTATCTTTCCTGCATCAACAAATTCTCTTAATACCCTATTAATAAAGCGCTGAAATACGGCCCCTGCATTTCTTAGGCCGAAAGGCATATAACAATACTCAAATTGTCCCATGGGGGTAACAAACGCGGTGTATTTAATTGAATCCTTATGCATTGGGACTTGGTGAAAACTATTTTCCAAGTCGAGAGTCGAAAAATATTTTTTATTGCCCAAGTAGTCCAAGCAGTCCTTAATCAATGGCAGAGGATAATTATCTTTAAAAGTAATTTTATTCAACGATCGATAATCAATACACATTCTTAAATTTCCATTTTTCCTTCGCACTAACACGATTGGTGAGGCATAGGGTGACTCACTAGGGCGTATTATGCCCTTCTCTAATAATTCGTCTAACTTCGCTTTAACTTCGCATCGCTCGCGGTATGAAAGTCGCCTAGGACCGCAATATACCGGCACGTCATTTACCAAATTGATTTTCATATTATAGTCTGTTGGCTCTGCAATGTTGTCCGAATCGATTAAATAAATTTCCTCAATTATCGATCTGAGAGCACACACATCTTTTGCGTCTAAATTCTCATTGATATCTACTTTCGCCGTTTTCCTCAACGATTTCCAAATTACACATATTTTGACGATCGCCCCACTCTAATTCAGAAACAATTGCGTTTTTTCCGTCTGAATACCCTACTCCACTTGCAATATTTTTTTTATCAACTACTTTATAATCTTCGATATCATTTCCATCGAAGGGTAACACAATAAATAAGTTTAAATTATCTTTTATGGTTGGAACTTCGACTAACTGATGAGGATCTCTGTATAAACCAAACAGCATAAGCGCACTAACATCTTTTTTTTATATTTAATAGTTCATTTTTTTTATAACGTTTTCTTATTTTACATAAATGAATGTTTAATTTTATCAAGAGGTCACGACCAAATATCAATGGCACCACAGCATCTTCATCTGGCAAAATAAACAGATTGTGTGTTACTTTTTGATTTTTAAAAAAAATTTCGCATTCTACCCTGCCAAACATATTAATTATTTTATTTCCAACACCACGGTATTTTGATAAAATTTCTTCATTTTTAATTAAAAACGGCACCATTGATTTTTTTATACAGCTAATAGGGCTACCCGTATCAAGCAAAGAAAAGAACTTTATTAAGGTAGTGCGCTTACCCTGATTTAAAAAGGCAACACTTACCGATTGGAACGCATCTAATTGTTGATCATCATTTACTATTGCAGCGACTACCGTCTTCTTTTTAGGACAGTTTTGGTGAAAGTGTCCAACTTCAGCACATATAAAGCATGAATTGGCAGGACGCTTCGGCTTCGGACATTTGCTTTGGTAATGTCCAAATTGCGAGCAGTTATAGCAGCGGATTTCGGCGTCGGATGTGTTGGTAAAATTGTTGCTACCCAGTGCAGCTGTTTTTTGTTTGTTGGCCGCTGTAGCACTTGTCGATTTTATAGTAGTTGCACGTGTCTGATGTCGTCGATACTCATATCGATCCAACTTTGTGATCAATTCGTCGATAGTTTTTGCCCCATACAACATATTGATATTTTTATCGTCAGGCATGCCGTCAATTATTATGTCGACCAACTCTTGCCCTTCTATGTCCGAATTTGCCGCAATTGCCTGCATCGACACCAAGTAGCTGAGGCACGACTCTTCCGGTTTTAGTCTTCTCAAGTTAAGCTGTCTGTAAATCTCCTGGCGGGAAACCGTACGAGTGAAGACAGTCTTTAAGCTCGCCTTCAGATCCTTATATTCGGCCAGACCCAAGTTTATCACGTGCTGTTTAGCCGTTCCCACTAGTCGCCGACGGACACCCACACATTTTTCTCTCTCGGTATACTTGGTGGCATAGTCCTCGAATTGTGTCAACCATTTTGATATGTCTTGGTGATTGTCTCCACTGAATGTGGGTACGGCGGCATCCAACTCGTTCAGATCTATATGGCTGATGGGTCGTTGCAGACTTTGTCGATCCTCCAAAACTCGGATTTGCTCTTGTAGCTGCAACATCTTCAATCTTATTTCCAAATTTTTTAGTTCTTCTTCTGCTGACGCATTAGCGGAGAGCCTTGGAGCAGCGGCCTCGGATGAAAACATGGTTTTTGCAAGGATGTTGACCGCAGAAATATTTGCAGCAGGCACGTGAACAGCGGAAGTATTTGCGGCAGGCATGTTGACGGCAGATAAATTTTCAGCAGGCACTTTGGCAGCAGATGAAAAATCGAATGCGTTTACGGCAGGCACGTTGGTGGCAGTTAAGACAGCGGATGAGTTTTCGGCAGGCTCGTTGACACTTCCAGCATTTTCGGATGTTTCCTCAATAGCAGCCACATTACTATTGGTCTCATTGATTTCAGCCAACTTTTCGGCATCAGCACTTACCGCTTGGCTGACATCGCATTTACCAGCAGTATCTTTAACTTCGTTGCTCGATATTCCATCTCCCACCACAGTTTCCTCCTTTACCAGCGCCTCGTGCAATGTACGAAGCTGTGTTAAGGTGGCTGATGGAGGGAAGTCGATGCCGGCCGCAGTAAGTGAATTCGATTATTGATTGACGGCTTGGCCGTAAATCCATCTTTCCACTATTTTCCATTCCGAACAATTATTATTTTTTATAATACACTAAGTTGTACTCCATATCTGATGTGTAACAACTTTATTTTTCTTTTATTTGTCTTTATTAGAAATTACAAGTGTGGTTTCTTTGACGTACAAAAAAGGAAGAACTCAAATGCAACGGAAATGAAAAACTATCGGTTGCATTTATGTCAAACAGGTGTCTGTCATCCCTGGACCAAGGTTGCCATACTGCAGATCATTACAGTTTAAGGTTTATATTGAAATGAATTTTTTTTTGGCTTAAGTTCAAATCTGAGTTTACCCATTTCTTCTTAATTTAAGAAATTATATTTGGATAAATTCATTATTTTTATTAAGAGAGTACTATTTTATTTGAAACAATTTATTCATCAGACTAGCAGAACGGATCAGTACTGATTTCGAGGTCGCTACACCATCTCATCAGCCTTCTTTGTTAGATTTTACCACTTTTGACGGTGGAGACTAGTAACTAGGAATATCAACTATTTAACCGTATTATTTAACGAATTAGAATACGAAAAGTGCAACTTATTCATTTCTTACAAGTTAAATCAATTTCGGTTAGTACGAAATTCCATCTCTGATTTTTAATTATTCCAAATATTTCATACTCTCTTGCTTTTTCCAAAGCCATTGGCTTTGAGATCAAGCAGTTTTCCATTTTTGTTTACTTTATTTTTGTCTTGTAGTTGACTTTTTTAGTATTCAACCACCTGTGACAATGTAAACATGATGGTTTTTTTGACGGGTGCCTTCGTTTTTAATAATTAATATATTTATACGTAATTGTTGAACTGTTTTGTAACAACTTTATTTTTCTTTTATTTGTCTTTATTAGAAATTACAAGTGTGGTTTCTTTGACGTACAAAAAAGGAAGAACTCAAATGCAACGGAAATGAAAAACTATCGGTTGCATTTATGTCAAACAGGTGTCTGTCATCCCTGGACCAAGGTTGCCAGACTGCAGATCATTACAATCTCGGCCTATCTGACCCTACAATCGACCTCGATTGTTCTTCATTTTCCAAAAATTCGTCTTCCAAAAATTCATAATCTTCGTAATCGCTAGTGTTGCCTTCAGATTCCACAGAACTACCATCCTTATCTACTCTAGGTTCCAACCATTTCTTTAAACGACTAGAATCAACTATGCCATTGTAGGGCATTTGTGTAACTTGGTAGCTTTCTACATCGGATATTTCATAACGATCATTACCCAACTGTTTCTGAATTATATATGGACCGCGGTACTTCGGTATTAATATTTTGTTCACTCCCGCGGTTGTATCAACGTTCTTCAAAACTACTAAATCTCCCACTTCGAAAGACTTAGCTGGTACGTGATGCTCATTAAAATAACTTAAGTTCTTCAATTGAGACTTTTCAATAGCTTCTGAAGCTTTTTCCCTTATTAAGTTTAAATCAATTTCCTTTTCAGCGTATGTATCTTGCAAGTGTTCGGTAAGCTCATCTATGGTTTCACCGCGCTGTTCGATGCCAAACAGCATTTCACATGGTGACTGACCAGTACTATTGTGAACTGTATTATTAACAGCAAATTCCACTTGTGTCAACATGTTGACCCAATCGGCATGTTCGATGGGCTCAGTAAGCTTAGCAAGCATAGCTCGTAAGTCGCGGTTTACCCTTTCTACTTGCCCGTTGGACTGCGGCGACGCCACTGAATTTTTCACATGCGCAATGTTTCTGTCTGACACGAATTTTTCAAATTCGTTAGATGTAAAGCAAGTCCCCCGGTCGCTAATGATTCTTCTCGGACGGCTGTAATATTCAAAATATTTTCGCAATGCGCAGCAGGCTTCCCTTGTGCCCGGTGAATTGACTGCATATAGTTTTGTAAATTTTGTAAATGCATCAACAACCACTAATATATGCTTTCGTTTTGATTTGCATGACGGCAAAGGACCGAAGTGATCGATATGCAGTGTATCAAAAGGAACCGGCTTTTTTTCTATGTTATACAGATTTCTTTCATTTTTTCTGTTTGAGTTTGAATAATAAATACATTTCAGGCAATTTCTTATAAACCGATTCAGTTTTTCCCTCATATTCGGAAACTAATAAAACTTTTTTATCTGTTTCGCGCACTTCTCAATTCCTACATGGCCGTATTTTTCATGAGTTAGCCGCATTATATTCTCTTCTAACTCCGCCGGCACATACAGCTGCTTTTGGCTCTGAGGACCTAAACGAAAAATCAGTCCATTATCTAAAACATACCCCTCTAAATCTCCTTCCTCCAATCTACTTCTAATATCCTGAATATTTTTATCCCTAGTCTGTGTAATTTGGATATTTCTATCTACCTCGTCTGCGTCGATTACTGCAATAATAGGTGCTCTGCTTAAAGCGTCCACATGTGCCATTAATTCGCCCTTACGGTGTCGGATGCTATAGTCGTAGTTCTCTAACTCTAATGCCCACCTTGCTATTCTCGGGTTCATTAATTTTTTACTTAACGTCAACGTAAGTGAGTTGCAGTCAGTCACTATAGTAAACGGAATCCCTTCCAAGTATACCCGGAATCTCCTCAAAGCATATATCATAGCTAGCGTTTCCAGTTCAAAACTGTGATATCTCGACTCTGCAGCCGACGTAAACTTTGAATAATAAGCCACTGGATGTAACTTATTATCGTCCTGCCTCTGTAGCAGTACCGACCCATATCCCTTAGCACTGGCGTCGGTATGTAGTTCCGTTTCCCGGCGGGGGTTATACACAGCTAATACTGGTGAATTTATCAGCCTGTTTTTCAAAGTTGAAAATGCTTCGTTGCATTCACTCGACCAGCTAAAAGTTTTGCCTTTCTTCAACTCTGTTAGTGGCCTCGCTATTCTTGAAAAATCTAACACAAATCGACGGAAAAAGGAGAACAATCCTAAACAGCGTTCTAGCCCCTCGTGGTCCTCGGGCATAGGATATTCTTTAATGGTTCTAATATGGTCGTCATTGGGGCGAATTCCGTCTTTGTTTACTCTATATCCCAAATAGTCAAGCTCTCTATATGCAAATTTGCATTTCGTTAAGTTTAATGTCAAACCAGCCCTTTTCAATGTTTTTAAAACATCCGCTACTAACTGAAAATGTTCCACAAGCGTCTCAGTGGCTATGCTGATGTCATCTAAATATACTACTATCTTTCCTGCATCAACAAATTTTCTTAATACCCTATTAATAAAGCGCTGAAATACGGCCCCTGCATTTCTTAGGCCGAAAGGCATATAACAATACTCAAATTGTCCCATGGGGGTAACAAACGCGGTGTATTTAATTGAATCCTTATGCATTGGGACTTGGTGAAAACTATTTTCCAAGTCGAGAGTCGAAAAATATTTTTTATTGCCCAAGTAGTCCAAGCAGTCCTTAATCAATGGCAGAGGATAATTATCTTTAAAAGTAATTTTATTCAACGATCGATAATCAATACACATTCTTAAATTTCCATTTTTCCTTCGCACTAACACGATTGGTGAGGCATAGGGTGACTCACTAGGGCGTATTATGCCCTTCTCTAATAATTCGTCTAACTTCGCATCGCTCGCGGTATGAAAGTCGCCTAGGACCGCAATATACCGGCACGTCATTTACCAAATTGATTTTCATATTATAGTCTGTTGGCTCTGCAATGTTGTCCGAATCGATTAAATAAATTTCCTCAATTATCGATCTGAGAGCACACACATCTTTCGCGTCTAAATTCTCATTGATATCTACTTTCGCCGTTTTCCTCAACGATTTCCAAATTACACATATTTTGACGATCGCCCCACTCTAATTCAGAAACAATTGCGTTTTTTCCGTCTGAATACCCTACTCCACTTGCAATATTTTTTTTATCAACTACTTTATAATCTTCGATATCATTTCCATCGAAGGGTAACACAATAAATAAGTTTAAATTATCTTTTATGGTTGGAACTTCGACTAACTGATGAGGATCTCTGTATAAACCAAACAGCATAAGCGCACTAACATCTTTTTTTTATATATAATAGTTAATTTTTTTATAACGTTTTCTTATTTTACATAAATGAATGTTTAATTTTATCAAGAGGTCACGACCAAATATCAATGGCACCACAGCATCTTCATCTGGCAAAATAAACAGATTGTGTGTTACTTTTTGATTTTTAAAAAAAATTTCGCATTCTACCCTGCCAAACATATTAATTATTTTATTTCCAACACCACGGTATTTTGATAAAATTTCTTCATTTTTAATTAAAAACGGCACCATTGATTTTTTTATACAGCTAATAGGGCTACCCGTATCAAGCAAAGAAAAGAACTTTATTAAGGTAGTGCGCTTACCCTGATTTAAAAAGGCAACACTTACCGATTGGAACGCATCTAATTGTTGATCATCATTTACTATTGCAGCGACTACCGTCTTCTTTTTAGGACAGTTTTGGTGAAAGTGTCCAACTTCAGCACATATAAAGCATGAATTGGCAGGACGCTTCGGCTTCGGACATTTGCTTTGGTAATGTCCAAATTGCGAGCAGTTATAGCAGCGGATTTCGGCGTCGGATGTGTTGGTAAAATTGTTGCTACCCAGTGCAGCTGTTTTTTGTTTGTTGGCCGCTGTAGCACTTGTCGATTTTATAGTAGTTGCACGTGTCTGATGTCGTCGATACTCATATCGATCCAACTTTGTGATCAATTCGTCGATAGTTTTTGCCCCATACAACATATTGATATTTTTATCGTCAGGCATGCCGTCAATTATTATGTCGACCAACTCTTGCCCTTCTATGTCCGAATTTGCCGCAATTGCCTGCATCGACACCAAGTAGCTGAGGCACGACTCTTCCGGTTTTAGTCTTCTCAAGTTAAGCTGTCTGTAAATCTCCTGGCGGGCAACCGTACGAGTGACAGTCTTTAAGCTCGCCTTCAGATCCTTATATTCGGCCAGACCCAAGTTTATCACGTGCTGTTTAGCCGTTCCCACTACTCGCCGACGGACACCCACACATTTTTCTCTGTCGGTATACTTGGTGGCATAGTCCTCGAATTGTGTCAACCATTTTGATATGTCTTGGTGATTGTCTCCACTGAATGTGGGTACGGCGGCATCCAACTCGTTCAGATCTATATGGCTGATGGGTCGTTGCAGACTTTGTCGATCCTCCAAAACTCGGATTTGCTCTTGTAGCTGCAACATCTTCAATCTTATTTCCAAATTTTTTAGTTCTTCTTCTGCTGACGCATTAGCGGAGAGCCTTGGAGCAGCGGCCTCGGATGAAAACATGGTTTTTGCAAGGATGTTGACCGCAGAAATATTTGCAGCAGGCACGTGGACAGCGGAAGTATTTGCGGCAGGCATGTTGACGGCAGATAAATTTTCAGCAGGCACTTTGGCAGCAGATGAAAAATCGAATGCGTTTACGGCAGGCACGTTGGTGGCAGTTAAGACAGCGGATGAGTTTTCGGCAGGCTCGTTGACACTTCCAGCATTTTCGGATGTTTCCTCAATAGCAGCCACATTACTATTGGTCTCATTGATTTCAGCCAACTTTTCGGCATCAGCACTTACCGCTTGGCTGACATCGCATTTACCAGCAGTATCTTTAACTTCGTTGCTCGATATTCCATCTCCCACCACAGTTTCCTCCTTTACCAGCGCCTCGTGCAATGTACGAAGCTGTGTTAAGGTGGCTGATGGAGGGAAGTCGATGCCGGCCGCAGTAAGTGATTCGATTATTGATTGACGGCTTGGCCGTAAATCCATCTTTCCACTATTTTCCATTCCGAACAATTATTATTTTTTATAATACACTAAGTTGTACCCCACATCTGATGTGTAACAACTTTATTTTTCTTTTATTTGTCTTTATTAGAAATTACAAGTGTGGTTTCTTTGACGTACAAAAAAGGAAGAACTCAAATGCAACGGAAATGAAAAACTATCGGTTGCATTTATGTCAAACAGGTGTCTGTCATCCCTGGACCAAGGTTGCCAGACTGCAGATCATTACAGTTTAAGGTTTATATTGAAATGAATTTTTTTTTGGCTTAAGTTCAAATCTGAGTTTACCCATTTCTTCTTAATTTAAGAAATTATATTTGGATAAATTCATTATTTTTATTAAGAGAGTACTATTTTATTTGAAACAATTTATTCATCAGACTAGCAGAACGAATCAGTACTGATTTCGAGGTCGCTACACCATCTCATCAGCCTTCTTTGTTCGATTTTACCACTTTTGACGGTGGAGACTAGTAACTAGGAATATCAACTATTAACCGTATTATTTAACGAATTAGAATACGAAAAGTGCAACTTATTCATTTCTTACAAGTTAAATCAATTTCGGTTAGTACGAAATTCCATCTCTGATTTTTAATTATTCCAAATATTTCATACTCTCTTGCTTTTTCCAAAGCCATTGGCTTTGATATCAAGCAGTTTTCCATTTTTGTTTACTTTATTTTTGTCTTGTAGTTGACTTTTTTAGTATTCAAACACCTGTGACAATGTAAACATGATGGTTTTTTTGACGGGTGCCTTCGTTTTTAATAATTAATATATTTATACGTAATTGTTGAACTGTTTAAGGTTTATATTGAAATGAAAAAATTTTTTTTGGCTTAAGTTCAAATCTGAGTTTACCCATTTCTTCTTAATTTAAGAAATTATATTTGGATAAATTCATTATTTTTATTAAGAGAGTACTATTTTATTTGAAAAAATTTATTCATCAGACTAGCAGAACGTATCAGTACTGATTTCGAGGTCGCTACACCATCTCATCAGCGTTCTTTGTTCGATTTTACCACTTTTGACGGTGGAGACTAGTAACTAGGAATATCAACTATTTAACCGTATTATTTAACGAATTAGAATACGAAAAGTGCAACTTATTCATTTCTTACAAGTTAAATCAATTTCGGTTAGTACGAAATTCCATCTCTGATTTTTAATTCTTCCAAATATTTCATACTCACTTGCTTTTTCCAAAGCCATTGGCTTCGATATCAAGCAGTTTTCCATTTATGTTTACTTTATTTTTGTCTTGTAGTTGGCTTTCTTAGTATTCAACCACCTGTGACAATGTAAACATGATGGTTTTTTTTGACGGGTGCCTTCGTTTTTAATAATTAATATATTTATACGTAATTGTTGAACTGTTTAAGGTTTATATTGAAATGAAGAATTTTTTTTGGCTTAAGTTCAAATCTGAGTACCCATTTCTTCTTAATTTAAGAAATTATATTTGGATAAATTCATTATTTTTATTAAGAGAGTACTATTTTATTTGAAACAATATATTCATCAGACTAGCAGAACGGATCAGTACTGATTTCGAGGTCGCTACACTATCTCATCAGCGTTCTTTGTTCGATTTTACCACTTTTGACGGTGGATACTAGTAACTAGGAATATCAACTATTTAACCGTATTATTTAACGAATTAGAATACGAAAAGTGCAACTTATTAATTTCTTACAAGTTAAATTAATTTCGGTTAGTACGAAATTCCATCTCTGATCTTTAATTATTCCAAATATTTCATACTCTCTTGCTTTTTCCAAAGCCATTGGCTTTGAGATCAAGCAGTTTTCAATTTTTGTTTACTTTATTTTTGTCTTGTAGTTGACTTTTTTAGTATTCAACCACCTGTGACAATGTAAACATGATGGTTTTTTTGACGGGTGCCTTCGTTTTTAATAATTAATATATTTATACGTAATTGTTGAACTGTTTAAGGTTTATATTGAAATGAAGAATTTTTTTTGGCTTAAGTTCAAATCTGAGTTTACCCATTTCTTCTTAATTTAAGAAATTATATTTGGATAAATTCATTATGTTTATTAAGAGAGTACTATTTTATTTGAAACAATTTATTCATCAGACTAGCAGAACGGATCAGTACTGATTTCGAGGTCGCTACACCATCTCATCAGCGTTCTTTGTTCGATGTTACCACTTTTGACGGTGGAGACTAGTAACTAGGAATATCAACTATTTAACCGTATTATTTAACGAATTAGAATACGAAAAGTGCAACTTATTCATTTCTTACAAGTTAAATCAATTTCGGTTAGTACGAAATTCCATCTCTGATTTTTAATTCTTCCAAATATTTCATACTCACTTGCTTTTTCCAAAGCCATTGGCTTTGATATCAAGCAGTTTTCCATTTTTGTTTACTTTATTTTTGTCTTGTAGTTGACTTTTTTAGTATTCAACCACCTGTGACAATGTAAACATGATGGTTTTCTTGACGGGTGCCTTCGTTTTTAATAATTAATATATTTATACGTAATTGTTGAACTGTTTAAGGTTTATATTGAAATGAAAATTTTTTTTTTGCTTAAGTTCAAATCTGAGTTTACCCATTTCTTCTTAATTTAAGAAATTATATTTGGATAAATTCATTATTTTTATTAAGAGAGTACTATTTTATTTGAAACAATTTATTCATCAGACTAGCAGAACGGATCAGTACTGATTTCGAGGTCGCTACACCATCTCACCAGCGTTCTTTGTTCGATTTTACCACTTTTGACGGTGGAGACTAGTAACTAGGAATATCAACTATTTAACCGTATTATTTAACGAATTAGAATACGAAAAGTGCAAGTTATTCATTTCTTACAAGTTAAATCAATTTCGGTTAGTACGAAATTCCATCTCTGATTTTTAATTCTTCCAAATATTTCATACTCACTTGCTTTTTCCAAAGCCATTGGCTTCGATATCAAGCAGTTTTCCATTTATGTTTACTTTATTTTTGTCTTGTAGTTGGCTTTCTTAGTATTCAACCACCTGTGACAATGTAAACATGATGGTTTTTTTTGACGGGTGCCTTCGTTTTTAATAATTAATATATTTATACGTAATTGTTGAACTGTTTAAGGTTTATATTGAAATGAAGAATTTTTTTTGGCTTAAGTTCAAATCTGAGTACCCATTTCTTCTTAATTTAAGAAATTATATTTGGATAAATTCATTATTTTTATTAAGAGAGTACTATTTTATTTGAAACAATATATTCATCAGACTAGCAGAACGGATCAGTACTGATTTCGAGGTCGCTACACTATCTCATCAGCGTTCTTTGTTCGATTTTACCACTTTTGACGGTGGATACTAGTAACTAGGAATATCAACTATTTAACCGTATTATTTAACGAATTAGAATACGAAAAGTGCAACTTATTAATTTCTTACAAGTTAAATTAATTTCGGTTAGTACGAAATTCCATCTCTGATCTTTAATTATTCCAAATATTTCATACTCTCTTGCTTTTTCCAAAGCCATTGGCTTTGAGATCAAGCAGTTTTCAATTTTTGTTTACTTTATTTTTGTCTTGTAGTTGACTTTTTTAGTATTCAACCACCTGTGACAATGTAAACATGATGGTTTTTTTGACGGGTGCCTTCGTTTTTAATAATTAATATATTTATACGTAATTGTTGAACTGTTTAAGGTTTATATTGAAATGAAGAATTTTTTTTGGCTTAAGTTCAAATCTGAGTTTACCCATTTCTTCTTAATTTAAGAAATTATATTTGGATAAATTCATTATGTTTATTAAGAGAGTACTATTTTATTTGAAACAATTTATTCATCAGACTAGCAGAACGGATCAGTACTGATTTCGAGGTCGCTACACCATCTCATCAGCGTTCTTTGTTCGATGTTACCACTTTTGACGGTGGAGACTAGTAACTAGGAATATCAACTATTTAACCGTATTATTTAACGAATTAGAATACGAAAAGTGCAACTTATTCATTTCTTACAAGTTAAATCAATTTCGGTTAGTACGAAATTCCATCTCTGATTTTTAATTCTTCCAAATATTTCATACTCACTTGCTTTTTCCAAAGCCATTGGCTTTGATATCAAGCAGTTTTCCATTTTTGTTTACTTTATTTTTGTCTTGTAGTTGACTTTTTTAGTATTCAACCACCTGTGACAATGTAAACATGATGGTTTTCTTGACGGGTGCCTTCGTTTTTAATAATTAATATATTTATACGTAATTGTTGAACTGTTTAAGGTTTATATTGAAATGAAAATTTTTTTTTTGCTTAAGTTCAAATCTGAGTTTACCCATTTCTTCTTAATTTAAGAAATTATATTTGGATAAATTCATTATTTTTATTAAGAGAGTACTATTTTATTTGAAACAATTTATTCATCAGACTAGCAGAACGGATCAGTACTGATTTCGAGGTCGCTACACCATCTCACCAGCGTTCTTTGTTCGATTTTACCACTTTTGACGGTGGAGACTAGTAACTAGGAATATCAACTATTTAACCGTATTATTTAACGAATTAGAATACGAAAAGTGCAAGTTATTCATTTCTTACAAGTTAAATCAATTTCGGTTAGTACGAAATTCCATCTCTGATTTTTAATTCTTCCAAATATTTCATACTCACTTGCTTTTTCCAAAGCCATTGGCTTCGATATCAAGCAGTTTTCCATTTATGTTTACTTTATTTTTGTCTTGTAGTTGGCTTTCTTAGTATTCAACCACCTGTGACAATGTAAACATGATGGTTTTTTTTGACGGGTGCCTTCGTTTTTAATAATTAATATATTTATACGTAATTGTTGAACTGTTTAAGGTTTATATTGAAATGAATTTTTTTGGCTTAAGTTCAAATCTGAGTTTACCCATTTCTTCTTAATTTAAGAAATTATATTTGGATAAATTCATTTTGTTTATTAAGAGAGTACTATTTTATTTGAAACAATTTATTCATCAGCGTTCTTTGTTCGATTTTACCACTTTTGACGGTGGAGACTAGTAACTAGGAATATCAACTATTTAACGAATTAGAATACGAAAAGTGCAACTTATTTATTTCTTACAAGTTAAATCAATTTCGGTTAGTACGAAATTCCATCTCTGATTTTTAATTATTCCAAATATTTCATACTCTCTTGCTTTTTCCAAAGCCATTGGCTTTGAGATCAAGCAGTTTTCCATTTTTGTTTACTTTATTTTTGTCTTGTAGTTGACTTTCTTAGTATTCAACCACCTGTGACAATGTAAACATGATGGTTTTTTTTTTTTTTTTTTTTTTTTTTTTTTTTTTTAAAAAGAGAAGTAACACTCAGGCAATTAGTATGCCTACCAACCCGTAGGTGTGTTACCTTCTTTGGGAAAGGGATAGTGAGAGAGGACAGATGGTGAAAGAGAGAAAGCTTAATTTTTACAACTCTGATATTGCGCGTTGTGTTAGTTTTTAGATCAGTGTTGCAGCGCCTCTGATGTCAAGTAGGCGCATTAAATGTGTTTTAAGCTGTTGTAGCCATTTTATTAATTATTTTACTTCGCCGGCGATTTTGCTACAATACCGACGAAGGAGGGCGCTGTGATGTCCGCTAGCATACACCAGTATCAATTGCTGCCAGAACTGTTCAGTGACCAGTGCTATGCCTTCATCACTTAAACAGTCTGACAACAACAAATACAATCGCATACTAATGCACATCTGAAAAATGCTGGATGTTATGACTTGTCTGAAGCTGGGCTCGAACCCACGTTCTTAGACATTATTTGCTTTGCAGTCAACGCGCTAACTACTTCAGCCAACAGCACCCTTTATTTTTCTTTTATTTGTCTTTATTAGAAATTACAAGTGTGGTTTCTTTGACGTACAAAAAAGGAAGAACTCAAATGCAACGGAAATGAAAAACTATCGGTTGCATTTATGTCAAACAGGTGTCTGTCATCCCTGGACCAAGGTTGCCAGACTGCAGATCATTACAATCTCGGCCTATCTGACCCTACAATCGACCTCGATTGTTCTTCATTTTCCAAAAATTCGTCTTCCAAAAATTCATAATCTTCGTAATCGCTAGTGTTGCCTTCAGATTCCACAGAACTACCATCCTTATCTACTCTAGGTTCCAACCATTTCTTTAAACGACTAGAATCAACTATGCCATTGTAGGGCATTTGTGTAACTTGGTAGCTTTCTACATCGGATATTTCATAACGATCATTACCCAACTGTTTCTGAATTATATATGGACCGCGGTACTTCGGTATTAATATTTTGTTCACTCCCGCGGTTGTATCAACGTTCTTCAAAACTACTAAATCTCCCACTTCGAAAGACTTAGCTGGTACGTGATGCTCATTAAAATAACTTAAGTTCTTCAATTGAGACTTTTCAATAGCTTCTGAAGCTTTTTCCCTTATTAAGTTTAAATCAATTTCCTTTTCAGCGTATGTATCTTGCAAGTGTTCGGTAAGCTCATCTATGGTTTCACCGCGCTGTTCGATGCCAAACAGCATTTCACATGGTGACTGACCAGTACTATTGTGAACTGTATTATTAACAGCAAATTCCACTAGTGTCAACATGTTGACCCAATCGGCATGTTCGATGGGCTCAGTAAGCTTAGCAAGCATAGCTCGTAAGTCGCGTTTTACCCTTTCTACTTGCCCGTTGGACTGCGGCGACGCCACTGAATTTTTCACATGCGCAATGTTTCTGTCTGACACGAATTTTTCAAATTCGTTAGATGTAAAGCAAGTCCCCCGGTCGCTAATGATTCTTCTCGGACGGCTGTAATATTCAAAATATTTTCGCAATGCGCAGCAGGCTTCCCTTGTGCCCGGTGAATTGACTGCATATAGTTTTGTAAATTTTGTAAATGCATCAACAACCACTAATATATGCTTTCGTTTTGATTTGCATGACGGCAAAGGACCGAAGTGATCGATATGCAGTGTATCAAAAGGAACCGGCTTTTTTTCTATGTTATACAGATTTCTTTCATTTTTTCTGTTTGAGTTTGAATAATAAATACATTTCAGGCAATTTCTTATAAACCGATTCAGTTTTTCCCTCATATTCGGAAACTAATAAAACTTTTTTATCTGTTTCGCGCACTTCTCAATTCCTACATGGCCGTATTTTTCATGAGTTAGCCGCATTATATTCTCTTCTAACTCCGCCGGCACATACAGCTGCTTTTGGCTCTGAGGACCTAAACGAAAAATCAGTCCATTATCTAAAACATACCCCTCTAAATCTCCTTCCTCCAATCTACTTCTAATATCCTGAATATTTTTATCCCTAGTCTGTGTAATTTGGATATTTCTATCTACCTCGTCTGCGTCGATTACTGCAATAATAGGTGCTCTGCTTAAAGCGTCCACATGTGCCATTAATTCGCCCTTACGGTGTCGGATGCTATAGTCGTAGTTCTCTAACTCTAATGCCCACCTTGCTATTCTCGGGTTCATTAATTTTTTACTTAACGTCAACGTAAGTGAGTTGCAGTCAGTCACTATAGTAAACGGAATCCCTTCCAAGTATACCCGGAATCTCCTCAAAGCATATATCATAGCTAGCGTTTCCAGTTCAAAACTGTGATATCTCGACTCTGCAGCCGACGTAAACTTTGAATAATAAGCCACTGGATGTAACTTATTATCGTCCTGCCTCTGTAGCAGTACCGACCCATATCCCTTAGCACTGGCGTCGGTATGTAGTTCCGTTTCCCGGCGGGGGTTATACACAGCTAATACTGGTGAATTTATCAGCCTGTTTTTCAAAGTTGAAAATGCTTCGTTGCATTCACTCGACCAGCTAAAAGTTTTGCCTTTCTTCAACTCTGTTAGTGGCCTCGCTATTCTTGAAAAATCTAACACAAATCGACGGAAAAAGGAGAACAATCCTAAACAGCGTTCTAGCCCCTCGTGGTCCTCGGGCATAGGATATTCTTTAATGGTTCTAATATGGTCGTCATTGGGGCGAATTCCGTCTTTGTTTACTCTATATCCCAAATAGTCAAGCTCTCTATATGCAAATTTGCATTTCGTTAAGTTTAATGTCAAACCAGCCCTTTTCAATGTTTTTAAAACATCCGCTACTAACTGAAAATGTTCCACAAGCGTCTCAGTGGCTATGCTGATGTCATCTAAATATACTACTATCTTTCCTGCATCAACAAATTCTCTTAATACCCTATTAATAAAGCGCTGAAATACGGCCCCTGCATTTCTTAGGCCGAAAGGCATATAACAATACTCAAATTGTCCCATGGGGGTAACAAACGCGGTGTATTTAATTGAATCCTTATGCATTGGGACTTGGTGAAAACTATTTTCCAAGTCGAGAGTCGAAAAATATTTTTTATTGCCCAAGTAGTCCAAGCAGTCCTTAATCAATGGCAGAGGATAATTATCTTTAAAAGTAATTTTATTCAACGATCGATAATCAATACACATTCTTAAATTTCCATTTTTCCTTCGCACTAACACGATTGGTGAGGCATAGGGTGACTCACTAGGGCGTATTATGCCCTTCTCTAATAATTCGTCTAACTTCGCTTTAACTTCGCATCGCTCGCGGTATGAAAGTCGCCTAGGACCGCAATATACCGGCACGTCATTTACCAAATTGATTTTCATATTATAGTCTGTTGGCTCTGTAATGTTGTCCGAATCGATTAAATAAATTTCCTCAATTATCGATCTGAGAGCACACACATCTTTCGCGTCTAAATTCTCATTGATATCTACTTTCGCCTCAGTCTCAATTGCACAAACCAGCTGCATCATTTCCCCGCACTCCCCGTTTTCCTCAACGATTTCCAAATTACACATATTTTGACGATCGCCCCACTCTAATTCAGAAACAATTGCGTTTTTTCCGTCTGAATACCCTACTCCACTTGCAATATTTTTTTTATCAACTACTTTATAATCTTCGATATCATTTCCATCGAAGGGTAACACAATAAATAAGTTTAAATTATCTTTTATGGTTGGAACTTCGACTAACTGATGAGGATCTCTGTATAAACCAAACAGCATAAGCGCACTAACATCTTTTTTTTATATTTAATAGTTAATTTTTTTTATAACGTTTTCTTATTTTACATAAATGAATGTTTAATTTTATCAAGAGGTCACGACCAAATATCAATGGCACCACAGCATCTTCATCTGGCAAAATAAACAGATTGTGTGTTACTTTTTGATTTTTAAAAAAAATTTCGCATTCTACCCTGCCAAACATATTAATTATTTTATTTCCAACACCACGGTATTTTGATAAAATTTCTTCATTTTTAATTAAAAACGGCACCATTGATTTTTTTATACAGCTAATAGGGCTACCCGTATCAAGCAAAGAAAAGAACTTTATTAAGGTAGTGCGCTTACCCTGATTTAAAAAGGCAACACTTACCGATTGGAACGCATCTAATTGTTGATCATCATTTACTATTGCAGCGACTACCGTCTTCTTTTTAGGACAGTTTTGGTGAAAGTGTCCAACTTCAGCACATATAAAGCATGAATTGGCAGGACGCTTCGGCTTCGGACATTTGCTTTGGTAATGTCCAAATTGCGAGCAGTTATAGCAGCGGATTTCGGCGTCGGATGTGTTGGTAAAATTGTTGCTACCCAGTGCAGCTGTTTTTTGTTTGTTGGCCGCTGTAGCACTTGTCGATTTTATAGTAGTTGCACGTGTCTGATGTCGTCGATACTCATATCGATCCAACTTTGTGATCAATTCGTCGATAGTTTTTGCCCCATACAACATATTGATATTTTTATCGTCAGGCATGCCGTCAATTATTATGTCGACCAACTCTTGCCCTTCTATGTCCGAATTTGCCGCAATTGCCTGCATCGACACCAAGTAGCTGAGGCACGACTCTTCCGGTTTTAGTCTTCTCAAGTTAAGCTGTCTGTAAATCTCCTGGCGGGCAACCGTACGAGTGAAGACAGTCTTTAAGCTCGCCTTCAGATCCTTATATTCGGCCAGACCCAAGTTTATCACGTGCTGTTTAGCCGTTCCCACTACTCGCCGACGGACACCCACACATTTTTCTCTGTCGGTATACTTGGTGGCATAGTCCTCGAATTGTGTCAACCATTTTGATATGTCTTGGTGATTGTCTCCACTGAATGTGGGTACGGCGGCATCCAACTCGTTCAGATCTATATGGCTGATGGGTCGTTGCAGACTTTGTCGATCCTCCAAAACTCGGATTTGCTCTTGTAGCTGCAACATCTTCAATCTTATTTCCAAATTTTTTAGTTCTTCTTCTGCTGACGCATTAGCGGAGAGCCTTGGAGCAGCGGCCTCGGATGAAAACATGGTTTTTGCAAGGATGTTGACCGCAGAAATATTTGCAGCAGGCACGTGGACAGCGGAAGTATTTGCGGCAGGCATGTTGACGGCAGATAAATTTTCAGCAGGCACTTTGGCAGCAGATGAAAAATCGAATGCGTTTACGGCAGGCACGTTGGTGGCAGTTAAGACAGCGGATGAGTTTTCGGCAGGCTCGTTGACACTTCCAGCATTTTCGGATGTTTCCTCAATAGCAGCCACATTACTATTGGTCTCATTGATTTCAGCCAACTTTTCGGCATCAGCACTTACCGCTTGGCTGACATCGCATTTACCAGCAGTATCTTTAACTTCGTTGCTCGATATTCCATCTCCCACCACAGTTTCCTCCTTTACCAGCGCCTCGTGCAATGTACGAAGCTGTGTTAAGGTGGCTGATGGAGGGAAGTCGATGCCGGCCGCAGTAAGTGATTCGATTATTGATTGACGGCTTGGCCGTAAATCCATCTTTCCACTATTTTCCATTCCGAACAATTATTATTTTTTATAATACACTAAGTTGTACCCCACATCTGATGTGTAACAACTTTATTTTTCTTTTATTTGTCTTTATTAGAAATTACAAGTGTGGTTTCTTTGACGTACAAAAAAGGAAGAACTCAAATGCAACGGAAATGAAAAACTATCGGTTGCATTTATGTCAAACAGGTGTCTGTCATCCCTGGACCAAGGTTGCCAGACTGCAGATCATTACAGTTTAAGGTTTATATTGAAATGAATTTTTTTTTGGCTTAAGTTCAAATCTGAGTTTACCCATTTCTTCTTAATTTAAGAAATTATATTTGGATAAATTCATTATTTTTATTAAGAGAGTACTATTTTATTTGAAACAATTTATTCATCAGACTAGCAGAACGAATCAGTACTGATTTCGAGGTCGCTACACCATCTCATCAGCCTTCTTTGTTCGATTTTACCACTTTTGACGGTGGAGACTAGTAACTAGGAATATCAACTATTAACCGTATTATTTAACGAATTAGAATACGAAAAGTGCAACTTATTCATTTCTTACAAGTTAAATCAATTTCGGTTAGTACGAAATTCCATCTCTGATTTTTAATTATTCCAAATATTTCATACTCTCTTGCTTTTTCCAAAGCCATTGGCTTTGATATCAAGCAGTTTTCCATTTTTGTTTACTTTATTTTTGTCTTGTAGTTGACTTTTTTAGTATTCAAACACCTGTGACAATGTAAACATGATGGTTTTTTTGACGGGTGCCTTCGTTTTTAATAATTAATATATTTATACGTAATTGTTGAACTGTTTAAGGTTTATATTGAAATGAAAAAATTTTTTTTGGCTTAAGTTCAAATCTGAGTTTACCCATTTCTTCTTAATTTAAGAAATTATATTTGGATAAATTCATTATTTTTATTAAGAGAGTACTATTTTATTTGAAAAAATTTATTCATCAGACTAGCAGAACGTATAAGTACTGATTTCGAGGTCGCTACACCATCTCATCAGCGTTCTTTGTTCGATTTTACCACTTTTGACGGTGGAGACTAGTAACTAGGAATATCAACTATTTAACCGTATTATTTAACGAATTAGAATACGAAAAGTGCAACTTATTCATTTCTTACAAGTTAAATCAATTTCGGTTAGTACGAAATTCCATCTCTGATTTTTAATTCTTCCAAATATTTCATACTCACTTGCTTTTTCCAAAGCCATTGGCTTCGATATCAAGCAGTTTTCCATTTATGTTTACTTTATTTTTGTCTTGTAGTTGGCTTTCTTAGTATTCAACCACCTGTGACAATGTAAACATGATGGTTTTTTTTGACGGGTGCCTTCGTTTTTAATAATTAATATATTTATACGTAATTGTTGAACTGTTTAAGGTTTATATTGAAATGAAGAATTTTTTTTGGCTTAAGTTCAAATCTGAGTACCCATTTCTTCTTAATTTAAGAAATTATATTTGGATAAATTCATTATTTTTATTAAGAGAGTACTATTTTATTTGAAACAATATATTCATCAGACTAGCAGAACGGATCAGTACTGATTTCGAGGTCGCTACACTATCTCATCAGCGTTCTTTGTTCGATTTTACCACTTTTGACGGTGGATACTAGTAACTAGGAATATCAACTATTTAACCGTATTATTTAACGAATTAGAATACGAAAAGTGCAACTTATTAATTTCTTACAAGTTAAATTAATTTCGGTTAGTACGAAATTCCATCTCTGATCTTTAATTATTCCAAATATTTCATACTCTCTTGCTTTTTCCAAAGCCATTGGCTTTGAGATCAAGCAGTTTTCAATTTTTGTTTACTTTATTTTTGTCTTGTAGTTGACTTTTTTAGTATTCAACCACCTGTGACAATGTAAACATGATGGTTTTTTTGACGGGTGCCTTCGTTTTTAATAATTAATATATTTATACGTAATTGTTGAACTGTTTAAGGTTTATATTGAAATGAAGAATTTTTTTTGGCTTAAGTTCAAATCTGAGTTTACCCATTTCTTCTTAATTTAAGAAATTATATTTGGATAAATTCATTATGTTTATTAAGAGAGTACTATTTTATTTGAAACAATTTATTCATCAGACTAGCAGAACGGATCAGTACTGATTTCGAGGTCGCTACACCATCTCATCAGCGTTCTTTGTTCGATGTTACCACTTTTGACGGTGGAGACTAGTAACTAGGAATATCAACTATTTAACCGTATTATTTAACGAATTAGAATACGAAAAGTGCAACTTATTCATTTCTTACAAGTTAAATCAATTTCGGTTAGTACGAAATTCCATCTCTGATTTTTAATTCTTCCAAATATTTCATACTCACTTGCTTTTTCCAAAGCCATTGGCTTTGATATCAAGCAGTTTTCCATTTTTGTTTACTTTATTTTTGTCTTGTAGTTGACTTTTTTAGTATTCAACCACCTGTGACAATGTAAACATGATGGTTTTCTTGACGGGTGCCTTCGTTTTTAATAATTAATATATTTATACGTAATTGTTGAACTGTTTAAGGTTTATATTGAAATGAAAATTTTTTTTTTGCTTAAGTTCAAATCTGAGTTTACCCATTTCTTCTTAATTTAAGAAATTATATTTGGATAAATTCATTATTTTTATTAAGAGAGTACTATTTTATTTGAAACAATTTATTCATCAGACTAGCAGAACGGATCAGTACTGATTTCGAGGTCGCTACACCATCTCACCAGCGTTCTTTGTTCGATTTTACCACTTTTGACGGTGGAGACTAGTAACTAGGAATATCAACTATTTAACCGTATTATTTAACGAATTAGAATACGAAAAGTGCAAGTTATTCATTTCTTACAAGTTAAATCAATTTCGGTTAGTACGAAATTCCATCTCTGATTTTTAATTCTTCCAAATATTTCATACTCACTTGCTTTTTCCAAAGCCATTGGCTTCGATATCAAGCAGTTTTCCATTTATGTTTACTTTATTTTTGTCTTGTAGTTGGCTTTCTTAGTATTCAACCACCTGTGACAATGTAAACATGATGGTTTTTTTTGACGGGTGCCTTCGTTTTTAATAATTAATATATTTATACGTAATTGTTGAACTGTTTAAGGTTTATATTGAAATGAATTTTTTTGGCTTAAGTTCAAATCTGAGTTTACCCATTTCTTCTTAATTTAAGAAATTATATTTGGATAAATTCATTTTGTTTATTAAGAGAGTACTATTTTATTTGAAACAATTTATTCATCAGCGTTCTTTGTTCGATTTTACCACTTTTGACGGTGGAGACTAGTAACTAGGAATATCAACTATTTAACGAATTAGAATACGAAAAGTGCAACTTATTTATTTCTTACAAGTTAAATCAATTTCGGTTAGTACGAAATTCCATCTCTGATTTTTAATTATTCCAAATATTTCATACTCTCTTGCTTTTTCCAAAGCCATTGGCTTTGAGATCAAGCAGTTTTCCATTTTTGTTTACTTTATTTTTGTCTTGTAGTTGACTTTCTTAGTATTCAACCACCTGTGACAATGTAAACATGATGGTTTTTTTTTTTTTTTTTTTTTTTTAAAAAAGAGAAGTAACACTCAGGCAATTAGTATGCCTACCAACCCGTAGGTGTGTTACCTTCTTTGGGAAAGGGATAGTGAGAGAGGACAGATGGTGAAAGAGAGAAAGCTTAATTTTTACAACTCTGATATTGCGCGTTGTGTTAGTTTTTAGATCAGTGTTGCAGCGCCTCTGATGTCAAGTAGGCGCATTAAATGTGTTTTAAGCTGTTGTAGCCATTTTATTAATTATTTTACTTCGCCGGCGATTTTGCTACAATACCGACGAAGGAGGGCGCTGTGATGTCCGCTAGCATACACCAGTATCAATTGCTGCCAGAACTGTTCAGTGACCAGTGCTATGCCTTCATCACTTAAACAGTCTGACAACAACAAATACAATCGCATACTAATGCACATCTGAAAAATGCTGGATGTTATGACTTGTCTGAAGCTGGGCTCGAACCCACGTTCTTAGACATTATTTGCTTTGCAGTCAACGCGCTAACTACTTCAGCCAACAGCACCCTTTATTTTTCTTTTATTTGTCTTTATTAGAAATTACAAGTGTGGTTTCTTTGACGTACAAAAAAGGAAGAACTCAAATGCAACGGAAATGAAAAACTATCGGTTGCATTTATGTCAAACAGGTGTCTGTCATCCCTGGACCAAGGTTGCCAGACTGCAGATCATTACAATCTCGGCCTATCTGACCCTACAATCGACCTCGATTGTTCTTCATTTTCCAAAAATTCGTCTTCCAAAAATTCATAATCTTCGTAATCGCTAGTGTTGCCTTCAGATTCCACAGAACTACCATCCTTATCTACTCTAGGTTCCAACCATTTCTTTAAACGACTAGAATCAACTATGCCATTGTAGGGCATTTGTGTAACTTGGTAGCTTTCTACATCGGATATTTCATAACGATCATTACCCAACTGTTTCTGAATTATATATGGACCGCGGTACTTCGGTATTAATATTTTGTTCACTCCCGCGGTTGTATCAACGTTCTTCAAAACTACTAAATCTCCCAATTCGAAAGACTTAGCTGGTACGTGATGCTCATTAAAATAACTTAAGTTCTTCAATTGAGACTTTTCAATAGCTTCTGAAGCTTTTTCCCTTATTAAGTTTAAATCAATTTCCTTTTCAGCGTATGTATCTTGCAAGTGTTCGGTAAGCTCATCTATGGTTTCACCGCGCTGTTCGATGCCAAACAGCATTTCACATGGTGACTGACCAGTACTATTGTGAACTGTATTATTAACAGCAAATTCCACTAGTGTCAACATGTTGACCCAATCGGCATGTTCGATAGGCTCAGTAAGCTTAGCAAGCATAGCTCGTAAGTCGCGTTTTACCCTTTCTACTTGCCCGTTGGACTGCGGCGACGCCACTGAATTTTTCACATGCGCAATGTTTCTGTCTGACACGAATTTTTCAAATTCGTTAGATGTAAAGCAAGTCCCCCGGTCGCTAATGATTCTTCTCGGACGGCTGTAATATTCAAAATATTTTCGCAATGCGCAGCAGGCTTCCCTTGTGCCCGGTGAATTGACTGCATATAGTTTTGTAAATTTTGTAAATGCATCAACAACCACTAATATATGCTTTCGTTTTGATTTGCATGACGGCAAAGGACCGAAGTGATCGATATGCAGTGTATCAAAAGGAACCGGCTTTTTTTCTATGTTATACAGATTTCTTTCATTTTTTCTGTTTGAGTTTGAATAATAAATACATTTCAGGCAATTTCTTATAAACCGATTCAGTTTTTCCCTCATATTCGGAAACTAATAAAACTTTTTTATCTGTTTCGCGCACTTCTCAATTCCTACATGGCCGTATTTTTCATGAGTTAGCCGCATTATATTCTCTTCTAACTCCGCCGGCACATACAGCTGCTTTTGGCTCTGAGGACCTAAACGAAAAATCAGTCCATTATCTAAAACATACCCCTCTAAATCTCCTTCCTCCAATCTACTTCTAATATCCTGAATATTTTTATCCCTAGTCTGTGTAATTTGGATATTTCTATCTACCTCGTCTGCGTCGATTACTGCAATAATAGGTGCTCTGCTTAAAGCGTCCACATGTGCCATTAATTCGCCCTTACGGTGTCGGATGCTATAGTCGTAGTTCTCTAACTCTAATGCCCACCTTGCTATTCTCGGGTTCATTAATTTTTTACTTAACGTCAACGTAAGT
Source organism: Gymnocheta viridis (assembly GCA_956483585.1). Taxonomy (NCBI): domain Eukaryota; kingdom Metazoa; phylum Arthropoda; class Insecta; order Diptera; family Tachinidae; genus Gymnocheta; species Gymnocheta viridis. The sequence goes on from OY101443.1 coordinate 29,490,860, forward strand.
GAGTTGCAGTCAGTCACTATAGTAAACGGAATCCCTTCCAAGTATACCCGGAATCTCCTCAAAGCATATATCATAGCTAGCGTTTCCAGTTCAAAACTGTGATATCTCGACTCTGCAGCCGACGTAAACTTTGAATAATAAGCCACTGGATGTAACTTATTATCGTCCTGCCTCTGTAGCAGTACCGACCCATATCCCTTAGCACTGGCGTCGGTATGTAGTTCCGTTTCCCGGCGGGGGTTATACACAGCTAATACTGGTGAATTTATCAGCCTGTTTTTCAAAGTTGAAAATGCTTCGTTGCATTCACTCGACCAGCTAAAAGTTTTGCCTTTCTTCAACTCTGTTAGTGGCCTCGCTATTCTTGAAAAATCTAACACAAATCGACGGAAAAAGGAGAACAATCCTAAACAGCGTTCTAGCCCCTCGTGGTCCTCGGGCATAGGATATTCTTTAATGGTTCTAATATGGTCGTCATTGGGGCGAATTCCGTCTTTGTTTACTCTATATCCCAAATAGTCAAGCTCTCTATATGCAAATTTGCATTTCGTTAAGTTTAATGTCAAACCAGCCCTTTTCAATGTTTTTAAAACATCCGCTACTAACTGAAAATGTTCCACAAGCGTCTCAGTGGCTATGCTGATGTCATCTAAATATACTACTATCTTTCCTGCATCAACAAATTCTCTTAATACCCTATTAATAAAGCGCTGAAATACGGCCCCTGCATTTCTTAGGCCGAAAGGCATATAACAATACTCAAATTGTCCCATGGGGGTAACAAACGCGGTGTATTTAATTGAATCCTTATGCATTGGGACTTGGTGAAAACTATTTTCCAAGTCGAGAGTCGAAAAATATTTTTTATTGCCCAAGTAGTCCAAGCAGTCCTTAATCAATGGCAGAGGATAATTATCTTTAAAAGTAATTTTATTCAACGATCGATAATCAATACACATTCTTAAATTTCCATTTTTCCTTCGCACTAACACGATTGGTGAGGCATAGGGTGACTCACTAGGGCGTATTATGCCCTTCTCTAATAATTCGTCTAACTTCGCTTTAACTTCGCATCGCTCGCGGTATGAAAGTCGCCTAGGACCGCAATATACCGGCACGTCATTTACCAAATTGATTTTCATATTATAGTCTGTTGGCTCTGTAATGTTGTCCGAATCGATTAAATAAATTTCCTCAATTATCGATCTGAGAGCACACACATCTTTCGCGTCTAAATTCTCATTGATATCTACTTTCGCCTCAGTCTCAATTGCACAAACCAGCTGCATCATTTCCCCGCACTCCCCGTTTTCCTCAACGATTTCCAAATTACACATATTTTGACGATCGCCCCACTCTAATTCAGAAACAATTGCGTTTTTTCCGTCTGAATACCCTACTCCACTTGCAATATTTTTTTTATCAACTACTTTATAATCTTCGATATCATTTCCATCGAAGGGTAACACAATAAATAAGTTTAAATTATCTTTTATGGTTGGAACTTCGACTAACTGATGAGGATCTCTGTATAAACCAAACAGCATAAGCGCACTAACATCTTTTTTTTATATTTAATAGTTAATTTTTTTTATAACGTTTTCTTATTTTACATAAATGAATGTTTAATTTTATCAAGAGGTCACGACCAAATATCAATGGCACCACAGCATCTTCATCTGGCAAAATAAACAGATTGTGTGTTACTTTTTGATTTTTAAAAAAAATTTCGCATTCTACCCTGCCAAACATATTAATTATTTTATTTCCAACACCACGGTATTTTGATAAAATTTCTTCATTTTTAATTAAAAACGGCACCATTGATTTTTTTATACAGCTAATAGGGCTACCCGTATCAAGCAAAGAAAAGAACTTTATTAAGGTAGTGCGCTTACCCTGATTTAAAAAGGCAACACTTACCGATTGGAACGCATCTAATTGTTGATCATCATTTACTATTGCAGCGACTACCGTCTTCTTTTTAGGACAGTTTTGGTGAAAGTGTCCAACTTCAGCACATATAAAGCATGAATTGGCAGGACGCTTCGGCTTCGGACATTTGCTTTGGTAATGTCCAAATTGCGAGCAGTTATAGCAGCGGATTTCGGCGTCGGATGTGTTGGTAAAATTGTTGCTACCCAGTGCAGCTGTTTTTTGTTTGTTGGCCGCTGTAGCACTTGTCGATTTTATAGTAGTTGCACGTGTCTGATGTCGTCGATACTCATATCGATCCAACTTTGTGATCAATTCGTCGATAGTTTTTGCCCCATACAACATATTGATATTTTTATCGTCAGGCATGCCGTCAATTATTATGTCGACCAACTCTTGCCCTTCTATGTCCGAATTTGCCGCAATTGCCTGCATCGACACCAAGTAGCTGAGGCACGACTCTTCCGGTTTTAGTCTTCTCAAGTTAAGCTGTCTGTAAATCTCCTGGCGGGCAACCGTACGAGTGAAGACAGTCTTTAAGCTCGCCTTCAGATCCTTATATTCGGCCAGACCCAAGTTTATCACGTGCTGTTTAGCCGTTCCCACTACTCGCCGACGGACACCCACACATTTTTCTCTGTCGGTATACTTGGTGGCATAGTCCTCGAATTGTGTCAACCATTTTGATATGTCTTGGTGATTGTCTCCACTGAATGTGGGTACGGCGGCATCCAACTCGTTCAGATCTATATGGCTGATGGGTCGTTGCAGACTTTGTCGATCCTCCAAAACTCGGATTTGCTCTTGTAGCTGCAACATCTTCAATCTTATTTCCAAATTTTTTAGTTCTTCTTCTGCTGACGCATTAGCGGAGAGCCTTGGAGCAGCGGCCTCGGATGAAAACATGGTTTTTGCAAGGATGTTGACCGCAGAAATATTTGCAGCAGGCACGTGGACAGCGGAAGTATTTGCGGCAGGCATGTTGACGGCAGATAAATTTTCAGCAGGCACTTTGGCAGCAGATGAAAAATCGAATGCGTTTACGGCAGGCACGTTGGTGGCAGTTAAGACAGCGGATGAGTTTTCGGCAGGCTCGTATGTTTCCTCAATAGCAGCCACATTACTATTGGTCTCATTGATTTCAGCCAACTTTTCGGCATCAGCACTTACCGCTTGGCTGACATCGCATTTACCAGCAGTATCTTTAACTTCGTTGCTCGATATTCCATCTCCCACCACAGTTTCCTCCTTTACCAGCGCCTCGTGCAATGTACGAAGCTGTGTTAAGGTGGCTGATGGAGGGAAGTCGATGCCGGCCGCAGTAAGTGATTCGATTATTGATTGACGGCTTGGCCGTAAATCCATCTTTCCACTATTTTCCATTCCGAACAATTATTATTTTTTATAATACACTAAGTTGTACCCCACATCTGATGTGTAACAACTTTATTTTTCTTTTATTTGTCTTTATTAGAAATTACAAGTGTGGTTTCTTTGACGTACAAAAAAGGAAGAACTCAAATGCAACGGAAATGAAAAACTATCGGTTGCATTTATGTCAAACAGGTGTCTGTCATCCCTGGACCAAGGTTGCCAGACTGCAGATCATTACAATCTCGGCCTATCTGACCCTACAATCGACCTCGATTGTTCTTCATTTTCCAAAAATTCGTCTTCCAAAAATTCATAATCTTCGTAATCGCTAGTGTTGCCTTCAGATTCCACAGAACTACCATCCTTATCTACTCTAGGTTCCAACCATTTCTTTAAACGACTAGAATCAACTATGCCATTGTAGGGCATTTGTGTAACTTGGTAGCTTTCTACATCGGATATTTCATAACGATCATTACCCAACTGTTTCTGAATTATATATGGACCGCGGTACTTCGGTATTAATTTTTTGTTCACTCCCGCGGTTGTATCAACGTTCTTCAAAACTACTAAATCTCCCACTTCGAAAGACTTAGCTGGTACGTGATGCTCATTAAAATAACTTAAGTTCTTCAATTGAGACTTTTCAATAGCTTCTGAAGCTTTTTCCCTTATTAAGTTTAAATCAATTTCCTTTTCAGCGTATGTATCTTGCAAGTGTTCGGTAAGCTCATCTATGGTTTCACCGCGCTGTTCGATGCCAAACAGCATTTCACATGGTGACTGACCAGTACTATTGTGAACTGTATTATTAACAGCAAATTCCACTTGTGTCAACATGTTGACCCAATCGGCATGTTCGATGGGCTCAGTAAGCTTAGCAAGCATAGCTCGTAAGTCGCGGTTTACCCTTTCTACTTGCCCGTTGGACTGCGGCGACGCCACTGAATTTTTCACATGCGCAATGTTTCTGTCTGACACGAATTTTTCAAATTCGTTAGATGTAAAGCAAGTCCCCCGGTCGCTAATGATTCTTCTCGGACGGCTGTAATATTCAAAATATTTTCGCAATGCGCAGCAGGCTTCCCTTGTGCCCGGTGAATTGACTGCATATAGTTTTGTAAATTTTGTAAATGCATCAACAACCACTAATATATGCTTTCGTTTTGATTTGCATGACGGCAAAGGACCGAAGTGATCGATATGCAGTGTATCAAAAGGAACCGGCTTTTTTTCTATGTTATACAGATTTCTTTCATTTTTTCTGTTTGAGTTTGAATAATAAATACATTTCAGGCAATTTCTTATAAACCGATTCAGTTTTTCCCTCATATTCGGAAACTAATAAAACTTTTTTATCTGTTTCGCGCACTTCTCAATTCTTACATGGCCGTATTTTTCATGAGTTAGCCGCATTATATTCTCTTCTAACTCCGCCGGCACATACAGCTGCTTTTGGCTCTGAGGACCTAAACGAAAAATCAGTCCATTATCTAAAACATACCCCTCTAAATCTCCTTCCTCCAATCTACTTCTAATATCCTGAATATTTTTATCCCTAGTCTGTGTAATTTGGATATTTCTATCTACCTCGTCTGCGTCGATTACTGCAATAATAGGTGCTCTGCTTAAAGCGTCCACATGTGCCATTAATTCGCCCTTACGGTGTCGGATGCTATAGTCGTAGTTCTCTAACTCTAATGCCCACCTTGCTATTCTCGGGTTCATTAATTTTTTACTTAACGTCAACGTAAGTGAGTTGCAGTCAGTCACTATAGTAAACGGAATCCCTTCCAAGTATACCCGGAATCTCCTCAAAGCATATATCATAGCTAGCGTTTCCAGTTCAAAACTGTGATATCTCGACTCTGCAGCCGACGTAAACTTTGAATAATAAGCCACTGGATGTAACTTATTATCGTCCTGCCTCTGTAGCAGTACCGACCCATATCCCTTAGCACTGGCGTCGGTATGTAGTTCCGTTTCCCGGCGGGGGTTATACACAGCTAATACTGGTGAATTTATCAGCCTGTTTTTCAAAGTTGAAAATGCTTCGTTGCATTCACTCGACCAGCTAAAAGTTTTGCCTTTCTTCAACTCTGTTAGTGGCCTCGCTATTCTTGAAAAATCTAACACAAATCGACGGAAAAAGGAGAACAACCCTAAACAGCGTTCTAGCCCCTCGTGGTCCTCGGGCATAGGATATTCTTTAATGGTTCTAATATGGTCGTCATTGGGGCGAATTCCGTCTTTGTTTACTCTATATCCCAAATAGTCAAGCTCTCTATATGCAAATTTGCATTTCGTTAAGTTTAATGTCAAACCAGCCCTTTTCAATGTTTTTAAAACATCCGCTACTAATTGAAAATGTTCCACAAGCGTCTCAGTGGCTATGCTGATGTCATCTAAATATACTACTATCTTTCCTGCATCAACAAATTCTCTTAATACCCTATTAATAAAGCGCTGAAATACGGCCCCTGCATTTCTTAGGCCGAAAGGCATATAACAATACTCAAATTGTCCCATGGGGGTAACAAACGCGGTGTATTTAATTGAATCCTTATGCATTGGGACTTGGTGAAAACTATTTTCCAAGTCGAGAGTCGAAAAATATTTTTTATTGCCCAAGTAGTCCAAGCAGTCCTCAATCAATGGCAGAGGATAATTATCTTTAAAAGTAATTTTATTCAACGATCGATAATCAATACACATTCTTAAATTTCCATTTTTCCTTCGCACTAGGCATAGGGTGACTCACTAGGGCGTATTATGCCCTTCTCTAATAATTCGTCTAACTTCGCTTTAACTTCGCATCGCTCGCGGTATGAAAGTCGCCTAGGACCGCAATATACCGGCACGTCATTTACCAAATTGATTTTCATATTATAGTCTGTTGGCTCTGTAATGTTGTCCGAATCGATTAAATAAATTTCCTCAATTATCGATCTGAGAGCACACACATCTTTCGCGTCTAAATTCTCATTGATATCTACTTTCGCCTCAGTCTCAATTGCACAAACCAGCTGCATCATTTCCCCGCACTCCCCGTTTTCCTCAACGATTTCCAAATTACACATATTTTGACGATCGCCCCACTCTAATTCAGAAACAATTGCGTTTTTTCCGTCTGAATACCCTACTCCACTTGCAATATTTTTTTTATCAACTACTTTATAATCTTCGATATCATTTCCATCGAAGGGTAACACAATAAATAAGTTTAAATTATCTTTTATGGTTGGAACTTCGACTAACTGATGAGGATCTCTGTATAAACCAAACAGCATAAGCGCACTAACGTAATTGTTGAACTGTTTAAGGTTTATATTGAAATGAATTTTTTTTTTGGCTTAAGTTCAAATCTGAGTTTACCCATTTCTTCTTAATTTAAGAAATTTCTTTGTTCGATTTTACCACTTTTGACGGTGGAGACTAGTAACTAGGAATATCAACTATTTAACGAATTAGAATACGAAAAGTGCAACTTATTTATTTCTTACAAGTTAAATCAATATCGGTTATTACGAAATTCCATCTCTGATTTTTAATTATTCCAAATATTTCAATGACAATGTAAACATGATGGTTTTTTTGACGGGTGCCTTCGTTTTTAATAATTAATGGTGGCTATTCCAAAAAACGCGCCGATAAAGTGAAAGTTAACATGAAAAATACCTACAAAAAGTGAAGGATTGCCATTGTTTGTTGTTGTTTCTCATATAAAATGTACCGTTTATTAAGAGAGAAATACGCGTCTCAGTACTCGCGTTGGTTTTATTTGTAAAATTTACAGAAAACAAGAACAAATCTACACTTTTTGTTGGTATTTTTCATGTAAACTTTCACTTTTCGACGCGTTTTTTGGAATAACCCTGAATATATATATACGTAATTGTTGAACTGTTTAAGGTTTATATTGAAATGAAATTTTTTTTTGTCTTAAGTTCAAATCTAAGCTTACCCATTTCTTCTTAATTTAAGAAATTATATTTGGATAAATTCATTATTTTTATTAAGAGAGTACTATTTTATTTGAAACAATTTATTCATCAGACTAGCAGAACGGATCATTACTGATTTCGAGGTCGCTACACTATCTCATCAGCGTTCTTTGTTCGATTTTACCATTTTTGACGGTGGATACTAGTAACTAGGAATATCAACTATTTACCGTATTATTTAACGAATTAGAATACGAAAAGTGCAACTTATTCATTTCTTAGAAGTTAAATCAATTTCGGTTAGTACGAAATTCCATCTCTGATCTTTAATTATTCCAAATATTTCATACTCTATTGCTTTTTCCAAAGCCATTGGCTTTGAGATCAAGCAGTTTTCATTTTTGGTTACTTTATTTTTGTCTTGTAGTTGACTTTCTTAGTATTCAACCACCTGTGACAATGATGGTTTTTTTGACGGGTGCCTTCGTTTTTAATAATTAATATATTTATACGTAATTGTTGAACTGTTTAAGGTTTATATTGAAATGAAGAATTTTTTTTGGCTTAAGTTCAAATCTGAGTTTACCCATTTCTTCTTAATTTAAGAAATTATATTTGGATAAATTCATTATGTTTATTAAGAGAGTACTATTTTATTTGAAACAATTTATTCATCAGACTAGCAGAACGGATCAGTACTGATTTCGAGGTCGCTACACCATCTCATCAGCGTTCTTTGTTCGATGTTACCACTTTTGACGGTGGAGACTAGTAACTAGGAATATCAACTATTTAACCGTATTATTTAACGAATTAGAATACGAAAAGTGCAACTTATTCATTTCTTACAAGTTAAATCAATTTCGGTTAGTACGAAATTCCATCTCTGATTTTTAATTCTTCCAAATATTTCATACTCACTTGCTTTTTCCAAAGCCATTGGCTTTGATATCAAGCAGTTTTCCATTTTTGTTTACTTTATTTTTGTCTTGTAGTTGACTTTTTTAGTATTCAACCACCTGTGACAATGTAAACATGATGGTTTTCTTGACGGGTGCCTTCGTTTTTAATAATTAATATATTTATACGTAATTGTTGAACTGTTTAAGGTTTATATTGAAATGAAAATTTTTTTTTTGCTTAAGTTCAAATCTGAGTTTACCCATTTCTTCTTAATTTAAGAAATTATATTTGGATAAATTCATTATTTTTATTAAGAGAGTACTATTTTATTTGAAACAATTTATTCATCAGACTAGCAGAACGGATCAGTACTGATTTCGAGGTCGCTACACCATCTCACCAGCGTTCTTTGTTCGATTTTACCACTTTTGACGGTGGAGACTAGTAACTAGGAATATCAACTATTTAACCGTATTATTTAACGAATTAGAATACGAAAAGTGCAAGTTATTCATTTCTTACAAGTTAAATCAATTTCGGTTAGTACGAAATTCCATCTCTGATTTTTAATTCTTCCAAATATTTCATACTCACTTGCTTTTTCCAAAGCCATTGGCTTCGATATCAAGCAGTTTTCCATTTATGTTTACTTTATTTTTGTCTTGTAGTTGGCTTTCTTAGTATTCAACCACCTGTGACAATGTAAACATGATGGTTTTTTTTGACGGGTGCCTTCGTTTTTAATAATTAATATATTTATACGTAATTGTTGAACTGTTTAAGGTTTATATTGAAATGAAGAATTTTTTTTGGCTTAAGTTCAAATCTGAGTACCCATTTCTTCTTAATTTAAGAAATTATATTTGGATAAATTCATTATTTTTATTAAGAGAGTACTATTTTATTTGAAACAATATATTCATCAGACTAGCAGAACGGATCAGTACTGATTTCGAGGTCGCTACACTATCTCATCAGCGTTCTTTGTTCGATTTTACCACTTTTGACGGTGGATACTAGTAACTAGGAATATCAACTATTTAACCGTATTATTTAACGAATTAGAATACGAAAAGTGCAACTTATTAATTTCTTACAAGTTAAATTAATTTCGGTTAGTACGAAATTCCATCTCTGATCTTTAATTATTCCAAATATTTCATACTCTCTTGCTTTTTCCAAAGCCATTGGCTTTGAGATCAAGCAGTTTTCAATTTTTGTTTACTTTATTTTTGTCTTGTAGTTGACTTTTTTAGTATTCAACCACCTGTGACAATGTAAACATGATGGTTTTTTTGACGGGTGCCTTCGTTTTTAATAATTAATATATTTATACGTAATTGTTGAACTGTTTAAGGTTTATATTGAAATGAAGAATTTTTTTTGGCTTAAGTTCAAATCTGAGTTTACCCATTTCTTCTTAATTTAAGAAATTATATTTGGATAAATTCATTATGTTTATTAAGAGAGTACTATTTTATTTGAAACAATTTATTCATCAGACTAGCAGAACGGATCAGTACTGATTTCGAGGTCGCTACACCATCTCATCAGCGTTCTTTGTTCGATGTTACCACTTTTGACGGTGGAGACTAGTAACTAGGAATATCAACTATTTAACCGTATTATTTAACGAATTAGAATACGAAAAGTGCAACTTATTCATTTCTTACAAGTTAAATCAATTTCGGTTAGTACGAAATTCCATCTCTGATTTTTAATTCTTCCAAATATTTCATACTCACTTGCTTTTTCCAAAGCCATTGGCTTTGATATCAAGCAGTTTTCCATTTTTGTTTACTTTATTTTTGTCTTGTAGTTGACTTTTTTAGTATTCAACCACCTGTGACAATGTAAACATGATGGTTTTCTTGACGGGTGCCTTCGTTTTTAATAATTAATATATTTATACGTAATTGTTGAACTGTTTAAGGTTTATATTGAAATGAAAATTTTTTTTTTGCTTAAGTTCAAATCTGAGTTTACCCATTTCTTCTTAATTTAAGAAATTATATTTGGATAAATTCATTATTTTTATTAAGAGAGTACTATTTTATTTGAAACAATTTATTCATCAGACTAGCAGAACGGATCAGTACTGATTTCGAGGTCGCTACACCATCTCACCAGCGTTCTTTGTTCGATTTTACCACTTTTGACGGTGGAGACTAGTAACTAGGAATATCAACTATTTAACCGTATTATTTAACGAATTAGAATACGAAAAGTGCAAGTTATTCATTTCTTACAAGTTAAATCAATTTCGGTTAGTACGAAATTCCATCTCTGATTTTTAATTCTTCCAAATATTTCATACTCACTTGCTTTTTCCAAAGCCATTGGCTTCGATATCAAGCAGTTTTCCATTTATGTTTACTTTATTTTTGTCTTGTAGTTGGCTTTCTTAGTATTCAACCACCTGTGACAATGTAAACATGATGGTTTTTTTTGACGGGTGCCTTCGTTTTTAATAATTAATATATTTATACGTAATTGTTGAACTGTTTAAGGTTTATATTGAAATGAATTTTTTTGGCTTAAGTTCAAATCTGAGTTTACCCATTTCTTCTTAATTTAAGAAATTATATTTGGATAAATTCATTTTGTTTATTAAGAGAGTACTATTTTATTTGAAACAATTTATTCATCAGCGTTCTTTGTTCGATTTTACCACTTTTGACGGTGGAGACTAGTAACTAGGAATATCAACTATTTAACGAATTAGAATACGAAAAGTGCAACTTATTTATTTCTTACAAGTTAAATCAATTTCGGTTAGTACGAAATTCCATCTCTGATTTTTAATTATTCCAAATATTTCATACTCTCTTGCTTTTTCCAAAGCCATTGGCTTTGAGATCAAGCAGTTTTCCATTTTTGTTTACTTTATTTTTGTCTTGTAGTTGACTTTCTTAGTATTCAACCACCTGTGACAATGTAAACATGATGGTTTTTTTTTTTTTTTTTTTTTTTTTTTTTTTTTTTAAAAAGAGAAGTAACACTCAGGCAATTAGTATGCCTACCAACCCGTAGGTGTGTTACCTTCTTTGGGAAAGGGATAGTGAGAGAGGACAGATGGTGAAAGAGAGAAAGCTTAATTTTTACAACTCTGATATTGCGCGTTGTGTTAGTTTTTAGATCAGTGTTGCAGCGCCTCTGATGTCAAGTAGGCGCATTAAATGTGTTTTAAGCTGTTGTAGCCATTTTATTAATTATTTTACTTCGCCGGCGATTTTGCTACAATACCGACGAAGGAGGGCGCTGTGATGTCCGCTAGCATACACCAGTATCAATTGCTGCCAGAACTGTTCAGTGACCAGTGCTATGCCTTCATCACTTAAACAGTCTGACAACAACAAATACAATCGCATACTAATGCACATCTGAAAAATGCTGGATGTTATGACTTGTCTGAAGCTGGGCTCGAACCCACGTTCTTAGACATTATTTGCTTTGCAGTCAACGCGCTAACTACTTCAGCCAACAGCACCCTTTATTTTTCTTTTATTTGTCTTTATTAGAAATTACAAGTGTGGTTTCTTTGACGTACAAAAAAGGAAGAACTCAAATGCAACGGAAATGAAAAACTATCGGTTGCATTTATGTCAAACAGGTGTCTGTCATCCCTGGACCAAGGTTGCCAGACTGCAGATCATTACAATCTCGGCCTATCTGACCCTACAATCGACCTCGATTGTTCTTCATTTTCCAAAAATTCGTCTTCCAAAAATTCATAATCTTCGTAATCGCTAGTGTTGCCTTCAGATTCCACAGAACTACCATCCTTATCTACTCTAGGTTCCAACCATTTCTTTAAACGACTAGAATCAACTATGCCATTGTAGGGCATTTGTGTAACTTGGTAGCTTTCTACATCGGATATTTCATAACGATCATTACCCAACTGTTTCTGAATTATATATGGACCGCGGTACTTCGGTATTAATATTTTGTTCACTCCCGCGGTTGTATCAACGTTCTTCAAAACTACTAAATCTCCCACTTCGAAAGACTTAGCTGGTACGTGATGCTCATTAAAATAACTTAAGTTCTTCAATTGAGACTTTTCAATAGCTTCTGAAGCTTTTTCCCTTATTAAGTTTAAATCAATTTCCTTTTCAGCGTATGTATCTTGCAAGTGTTCGGTAAGCTCATCTATGGTTTCACCGCGCTGTTCGATGCCAAACAGCATTTCACATGGTGACTGACCAGTACTATTGTGAACTGTATTATTAACAGCAAATTCCACTAGTGTCAACATGTTGACCCAATCGGCATGTTCGATGGGCTCAGTAAGCTTAGCAAGCATAGCTCGTAAGTCGCGTTTTACCCTTTCTACTTGCCCGTTGGACTGCGGCGACGCCACTGAATTTTTCACATGCGCAATGTTTCTGTCTGACACGAATTTTTCAAATTCGTTAGATGTAAAGCAAGTCCCCCGGTCGCTAATGATTCTTCTCGGACGGCTGTAATATTCAAAATATTTTCGCAATGCGCAGCAGGCTTCCCTTGTGCCCGGTGAATTGACTGCATATAGTTTTGTAAATTTTGTAAATGCATCAACAACCACTAATATATGCTTTCGTTTTGATTTGCATGACGGCAAAGGACCGAAGTGATCGATATGCAGTGTATCAAAAGGAACCGGCTTTTTTTCTATGTTATACAGATTTCTTTCATTTTTTCTGTTTGAGTTTGAATAATAAATACATTTCAGGCAATTTCTTATAAACCGATTCAGTTTTTCCCTCATATTCGGAAACTAATAAAACTTTTTTATCTGTTTCGCGCACTTCTCAATTCCTACATGGCCGTATTTTTCATGAGTTAGCCGCATTATATTCTCTTCTAACTCCGCCGGCACATACAGCTGCTTTTGGCTCTGAGGACCTAAACGAAAAATCAGTCCATTATCTAAAACATACCCCTCTAAATCTCCTTCCTCCAATCTACTTCTAATATCCTGAATATTTTTATCCCTAGTCTGTGTAATTTGGATATTTCTATCTACCTCGTCTGCGTCGATTACTGCAATAATAGGTGCTCTGCTTAAAGCGTCCACATGTGCCATTAATTCGCCCTTACGGTGTCGGATGCTATAGTCGTAGTTCTCTAACTCTAATGCCCACCTTGCTATTCTCGGGTTCATTAATTTTTTACTTAACGTCAACGTAAGTGAGTTGCAGTCAGTCACTATAGTAAACGGAATCCCTTCCAAGTATACCCGGAATCTCCTCAAAGCATATATCATAGCTAGCGTTTCCAGTTCAAAACTGTGATATCTCGACTCTGCAGCCGACGTAAACTTTGAATAATAAGCCACTGGATGTAACTTATTATCGTCCTGCCTCTGTAGCAGTACCGACCCATATCCCTTAGCACTGGCGTCGGTATGTAGTTCCGTTTCCCGGCGGGGGTTATACACAGCTAATACTGGTGAATTTATCAGCCTGTTTTTCAAAGTTGAAAATGCTTCGTTGCATTCACTCGACCAGCTAAAAGTTTTGCCTTTCTTCAACTCTGTTAGTGGCCTCGCTATTCTTGAAAAATCTAACACAAATCGACGGAAAAAGGAGAACAATCCTAAACAGCGTTCTAGCCCCTCGTGGTCCTCGGGCATAGGATATTCTTTAATGGTTCTAATATGGTCGTCATTGGGGCGAATTCCGTCTTTGTTTACTCTATATCCCAAATAGTCAAGCTCTCTATATGCAAATTTGCATTTCGTTAAGTTTAATGTCAAACCAGCCCTTTTCAATGTTTTTAAAACATCCGCTACTAACTGAAAATGTTCCACAAGCGTCTCAGTGGCTATGCTGATGTCATCTAAATATACTACTATCTTTCCTGCATCAACAAATTCTCTTAATACCCTATTAATAAAGCGCTGAAATACGGCCCCTGCATTTCTTAGGCCGAAAGGCATATAACAATACTCAAATTGTCCCATGGGGGTAACAAACGCGGTGTATTTAATTGAATCCTTATGCATTGGGACTTGGTGAAAACTATTTTCCAAGTCGAGAGTCGAAAAATATTTTTTATTGCCCAAGTAGTCCAAGCAGTCCTTAATCAATGGCAGAGGATAATTATCTTTAAAAGTAATTTTATTCAACGATCGATAATCAATACACATTCTTAAATTTCCATTTTTCCTTCGCACTAACACGATTGGTGAGGCATAGGGTGACTCACTAGGGCGTATTATGCCCTTCTCTAATAATTCGTCTAACTTCGCTTTAACTTCGCATCGCTCGCGGTATGAAAGTCGCCTAGGACCGCAATATACCGGCACGTCATTTACCAAATTGATTTTCATATTATAGTCTGTTGGCTCTGTAATGTTGTCCGAATCGATTAAATAAATTTCCTCAATTATCGATCTGAGAGCACACACATCTTTCGCGTCTAAATTCTCATTGATATCTACTTTCGCCTCAGTCTCAATTGCACAAACCAGCTGCATCATTTCCCCGCACTCCCCGTTTTCCTCAACGATTTCCAAATTACACATATTTTGACGATCGCCCCACTCTAATTCAGAAACAATTGCGTTTTTTCCGTCTGAATACCCTACTCCACTTGCAATATTTTTTTTATCAACTACTTTATAATCTTCGATATCATTTCCATCGAAGGGTAACACAATAAATAAGTTTAAATTATCTTTTATGGTTGGAACTTCGACTAACTGATGAGGATCTCTGTATAAACCAAACAGCATAAGCGCACTAACATCTTTTTTTTATATTTAATAGTTAATTTTTTTTATAACGTTTTCTTATTTTACATAAATGAATGTTTAATTTTATCAAGAGGTCACGACCAAATATCAATGGCACCACAGCATCTTCATCTGGCAAAATAAACAGATTGTGTGTTACTTTTTGATTTTTAAAAAAAATTTCGCATTCTACCCTGCCAAACATATTAATTATTTTATTTCCAACACCACGGTATTTTGATAAAATTTCTTCATTTTTAATTAAAAACGGCACCATTGATTTTTTTATACAGCTAATAGGGCTACCCGTATCAAGCAAAGAAAAGAACTTTATTAAGGTAGTGCGCTTACCCTGATTTAAAAAGGCAACACTTACCGATTGGAACGCATCTAATTGTTGATCATCATTTACTATTGCAGCGACTACCGTCTTCTTTTTAGGACAGTTTTGGTGAAAGTGTCCAACTTCAGCACATATAAAGCATGAATTGGCAGGACGCTTCGGCTTCGGACATTTGCTTTGGTAATGTCCAAATTGCGAGCAGTTATAGCAGCGGATTTCGGCGTCGGATGTGTTGGTAAAATTGTTGCTACCCAGTGCAGCTGTTTTTTGTTTGTTGGCCGCTGT
This sequence comes from Gymnocheta viridis, assembly GCA_956483585.1. Taxonomy (NCBI): domain Eukaryota; kingdom Metazoa; phylum Arthropoda; class Insecta; order Diptera; family Tachinidae; genus Gymnocheta; species Gymnocheta viridis. Next base: position 29,506,368 of record OY101443.1, read on the forward strand.
AGCACTTGTCGATTTTATAGTAGTTGCACGTGTCTGATGTCGTCGATACTCATATCGATCCAACTTTGTGATCAATTCGTCGATAGTTTTTGCCCCATACAACATATTGATATTTTTATCGTCAGGCATGCCGTCAATTATTATGTCGACCAACTCTTGCCCTTCTATGTCCGAATTTGCCGCAATTGCCTGCATCGACACCAAGTAGCTGAGGCACGACTCTTCCGGTTTTAGTCTTCTCAAGTTAAGCTGTCTGTAAATCTCCTGGCGGGCAACCGTACGAGTGAAGACAGTCTTTAAGCTCGCCTTCAGATCCTTATATTCGGCCAGACCCAAGTTTATCACGTGCTGTTTAGCCGTTCCCACTACTCGCCGACGGACACCCACACATTTTTCTCTGTCGGTATACTTGGTGGCATAGTCCTCGAATTGTGTCAACCATTTTGATATGTCTTGGTGATTGTCTCCACTGAATGTGGGTACGGCGGCATCCAACTCGTTCAGATCTATATGGCTGATGGGTCGTTGCAGACTTTGTCGATCCTCCAAAACTCGGATTTGCTCTTGTAGCTGCAACATCTTCAATCTTATTTCCAAATTTTTTAGTTCTTCTTCTGCTGACGCATTAGCGGAGAGCCTTGGAGCAGCGGCCTCGGATGAAAACATGGTTTTTGCAAGGATGTTGACCGCAGAAATATTTGCAGCAGGCACGTGGACAGCGGAAGTATTTGCGGCAGGCATGTTGACGGCAGATAAATTTTCAGCAGGCACTTTGGCAGCAGATGAAAAATCGAATGCGTTTACGGCAGGCACGTTGGTGGCAGTTAAGACAGCGGATGAGTTTTCGGCAGGCTCGTTGACACTTCCAGCATTTTCGGATGTTTCCTCAATAGCAGCCACATTACTATTGGTCTCATTGATTTCAGCCAACTTTTCGGCATCAGCACTTACCGCTTGGCTGACATCGCATTTACCAGCAGTATCTTTAACTTCGTTGCTCGATATTCCATCTCCCACCACAGTTTCCTCCTTTACCAGCGCCTCGTGCAATGTACGAAGCTGTGTTAAGGTGGCTGATGGAGGGAAGTCGATGCCGGCCGCAGTAAGTGATTCGATTATTGATTGACGGCTTGGCCGTAAATCCATCTTTCCACTATTTTCCATTCCGAACAATTATTATTTTTTATAATACACTAAGTTGTACCCCACATCTGATGTGTAACAACTTTATTTTTCTTTTATTTGTCTTTATTAGAAATTACAAGTGTGGTTTCTTTGACGTACAAAAAAGGAAGAACTCAAATGCAACGGAAATGAAAAACTATCGGTTGCATTTATGTCAAACAGGTGTCTGTCATCCCTGGACCAAGGTTGCCAGACTGCAGATCATTACAGTTTAAGGTTTATATTGAAATGAATTTTTTTTTGGCTTAAGTTCAAATCTGAGTTTACCCATTTCTTCTTAATTTAAGAAATTATATTTGGATAAATTCATTATTTTTATTAAGAGAGTACTATTTTATTTGAAACAATTTATTCATCAGACTAGCAGAACGAATCAGTACTGATTTCGAGGTCGCTACACCATCTCATCAGCCTTCTTTGTTCGATTTTACCACTTTTGACGGTGGAGACTAGTAACTAGGAATATCAACTATTAACCGTATTATTTAACGAATTAGAATACGAAAAGTGCAACTTATTCATTTCTTACAAGTTAAATCAATTTCGGTTAGTACGAAATTCCATCTCTGATTTTTAATTATTCCAAATATTTCATACTCTCTTGCTTTTTCCAAAGCCATTGGCTTTGATATCAAGCAGTTTTCCATTTTTGTTTACTTTATTTTTGTCTTGTAGTTGACTTTTTTAGTATTCAAACACCTGTGACAATGTAAACATGATGGTTTTTTTGACGGGTGCCTTCGTTTTTAATAATTAATATATTTATACGTAATTGTTGAACTGTTTAAGGTTTATATTGAAATGAAAAAATTTTTTTTGGCTTAAGTTCAAATCTGAGTTTACCCATTTCTTCTTAATTTAAGAAATTATATTTGGATAAATTCATTATTTTTATTAAGAGAGTACTATTTTATTTGAAAAAATTTATTCATCAGACTAGCAGAACGTATAAGTACTGATTTCGAGGTCGCTACACCATCTCATCAGCGTTCTTTGTTCGATTTTACCACTTTTGACGGTGGAGACTAGTAACTAGGAATATCAACTATTTAACCGTATTATTTAACGAATTAGAATACGAAAAGTGCAACTTATTCATTTCTTACAAGTTAAATCAATTTCGGTTAGTACGAAATTCCATCTCTGATTTTTAATTCTTCCAAATATTTCATACTCACTTGCTTTTTCCAAAGCCATTGGCTTCGATATCAAGCAGTTTTCCATTTATGTTTACTTTATTTTTGTCTTGTAGTTGGCTTTCTTAGTATTCAACCACCTGTGACAATGTAAACATGATGGTTTTTTTTGACGGGTGCCTTCGTTTTTAATAATTAATATATTTATACGTAATTGTTGAACTGTTTAAGGTTTATATTGAAATGAAGAATTTTTTTTGGCTTAAGTTCAAATCTGAGTACCCATTTCTTCTTAATTTAAGAAATTATATTTGGATAAATTCATTATTTTTATTAAGAGAGTACTATTTTATTTGAAACAATATATTCATCAGACTAGCAGAACGGATCAGTACTGATTTCGAGGTCGCTACACTATCTCATCAGCGTTCTTTGTTCGATTTTACCACTTTTGACGGTGGATACTAGTAACTAGGAATATCAACTATTTAACCGTATTATTTAACGAATTAGAATACGAAAAGTGCAACTTATTAATTTCTTACAAGTTAAATTAATTTCGGTTAGTACGAAATTCCATCTCTGATCTTTAATTATTCCAAATATTTCATACTCTCTTGCTTTTTCCAAAGCCATTGGCTTTGAGATCAAGCAGTTTTCAATTTTTGTTTACTTTATTTTTGTCTTGTAGTTGACTTTTTTAGTATTCAACCACCTGTGACAATGTAAACATGATGGTTTTTTTGACGGGTGCCTTCGTTTTTAATAATTAATATATTTATACGTAATTGTTGAACTGTTTAAGGTTTATATTGAAATGAAGAATTTTTTTTGGCTTAAGTTCAAATCTGAGTTTACCCATTTCTTCTTAATTTAAGAAATTATATTTGGATAAATTCATTATGTTTATTAAGAGAGTACTATTTTATTTGAAACAATTTATTCATCAGACTAGCAGAACGGATCAGTACTGATTTCGAGGTCGCTACACCATCTCATCAGCGTTCTTTGTTCGATGTTACCACTTTTGACGGTGGAGACTAGTAACTAGGAATATCAACTATTTAACCGTATTATTTAACGAATTAGAATACGAAAAGTGCAACTTATTCATTTCTTACAAGTTAAATCAATTTCGGTTAGTACGAAATTCCATCTCTGATTTTTAATTCTTCCAAATATTTCATACTCACTTGCTTTTTCCAAAGCCATTGGCTTTGATATCAAGCAGTTTTCCATTTTTGTTTACTTTATTTTTGTCTTGTAGTTGACTTTTTTAGTATTCAACCACCTGTGACAATGTAAACATGATGGTTTTCTTGACGGGTGCCTTCGTTTTTAATAATTAATATATTTATACGTAATTGTTGAACTGTTTAAGGTTTATATTGAAATGAAAATTTTTTTTTTGCTTAAGTTCAAATCTGAGTTTACCCATTTCTTCTTAATTTAAGAAATTATATTTGGATAAATTCATTATTTTTATTAAGAGAGTACTATTTTATTTGAAACAATTTATTCATCAGACTAGCAGAACGGATCAGTACTGATTTCGAGGTCGCTACACCATCTCACCAGCGTTCTTTGTTCGATTTTACCACTTTTGACGGTGGAGACTAGTAACTAGGAATATCAACTATTTAACCGTATTATTTAACGAATTAGAATACGAAAAGTGCAAGTTATTCATTTCTTACAAGTTAAATCAATTTCGGTTAGTACGAAATTCCATCTCTGATTTTTAATTCTTCCAAATATTTCATACTCACTTGCTTTTTCCAAAGCCATTGGCTTCGATATCAAGCAGTTTTCCATTTATGTTTACTTTATTTTTGTCTTGTAGTTGGCTTTCTTAGTATTCAACCACCTGTGACAATGTAAACATGATGGTTTTTTTTGACGGGTGCCTTCGTTTTTAATAATTAATATATTTATACGTAATTGTTGAACTGTTTAAGGTTTATATTGAAATGAATTTTTTTGGCTTAAGTTCAAATCTGAGTTTACCCATTTCTTCTTAATTTAAGAAATTATATTTGGATAAATTCATTTTGTTTATTAAGAGAGTACTATTTTATTTGAAACAATTTATTCATCAGCGTTCTTTGTTCGATTTTACCACTTTTGACGGTGGAGACTAGTAACTAGGAATATCAACTATTTAACGAATTAGAATACGAAAAGTGCAACTTATTTATTTCTTACAAGTTAAATCAATTTCGGTTAGTACGAAATTCCATCTCTGATTTTTAATTATTCCAAATATTTCATACTCTCTTGCTTTTTCCAAAGCCATTGGCTTTGAGATCAAGCAGTTTTCCATTTTTGTTTACTTTATTTTTGTCTTGTAGTTGACTTTCTTAGTATTCAACCACCTGTGACAATGTAAACATGATGGTTTTTTTTTTTTTTTTTTTTTTTTAAAAAAGAGAAGTAACACTCAGGCAATTAGTATGCCTACCAACCCGTAGGTGTGTTACCTTCTTTGGGAAAGGGATAGTGAGAGAGGACAGATGGTGAAAGAGAGAAAGCTTAATTTTTACAACTCTGATATTGCGCGTTGTGTTAGTTTTTAGATCAGTGTTGCAGCGCCTCTGATGTCAAGTAGGCGCATTAAATGTGTTTTAAGCTGTTGTAGCCATTTTATTAATTATTTTACTTCGCCGGCGATTTTGCTACAATACCGACGAAGGAGGGCGCTGTGATGTCCGCTAGCATACACCAGTATCAATTGCTGCCAGAACTGTTCAGTGACCAGTGCTATGCCTTCATCACTTAAACAGTCTGACAACAACAAATACAATCGCATACTAATGCACATCTGAAAAATGCTGGATGTTATGACTTGTCTGAAGCTGGGCTCGAACCCACGTTCTTAGACATTATTTGCTTTGCAGTCAACGCGCTAACTACTTCAGCCAACAGCACCCTTTATTTTTCTTTTATTTGTCTTTATTAGAAATTACAAGTGTGGTTTCTTTGACGTACAAAAAAGGAAGAACTCAAATGCAACGGAAATGAAAAACTATCGGTTGCATTTATGTCAAACAGGTGTCTGTCATCCCTGGACCAAGGTTGCCAGACTGCAGATCATTACAATCTCGGCCTATCTGACCCTACAATCGACCTCGATTGTTCTTCATTTTCCAAAAATTCGTCTTCCAAAAATTCATAATCTTCGTAATCGCTAGTGTTGCCTTCAGATTCCACAGAACTACCATCCTTATCTACTCTAGGTTCCAACCATTTCTTTAAACGACTAGAATCAACTATGCCATTGTAGGGCATTTGTGTAACTTGGTAGCTTTCTACATCGGATATTTCATAACGATCATTACCCAACTGTTTCTGAATTATATATGGACCGCGGTACTTCGGTATTAATATTTTGTTCACTCCCGCGGTTGTATCAACGTTCTTCAAAACTACTAAATCTCCCAATTCGAAAGACTTAGCTGGTACGTGATGCTCATTAAAATAACTTAAGTTCTTCAATTGAGACTTTTCAATAGCTTCTGAAGCTTTTTCCCTTATTAAGTTTAAATCAATTTCCTTTTCAGCGTATGTATCTTGCAAGTGTTCGGTAAGCTCATCTATGGTTTCACCGCGCTGTTCGATGCCAAACAGCATTTCACATGGTGACTGACCAGTACTATTGTGAACTGTATTATTAACAGCAAATTCCACTAGTGTCAACATGTTGACCCAATCGGCATGTTCGATAGGCTCAGTAAGCTTAGCAAGCATAGCTCGTAAGTCGCGTTTTACCCTTTCTACTTGCCCGTTGGACTGCGGCGACGCCACTGAATTTTTCACATGCGCAATGTTTCTGTCTGACACGAATTTTTCAAATTCGTTAGATGTAAAGCAAGTCCCCCGGTCGCTAATGATTCTTCTCGGACGGCTGTAATATTCAAAATATTTTCGCAATGCGCAGCAGGCTTCCCTTGTGCCCGGTGAATTGACTGCATATAGTTTTGTAAATTTTGTAAATGCATCAACAACCACTAATATATGCTTTCGTTTTGATTTGCATGACGGCAAAGGACCGAAGTGATCGATATGCAGTGTATCAAAAGGAACCGGCTTTTTTTCTATGTTATACAGATTTCTTTCATTTTTTCTGTTTGAGTTTGAATAATAAATACATTTCAGGCAATTTCTTATAAACCGATTCAGTTTTTCCCTCATATTCGGAAACTAATAAAACTTTTTTATCTGTTTCGCGCACTTCTCAATTCCTACATGGCCGTATTTTTCATGAGTTAGCCGCATTATATTCTCTTCTAACTCCGCCGGCACATACAGCTGCTTTTGGCTCTGAGGACCTAAACGAAAAATCAGTCCATTATCTAAAACATACCCCTCTAAATCTCCTTCCTCCAATCTACTTCTAATATCCTGAATATTTTTATCCCTAGTCTGTGTAATTTGGATATTTCTATCTACCTCGTCTGCGTCGATTACTGCAATAATAGGTGCTCTGCTTAAAGCGTCCACATGTGCCATTAATTCGCCCTTACGGTGTCGGATGCTATAGTCGTAGTTCTCTAACTCTAATGCCCACCTTGCTATTCTCGGGTTCATTAATTTTTTACTTAACGTCAACGTAAGTGAGTTGCAGTCAGTCACTATAGTAAACGGAATCCCTTCCAAGTATACCCGGAATCTCCTCAAAGCATATATCATAGCTAGCGTTTCCAGTTCAAAACTGTGATATCTCGACTCTGCAGCCGACGTAAACTTTGAATAATAAGCCACTGGATGTAACTTATTATCGTCCTGCCTCTGTAGCAGTACCGACCCATATCCCTTAGCACTGGCGTCGGTATGTAGTTCCGTTTCCCGGCGGGGGTTATACACAGCTAATACTGGTGAATTTATCAGCCTGTTTTTCAAAGTTGAAAATGCTTCGTTGCATTCACTCGACCAGCTAAAAGTTTTGCCTTTCTTCAACTCTGTTAGTGGCCTCGCTATTCTTGAAAAATCTAACACAAATCGACGGAAAAAGGAGAACAATCCTAAACAGCGTTCTAGCCCCTCGTGGTCCTCGGGCATAGGATATTCTTTAATGGTTCTAATATGGTCGTCATTGGGGCGAATTCCGTCTTTGTTTACTCTATATCCCAAATAGTCAAGCTCTCTATATGCAAATTTGCATTTCGTTAAGTTTAATGTCAAACCAGCCCTTTTCAATGTTTTTAAAACATCCGCTACTAACTGAAAATGTTCCACAAGCGTCTCAGTGGCTATGCTGATGTCATCTAAATATACTACTATCTTTCCTGCATCAACAAATTCTCTTAATACCCTATTAATAAAGCGCTGAAATACGGCCCCTGCATTTCTTAGGCCGAAAGGCATATAACAATACTCAAATTGTCCCATGGGGGTAACAAACGCGGTGTATTTAATTGAATCCTTATGCATTGGGACTTGGTGAAAACTATTTTCCAAGTCGAGAGTCGAAAAATATTTTTTATTGCCCAAGTAGTCCAAGCAGTCCTTAATCAATGGCAGAGGATAATTATCTTTAAAAGTAATTTTATTCAACGATCGATAATCAATACACATTCTTAAATTTCCATTTTTCCTTCGCACTAACACGATTGGTGAGGCATAGGGTGACTCACTAGGGCGTATTATGCCCTTCTCTAATAATTCGTCTAACTTCGCTTTAACTTCGCATCGCTCGCGGTATGAAAGTCGCCTAGGACCGCAATATACCGGCACGTCATTTACCAAATTGATTTTCATATTATAGTCTGTTGGCTCTGTAATGTTGTCCGAATCGATTAAATAAATTTCCTCAATTATCGATCTGAGAGCACACACATCTTTCGCGTCTAAATTCTCATTGATATCTACTTTCGCCTCAGTCTCAATTGCACAAACCAGCTGCATCATTTCCCCGCACTCCCCGTTTTCCTCAACGATTTCCAAATTACACATATTTTGACGATCGCCCCACTCTAATTCAGAAACAATTGCGTTTTTTCCGTCTGAATACCCTACTCCACTTGCAATATTTTTTTTATCAACTACTTTATAATCTTCGATATCATTTCCATCGAAGGGTAACACAATAAATAAGTTTAAATTATCTTTTATGGTTGGAACTTCGACTAACTGATGAGGATCTCTGTATAAACCAAACAGCATAAGCGCACTAACATCTTTTTTTTATATTTAATAGTTAATTTTTTTTATAACGTTTTCTTATTTTACATAAATGAATGTTTAATTTTATCAAGAGGTCACGACCAAATATCAATGGCACCACAGCATCTTCATCTGGCAAAATAAACAGATTGTGTGTTACTTTTTGATTTTTAAAAAAAATTTCGCATTCTACCCTGCCAAACATATTAATTATTTTATTTCCAACACCACGGTATTTTGATAAAATTTCTTCATTTTTAATTAAAAACGGCACCATTGATTTTTTTATACAGCTAATAGGGCTACCCGTATCAAGCAAAGAAAAGAACTTTATTAAGGTAGTGCGCTTACCCTGATTTAAAAAGGCAACACTTACCGATTGGAACGCATCTAATTGTTGATCATCATTTACTATTGCAGCGACTACCGTCTTCTTTTTAGGACAGTTTTGGTGAAAGTGTCCAACTTCAGCACATATAAAGCATGAATTGGCAGGACGCTTCGGCTTCGGACATTTGCTTTGGTAATGTCCAAATTGCGAGCAGTTATAGCAGCGGATTTCGGCGTCGGATGTGTTGGTAAAATTGTTGCTACCCAGTGCAGCTGTTTTTTGTTTGTTGGCCGCTGTAGCACTTGTCGATTTTATAGTAGTTGCACGTGTCTGATGTCGTCGATACTCATATCGATCCAACTTTGTGATCAATTCGTCGATAGTTTTTGCCCCATACAACATATTGATATTTTTATCGTCAGGCATGCCGTCAATTATTATGTCGACCAACTCTTGCCCTTCTATGTCCGAATTTGCCGCAATTGCCTGCATCGACACCAAGTAGCTGAGGCACGACTCTTCCGGTTTTAGTCTTCTCAAGTTAAGCTGTCTGTAAATCTCCTGGCGGGCAACCGTACGAGTGAAGACAGTCTTTAAGCTCGCCTTCAGATCCTTATATTCGGCCAGACCCAAGTTTATCACGTGCTGTTTAGCCGTTCCCACTACTCGCCGACGGACACCCACACATTTTTCTCTGTCGGTATACTTGGTGGCATAGTCCTCGAATTGTGTCAACCATTTTGATATGTCTTGGTGATTGTCTCCACTGAATGTGGGTACGGCGGCATCCAACTCGTTCAGATCTATATGGCTGATGGGTCGTTGCAGACTTTGTCGATCCTCCAAAACTCGGATTTGCTCTTGTAGCTGCAACATCTTCAATCTTATTTCCAAATTTTTTAGTTCTTCTTCTGCTGACGCATTAGCGGAGAGCCTTGGAGCAGCGGCCTCGGATGAAAACATGGTTTTTGCAAGGATGTTGACCGCAGAAATATTTGCAGCAGGCACGTGGACAGCGGAAGTATTTGCGGCAGGCATGTTGACGGCAGATAAATTTTCAGCAGGCACTTTGGCAGCAGATGAAAAATCGAATGCGTTTACGGCAGGCACGTTGGTGGCAGTTAAGACAGCGGATGAGTTTTCGGCAGGCTCGTATGTTTCCTCAATAGCAGCCACATTACTATTGGTCTCATTGATTTCAGCCAACTTTTCGGCATCAGCACTTACCGCTTGGCTGACATCGCATTTACCAGCAGTATCTTTAACTTCGTTGCTCGATATTCCATCTCCCACCACAGTTTCCTCCTTTACCAGCGCCTCGTGCAATGTACGAAGCTGTGTTAAGGTGGCTGATGGAGGGAAGTCGATGCCGGCCGCAGTAAGTGATTCGATTATTGATTGACGGCTTGGCCGTAAATCCATCTTTCCACTATTTTCCATTCCGAACAATTATTATTTTTTATAATACACTAAGTTGTACCCCACATCTGATGTGTAACAACTTTATTTTTCTTTTATTTGTCTTTATTAGAAATTACAAGTGTGGTTTCTTTGACGTACAAAAAAGGAAGAACTCAAATGCAACGGAAATGAAAAACTATCGGTTGCATTTATGTCAAACAGGTGTCTGTCATCCCTGGACCAAGGTTGCCAGACTGCAGATCATTACAATCTCGGCCTATCTGACCCTACAATCGACCTCGATTGTTCTTCATTTTCCAAAAATTCGTCTTCCAAAAATTCATAATCTTCGTAATCGCTAGTGTTGCCTTCAGATTCCACAGAACTACCATCCTTATCTACTCTAGGTTCCAACCATTTCTTTAAACGACTAGAATCAACTATGCCATTGTAGGGCATTTGTGTAACTTGGTAGCTTTCTACATCGGATATTTCATAACGATCATTACCCAACTGTTTCTGAATTATATATGGACCGCGGTACTTCGGTATTAATTTTTTGTTCACTCCCGCGGTTGTATCAACGTTCTTCAAAACTACTAAATCTCCCACTTCGAAAGACTTAGCTGGTACGTGATGCTCATTAAAATAACTTAAGTTCTTCAATTGAGACTTTTCAATAGCTTCTGAAGCTTTTTCCCTTATTAAGTTTAAATCAATTTCCTTTTCAGCGTATGTATCTTGCAAGTGTTCGGTAAGCTCATCTATGGTTTCACCGCGCTGTTCGATGCCAAACAGCATTTCACATGGTGACTGACCAGTACTATTGTGAACTGTATTATTAACAGCAAATTCCACTTGTGTCAACATGTTGACCCAATCGGCATGTTCGATGGGCTCAGTAAGCTTAGCAAGCATAGCTCGTAAGTCGCGGTTTACCCTTTCTACTTGCCCGTTGGACTGCGGCGACGCCACTGAATTTTTCACATGCGCAATGTTTCTGTCTGACACGAATTTTTCAAATTCGTTAGATGTAAAGCAAGTCCCCCGGTCGCTAATGATTCTTCTCGGACGGCTGTAATATTCAAAATATTTTCGCAATGCGCAGCAGGCTTCCCTTGTGCCCGGTGAATTGACTGCATATAGTTTTGTAAATTTTGTAAATGCATCAACAACCACTAATATATGCTTTCGTTTTGATTTGCATGACGGCAAAGGACCGAAGTGATCGATATGCAGTGTATCAAAAGGAACCGGCTTTTTTTCTATGTTATACAGATTTCTTTCATTTTTTCTGTTTGAGTTTGAATAATAAATACATTTCAGGCAATTTCTTATAAACCGATTCAGTTTTTCCCTCATATTCGGAAACTAATAAAACTTTTTTATCTGTTTCGCGCACTTCTCAATTCTTACATGGCCGTATTTTTCATGAGTTAGCCGCATTATATTCTCTTCTAACTCCGCCGGCACATACAGCTGCTTTTGGCTCTGAGGACCTAAACGAAAAATCAGTCCATTATCTAAAACATACCCCTCTAAATCTCCTTCCTCCAATCTACTTCTAATATCCTGAATATTTTTATCCCTAGTCTGTGTAATTTGGATATTTCTATCTACCTCGTCTGCGTCGATTACTGCAATAATAGGTGCTCTGCTTAAAGCGTCCACATGTGCCATTAATTCGCCCTTACGGTGTCGGATGCTATAGTCGTAGTTCTCTAACTCTAATGCCCACCTTGCTATTCTCGGGTTCATTAATTTTTTACTTAACGTCAACGTAAGTGAGTTGCAGTCAGTCACTATAGTAAACGGAATCCCTTCCAAGTATACCCGGAATCTCCTCAAAGCATATATCATAGCTAGCGTTTCCAGTTCAAAACTGTGATATCTCGACTCTGCAGCCGACGTAAACTTTGAATAATAAGCCACTGGATGTAACTTATTATCGTCCTGCCTCTGTAGCAGTACCGACCCATATCCCTTAGCACTGGCGTCGGTATGTAGTTCCGTTTCCCGGCGGGGGTTATACACAGCTAATACTGGTGAATTTATCAGCCTGTTTTTCAAAGTTGAAAATGCTTCGTTGCATTCACTCGACCAGCTAAAAGTTTTGCCTTTCTTCAACTCTGTTAGTGGCCTCGCTATTCTTGAAAAATCTAACACAAATCGACGGAAAAAGGAGAACAACCCTAAACAGCGTTCTAGCCCCTCGTGGTCCTCGGGCATAGGATATTCTTTAATGGTTCTAATATGGTCGTCATTGGGGCGAATTCCGTCTTTGTTTACTCTATATCCCAAATAGTCAAGCTCTCTATATGCAAATTTGCATTTCGTTAAGTTTAATGTCAAACCAGCCCTTTTCAATGTTTTTAAAACATCCGCTACTAATTGAAAATGTTCCACAAGCGTCTCAGTGGCTATGCTGATGTCATCTAAATATACTACTATCTTTCCTGCATCAACAAATTCTCTTAATACCCTATTAATAAAGCGCTGAAATACGGCCCCTGCATTTCTTAGGCCGAAAGGCATATAACAATACTCAAATTGTCCCATGGGGGTAACAAACGCGGTGTATTTAATTGAATCCTTATGCATTGGGACTTGGTGAAAACTATTTTCCAAGTCGAGAGTCGAAAAATATTTTTTATTGCCCAAGTAGTCCAAGCAGTCCTCAATCAATGGCAGAGGATAATTATCTTTAAAAGTAATTTTATTCAACGATCGATAATCAATACACATTCTTAAATTTCCATTTTTCCTTCGCACTAGGCATAGGGTGACTCACTAGGGCGTATTATGCCCTTCTCTAATAATTCGTCTAACTTCGCTTTAACTTCGCATCGCTCGCGGTATGAAAGTCGCCTAGGACCGCAATATACCGGCACGTCATTTACCAAATTGATTTTCATATTATAGTCTGTTGGCTCTGTAATGTTGTCCGAATCGATTAAATAAATTTCCTCAATTATCGATCTGAGAGCACACACATCTTTCGCGTCTAAATTCTCATTGATATCTACTTTCGCCTCAGTCTCAATTGCACAAACCAGCTGCATCATTTCCCCGCACTCCCCGTTTTCCTCAACGATTTCCAAATTACACATATTTTGACGATCGCCCCACTCTAATTCAGAAACAATTGCGTTTTTTCCGTCTGAATACCCTACTCCACTTGCAATATTTTTTTTATCAACTACTTTATAATCTTCGATATCATTTCCATCGAAGGGTAACACAATAAATAAGTTTAAATTATCTTTTATGGTTGGAACTTCGACTAACTGATGAGGATCTCTGTATAAACCAAACAGCATAAGCGCACTAACGTAATTGTTGAACTGTTTAAGGTTTATATTGAAATGAATTTTTTTTTTGGCTTAAGTTCAAATCTGAGTTTACCCATTTCTTCTTAATTTAAGAAATTTCTTTGTTCGATTTTACCACTTTTGACGGTGGAGACTAGTAACTAGGAATATCAACTATTTAACGAATTAGAATACGAAAAGTGCAACTTATTTATTTCTTACAAGTTAAATCAATATCGGTTATTACGAAATTCCATCTCTGATTTTTAATTATTCCAAATATTTCAATGACAATGTAAACATGATGGTTTTTTTGACGGGTGCCTTCGTTTTTAATAATTAATGGTGGCTATTCCAAAAAACGCGCCGATAAAGTGAAAGTTAACATGAAAAATACCTACAAAAAGTGAAGGATTGCCATTGTTTGTTGTTGTTTCTCATATAAAATGTACCGTTTATTAAGAGAGAAATACGCGTCTCAGTACTCGCGTTGGTTTTATTTGTAAAATTTACAGAAAACAAGAACAAATCTACACTTTTTGTTGGTATTTTTCATGTAAACTTTCACTTTTCGACGCGTTTTTTGGAATAACCCTGAATATATATATACGTAATTGTTGAACTGTTTAAGGTTTATATTGAAATGAAATTTTTTTTTGTCTTAAGTTCAAATCTAAGCTTACCCATTTCTTCTTAATTTAAGAAATTATATTTGGATAAATTCATTATTTTTATTAAGAGAGTACTATTTTATTTGAAACAATTTATTCATCAGACTAGCAGAACGGATCATTACTGATTTCGAGGTCGCTACACTATCTCATCAGCGTTCTTTGTTCGATTTTACCATTTTTGACGGTGGATACTAGTAACTAGGAATATCAACTATTTACCGTATTATTTAACGAATTAGAATACGAAAAGTGCAACTTATTCATTTCTTAGAAGTTAAATCAATTTCGGTTAGTACGAAATTCCATCTCTGATCTTTAATTATTCCAAATATTTCATACTCTATTGCTTTTTCCAAAGCCATTGGCTTTGAGATCAAGCAGTTTTCATTTTTGGTTACTTTATTTTTGTCTTGTAGTTGACTTTCTTAGTATTCAACCACCTGTGACAATGATGGTTTTTTTGACGGGTGCCTTCGTTTTTAATAATTAATATATTTATACGTAATTGTTGAACTGTTTAAGGTTTATATTGAAATGAATTTTTTTTTTGGCTTAAGTTCAAATCTGAGTTTACCCATTTCTTCTTAATTTAAGAAATTATATTTGGATAAATTCATTATTTTTATTAAGAGAGTACTATTTTATTTGAAACAATTTATTCATCAGACTAGCAGATCGGATCAGTACTGATTTCGAGGTCGCTACACCATCTCATCAGCGTTCTTTGTTCGATTTTACCACTTTTGACGGTGGAGACTAGTAACTAGGAATATCAACTATTTAACGAATTAGAATACGAAAAGTGCAACTTATTTATTTCTTACAAGTTAAATCAATATCGGTTAGTACGAAATTCCATCTCTGATTTTTAATTATTCCAAATATTTCATACTCTCTTGCTTTTTCCAAAGCCATTGGCTTTGAGATCAAGCAGTTTTCCATTTTTGGTTACTTTATTTTTGTCTTGTAGTTGACTTTCTTAGTATTCAACCACCTGTGACAATGTAAATATGATGGTTTTTTTGACGGGTGCCTTCGTTTTTAATAATTAATATATTTATACGTAATTGTTGAACTGTTTAAGGTTTATATTGAAATGAATTTTTTTGGCTTAAGTTTAAATCTGAGTTTACCCATTTCTTCTTAATTTAAGAAATTATATTTGGATAAATTCATAATTTTTGTTAAGAGAGTACTATTTTATTTGAAACAATTTATTCATCAGACTAGCAGATCGGATCAGTACTGATTTCGAGGTCGCTACACCATCTCATCAGCGTTCTTTGTTCGATTTTACCACTTTTGACGGTGGAGACTAGTAACTAGGAATATCAACTATTTAACGAATTAGAATACGAAAAGTGCAACTTATTTATTTCTTACAAGTTAAATCAATATCGGTTATTACGAAATTCCATCTCTGATTTTTAATTATTCCAAATATTTCATACTCTCTTGCTTTTTCCAAAGCCATTGGCTTTGAGATCAAGCAGTTTTCCATTTTTGGTTACTTTATTTTTGTCTTGTAGTTGACTTTCTTAGTATTCAACCACCTGTGACAATGTAAACATGATGGTTTTTTTGACGGGTGCCTTCGTTTATAATAAATAATATATTTATACGTAATTGTTGAACTGTTTAAGGTTTATATTGAAACGAATTTTTTTTTGGCTTAAGTTCAAATCTGAGTTTACCCATTTCTTCTTAATTTAAGAAATTATATTTGGATAAATTCATTATTTTTGTTAAGAGAGTACTATTTTATTTGAAACAATTTATTCATCAGACTAGCAGATCGGATCAGTACTGATTTCGAGGTCGCTACACCATCTCATCAGCGTTCTTTGTTCGATTTTACCACTTTTGACGGTGGAGACTAGTAACTAGGAATATCAACTATTTAACGAATTAGAATACGAAAAGTGCAACTTATTTATTTCTTACAAGTTTAATCAATATCGGTTATTACGAAATTCCATCTCTGATTTTTAATTATTCCAAATATTTCATACTCTCTTGCTTTTTCCAAAGCCATTGGCTTTGAGATCAAGCAGTTTTCCATTTTTGGTTACTTTATTTTTGTCTTGTAGTTGACTTTCTTAGTATTCAACCACCTGTGACAATGTAAACATGATGGTTTTTTTGACGGGTGCCTTCGTTTTTAATAATTTATATATATATACGTAATTGTTGAACTGTTTAAGGTTTATATTGAAATGAAATTTTTTTTTGTCTTAAGTTCAAATCTAAGCTTACCCATTTCTTCTTAATTTAAGAAATTATATTTGGATAAATTCATTATTTTTATTAAGAGAGTACTATTTTATTTGAAACAATTTATTCGTCAGACTAGCAGATCGGATCAGTACTGATTTCGAGGTCGCTACACCATCTCATCAGCGTTCTTTGTTCGATTTTACCACTTTTGACAGTGGAGACTAGTAACTAGGAATATCAACTATTTAACGAATTAGAATACGAAAAGTGCAACTTATTTATTTCTTACAAGTTAAATCAATATCGGTTAGTACGAAATTCCATCTCTGATTTTTAATTATTCCAAATATTTCATACTCTCTTGCTTTTTCCAAAGCCATTGGCTTTGAGATCAAGCAGTTTTCAATTTTTGTTTACTTTATTTTTGTCTTGTAGTTGACTTTCTTAGTATTCAAATACCTGTGACAATGTAAACATGATGGTTTTTTTGACGGGTGCCTTCGTTTTTAATAATTAATATATTTATACGTAATTGTTGAACTGTTTAAGGTTTATATTGAAATGATTTTTTTTTTTGGCTTAAGTTCAAATCTGAGTTTACCCATTTCTTCTTAATTTAAGAAATTATATTTGGATAAATTCATTATTTTTGTTAAGAGAGTACTATTTTATTTGAAACAATTTATTCATCAGACTAGCAGATCGGATCAGTACTGATTTCGAGGTCGCTACACCATCTCATCAGCGTTCTTTGTTCGATTTTACCACTTTTGACGGTGGAGACTAGTAACTAGGAATATCAACTATTTAACCGTATTATTTAACGAATTAGAATACGAAAAGTGCAACTTATTTATTTCTTACAAGTTAAATCAATATCGGTTAGTACGAAATTCTATCTCTGATTTTTAATTATTCCAAATATTTCATACTCTCTTGCTTTTTCCAAAGCCATTGGCTTTGAGATCAAGCAGTTTTCTATTTTTGGTTACTTTATTTTTGTCTTGTAGTTGACTTTCTTAGTATTCAACCACCTGTGACAATGTAAACATGATGGTTTTTTTGACGGGTGCCTTCGTTTTTAATAATTTATATATATATACGTAATTGTTGAACTGTTTAAGGTTTATATTGAAATGAAATTTTTTTTGTCTTAAGTTCAAATCTAAGCTTACCCATTTCTTCTTAATTTAAGAAATTATATTTGGATAAATTCATTATTTTTATTAAGAGAGTACTATTTTATTTGAAACAATTTATTCGTCAGACTAGCAGATCGGATCAGTACTGATTTCGAGGTCGCTACACCATCTCATCAGCGTTCTTTGTTCGATTTTACCACTTTTGACAGTGGAGACTAGTAACTAGGAATATCAACTATTTAACGAATTAGAATACGAAAAGTGCAACTTATTTATTTCTTACAAGTTAAATCAATATCGGTTAGTACGAAATTCCATCTCTGATTTTTAATTATTCCAAATATTTCATACTCTCTTGCTTTTTCCAAAGCCATTGGCTTTGAGATCAAGCAGTTTTCAATTTTTGTTTACTTTATTTTTGTCTTGTAGTTGACTTTCTTAGTATTCAAATACCTGTGACAATGTAAACATGATGGTTTTTTTGACGGGTGCCTTCGTTTTTAATAATTAATATATTTATACGTAATTGTTGAACTGTTTAAGGTTTATATTGAAATGATTTTTTTTTTTGGCTTAAGTTCAAATCTGAGTTTACCCATTTCTTCTTAATTTAAGAAATTATATTTGGATAAATTCATTATTTTTGTTAAGAGAGTACTATTTTATTTGAAACAATTTATTCATCAGACTAGCAGATCGGATCAGTACTGATTTCGAGGTCGCTACACCATCTCATCAGCGTTCTTTGTTCGATTTTACCACTTTTGACGGTGGAGACTAGTAACTAGGAATATCAACTATTTAACCGTATTATTTAACGAATTAGAATACGAAAAGTGCAACTTATTTATTTCTTACAAGTTAAATCAATATCGGTTAGTACGAAATTCTATCTCTGATTTTTAATTATTCCAAATATTTCATACTCTCTTGCTTTTTCCAAAGCCATTGGCTTTGAGATCAAGCAGTTTTCTATTTTTGGTTACTTTATTTTTGTCTTGTAGTTGACTTTCTTAGTATTCAACCACCTGTGACAATGTAAACATGATGGTTTTTTTGACGGGTGCCTTCGTTTTTAATAATTAATATATTTATACGTAATTGTTGAACTGTTTAAGGTTTATATTGAAATGAATTTTTTTTTTTGGCTTAAGTTCAAATCTGAGTTTACCCATTTCTTCTTAATTTAAGAAATTATATTTGGATAAATTCATTATTTTTGTTAAGAGAGTACTATTTTATTTGAAACAATTTATTCATCAGACTAGCAGATCGGATCAGTACTGATTTCGAGGTCGCTACACCATCTCATCAGCGTTCTTTGTTCGATTTTACCACTTTTGACGGTGGAGACTAGTAACTAGGAATATCAACTATTTAACGAATTAGAATACGAAAAGTGCAACTTATTTATTTCTTACAAGTTAAATCAATATCGGTTATTACGAAATTCCATCTCTGATTTTTAATTATTCCAAATATTTCATACTCTCTTGCTTTTTCCAAAGCCATTGGCTTTGAGATCAAGCAGTTTTCCATTTTTGGTTACTTTATTTTTGTCTTGTAGTTGACTTTCTTAGTATTCAACCACCTGTGACAATGTAAATATGATGGTTTTTTTGACGGGTGCCTTCGTTTTTAATAATTAATATATTTATACGTAATTGTTGAACTGTTTAAGGTTTATATTGAAATGAATTTTTTTGGCTTAAGTTTAAATCTGAGTTTACCCATTTCTTCTTAATTTAAGAAATTATATTTGGATAAATTCATAATTTTTGTTAAGAGAGTACTATTTTATTTGAAACAATTTATTCATCAGACTAGCAGATCGGATCAGTACTGATTTCGAGGTCGCTACACCATCTCATCAGCGTTCTTTGTTCGATTTTACCACTTTTGACGGTGGAGACTAGTAACTAGGAATATCAACTATTTAACGAATTAGAATACGAAAAGTGCAACTTATTTATTTCTTACAAGTTAAATCAATATCGGTTATTACGAAATTCCATCTCTGATTTTTAATTATTCCAAATATTTCATACTCTCTTGCTTTTTCCAAAGCCATTGGCTTTGAGATCAAGCAGTTTTCCATTTTTGGTTACTTTATTTTTGTCTTGTAGTTGACTTTCTTAGTATTCAACCACCTGTGACAATGTAAACATGATGGTTTTTTTGACGGGTGCCTTCGTTTTTAATAATTAATATATTTATACGTAATTGTTGAACTGTTTAAGGTTTATATTGAAACGAATTTTTTTTTGGCTTAAGTTCAAATCTGAGTTTACCCATTTCTTCTTAATTTAAGAAATTATATTTGGATAAATTCATTATTTTTGTTAAGAGAGTACTATTTTATTTGAAACAATTTATTCATCAGACTAGCAGATCGGATCAGTACTGATTTCGAGGTCGCTACACCATCTCATCAGCGTTCTTTGTTCGATTTTACCACTTTTGACGGTGGAGACTAGTAACTAGGAATATCAACTATTTAACGAATTAGAATACGAAAAGTGCAACTTATTTATTTCTTACAAGTTAAATCAATATCGGTTATTACGAAATTCCATCTGTGATTTTTAATTATTCCAAATATTTCATACCCTCTTGCTTTTCCCAAAGCCATTGGCTTTGAGATCAAGCAGTTTTCCATTTTTGGTTACTTTATTTTTGTCTTGTAGTTGACTTTCTTAGTATTCAACCACCTGTGACAATGTAAACATGATGGTTTTTTTGACGGGTGCCTTCGTTTTTAATAATTTATATATATATACGTAATTGTTGAACTGTTTAAGGTTTATATTGAAATGAAATTTTTTTTTGTCTTAAGTTCAAATCTAAGCTTACCCATTTCTTCTTAATTTAAGAAATTATATTTGGATAAATTCATTATTTTTATTAAGAGAGTACTATTTTATTTGAAACAATTTATTCGTCAGACTAGCAGATCGGATCAGTACTGATTTCGAGGTCGCTACACCATCTCATCAGCGTTCTTTGTTCGATTTTACCACTTTTGACAGTGGAGACTAGTAACTAGGAATATCAACTATTTAACGAATTAGAATACGAAAAGTGCAACTTATTTATTTCTTACAAGTTAAATCAATATCGGTTCGTACGAAATTCCATCTCTGATTTTTAATTATTCCAAATATTTCATACTCTCTTGCTTTTTCCAAAGCCATTGGCTTTGAGATCAAGCAGTTTTCAATTTTTGTTTACTTTATTTTTGTCTTGTAGTTGACTTTCTTAGTATTCAAATACCTGTGACAATGTAAACATGATGGTTTTTTTGACGGGTGCCTTCGTTTTTAATAATTAATATATTTATACGTAATTGTTGAACTGTTTAAGGTTTATATTGAAATGATTTTTTTTTTTGGCTTAAGTTCAAATCTGAGTTTACCCATTTCTTCTTAATTTAAGAAATTATATTTGAATAAATTCATTATTTTTGTTAAGAGAGTACTATTTTATTTGAAACAATTTATTCATCAGACTAGCAGATCGGATCAGTACTGATTTCGAGGTCGCTACACCATCTCATCAGCGTTCTTTGTTCGATTTTACCACTTTTGACGGTGGAGACTAGTAACTAGGAATATCAACTATTTAACCGTATTATTTAACGAATTAGAATACGAAAAGTGCAACTTATTTATTTCTTACAAGTTAAATCAATATCGGTTAGTACGAAATTCTATCTCTGATTTTTAATTATTCCAAATATTTCATACTCTCTTGCTTTTTCCAAAGCCATTGGCTTTGAGATCAAGCAGTTTTCTATTTTTGGTTACTTTATTTTTGTCTTGTAGTTGACTTTCTTAGTATTCAACCACCTGTGACAATGTAAACATGATGGTTTTTTTGACGGGTGCCTTCGTTTTTAATAATTAATATATTTATACGTAATTGTTGAACTGTTTAAGGTTTATATTGAAATGAATTTTTTTTTTTGGCTTAAGTTCAAATCTGAGTTTACCCATTTCTTCTTAATTTAAGAAATTATATTTGGATAAATTCATTATTTTTGTTAAGAGAGTACTATTTTATTTGAAACAATTTATTCATCAGACTAGCAGATCGGATCAGTACTGATTTCGAGGTCGCTACACCATCTCATCAGCGTTCTTTGTTCGATTTTACCACTTTTGACGGTGGAGACTAGTAACTAGGAATATCAACTATTTAACGAATTAGAATACGAAAAGTGCAACTTATTTATTTCTTACAAGTTAAATCAATATCGGTTATTACGAAATTCCATCTCTGATTTTTAATTATTCCAAATATTTCATACTCTCTTGCTTTTTCCAAAGCCATTGGCTTTGAGATCAAGCAGTTTTCCATTTTTGGTTACTTTATTTTTGTCTTGTAGTTGACTTTCTTAGTATTCAACCACCTGTGACAATGTAAACATGATGGTTTTTTTGACGGGTGCCTTCGTTTTTAATAATTAATATATTTATACGTAATTGTTGAACTGTTTAAGGTTTATATTGAAATGAATTTTTTTTTGGCTTAAGTTCAAATCTGAGTTTACCCATTTCTTCTTAATTTAAGAAATTATATTTGGATAAATTCATTATTTTTATTAAGAGAGTACTATTTTATTTGAAACAATTTATTCATCAGACTAGCAGATCGGATCAGTACTGATTTCGAGGTCGCTACACCATCTCATCAGCGTTCTTTGTTCGATTTTACCACTTTTGACAGTGGAGACTAGTAACTAGGAATATCAACTATTTAACGAATTAGAATACGAAAAGTGCAACTTATTTATTTCTTACAAGTTAAATCAATATCGGTTAGTACGAAATTCCATCTCTGATTTTTAATTATTCCAAATATTTCATACTCTCTTGCTTTTTCCAAAGCCATTGGCTTTGAGATCAAGCAGTTTTCAATTTTTGTTTACTTTATTTTTGTCTTGTAGTTGACTTTCTTAGTATTCAAATACCTGTGACAATGTAAACATGATGGGTTTTTTGACGGGTGCCTTCGTTTTTAATAATTAATATATTTATACGTAATTGTTGAACTGTTTAAGGTTTATATTGAAATGAATTTTTTTGGCTTAAGTTCAAATCTGAGTCTACCCATTTCTTCTTAATTTAAGAAATTATATTTGAATAAATTCATTGTGTTTATTAAGAGAGTACTATTTTATTTGAAACAATTTATTCATCAGCGTTCTTTGTTCGATTTTACCACTTTTGACGGTGGAGACTAGTAACTAGGAATATCAACTATTTAACGAATTAGAATACGGAAAGTGCAACTTATTTATTTCTTACAAGTTAAATCAATATCGGTTATTACGAAATTCCATCTCTGATTTTTAATTATTCCAAATATTTCATACTCTCTTGCTTTTTCCAAAGCCATTGGCTTTGAGATCAAGCAGTTTTCCATTTTTGGTTACTTTATTTTTGTCTTGTAGTTGACTTTCTTAGTATTCAACCACCTGTGACAATGTAAACATGATGGTTTTTTTGACGGGTGCCTTCGTTTTTAATAATTAATATATTTATACGTAATTGTTGAACTGTTTAAGGTTTATATTGAAACGAATTTTTTTTTTGGCTTAAGTTCAAATCTGAGTTTACCCATTTCTTCTTAATTTAAGAAATTATATTTGGATAAATTCATTATTTTTGTTAAGAGAGTACTATTTTATTTGAAACAATTTATTCATCAGACTAGCAGATCGGATCAGTACTGATTTCGAGGTCGCTACACCATCTCATCAGCGTTCTTTGTTCGATTTTACCACTTTTGACGGTGGAGACTAGTAACTAGGAATATCAACTATTTAACGAATTAGAATACGAAAAGTGCAACTTATTTATTTCTTACAAGTTAAATCAATATCGGTTATTACGAAATTCCATCTCTGATTTTTAATTATTCCAAATATTTCATACTCTCTTGCTTTTTCCAAAGCCATTGGCTTTGAGATCAAGCAGTTTTCCATTTTTGGTTACTTTATTTTTGTCTTGTAGTTGACTTTCTTAGTATTCAACCACCTGTGACAATGTAAACATGATGGTTTTTTTGACGGGTGCCTTCGTTTTTAATAATTTATATATATATACGTAATTGTTGAACTGTTTAAGGTTTATATTGAAATGAAATTTTTTTTTGTCTTAAGTTCAAATCTAAGCTTACCCATTTCTTCTTAATTTAAGAAATTATATTTGGATAAATTCATTATTTTTATTAAGAGAGTACTATTTTATTTGAAACAATTTATTCGTCAGACTAGCAGATCGGATCAGTACTGATTTCGAGGTCGCTACACCATCTCATCAGCGTTCTTTGTTCGATTTTACCACTTTTGACAGTGGAGACTAGTAACTAGGAATATCAACTATTTAACGAATTAGAATACGAAAAGTGCAACTTATTTATTTCTTACAAGTTAAATCAATATCGGTTAGTACGAAATTCTATCTCTGATTTTTAATTATTCCAAATATTTCATACTCTCTTGCTTTTTCCAAAGCCATTGGCTTTGAGATCAAGCAGTTTTCTATTTTTGGTTACTTTATTTTTGTCTTGTAGTTGACTTTCTTAGTATTCAAATACCTGTGACAATGTAAACATGATGGGTTTTTTGACGGGTGCCTTCGTTTTTAATAATTAATATATTTATACGTAATTGTTGAACTGTTTAAGGTTTATATTGAAATGAATTTTTTTGGCTTAAGTTCAAATCTGAGTTTACCCATTTCTTCTTAATTTAAGAAATTATATTTGAATAAATTCATTGTGTTTATTAAGAGAGTACTATTTTATTTGAAACAATTTATTCATCAGCGTTCTTTGTTCGATTTTACCACTTTTGACGGTGGAGACTAGTAACTAGGAATATCAACTATTTAACGAATTAGAATACGAAAAGTGCAACTTATTTATTTCTTACAAGTTAAATCAATATCGGTTATTACGAAATTCCATCTCTGATTTTTAATTATTCCAAATATTTCATACTCTCTTGCTTTTTCCAAAGCCATTGGCTTTGAGATCAAGCAGTTTTCCATTTTTGGTTACTTTATTTTTGTCTTGTAGTTGACTTTCTTAGTATTCAACCACCTGTGACAATGTAAACATGATGGTTTTTTTGACGGGTGCCTTCGTTTTTAATAATTAATATATTTATACGTAATTGTTGAACTGTTTAAGGTTTATATTGAAACGAATTTTTTTTTGGCTTAAGTTCAAATCTGAGTTTACCCATTTCTTCTTAATTTAAGAAATTATATTTGGATAAATTCATTATTTTTGTTAAGAGAGTACTATTTTATTTGAAACAATTTATTCATCAGACTAGCAGATCGGATCAGTACTGATTTCGAGGTCGCTACACCATCTCATCAGCGTTCTTTGTTCGATTTTACCACTTTTGACGGTGGAGACTAGTAACTAGGAATATCAACTATTTAACGAATTAGAATACGAAAAGTGCAACTTATTTATTTCTTACAAGTTAAATCAATATCGGTTATTACGAAATTCCATCTGTGATTTTTAATTATTCCAAATATTTCATACCCTCTTGCTTTTCCCAAAGCCATTGGCTTTGAGATCAAGCAGTTTTCCATTTTTGGTTACTTTATTTTTGTCTTGTAGTTGACTTTCTTAGTATTCAACCACCTGTGACAATGTAAACATGATGGTTTTTTTGACGGGTGCCTTCGTTTTTAATAATTTATATATATATACGTAATTGTTGAACTGTTTAAGGTTTATATTGAAATGAAATTTTTTTTTGTCTTAAGTTCAAATCTAAGCTTACCCATTTCTTCTTAATTTAAGAAATTATATTTGGATAAATTCATTATTTTTATTAAGAGAGTACTATTTTATTTGAAACAATTTATTCGTCAGACTAGCAGATCGGATCAGTACTGATTTCGAGGTCGCTACACCATCTCATCAGCGTTCTTTGTTCGATTTTACCACTTTTGACAGTGGAGACTAGTAACTAGGAATATCAACTATTTAACGAATTAGAATACGAAAAGTGCAACTTATTTATTTCTTACAAGTTAAATCAATATCGGTTCGTACGAAATTCCATCTCTGATTTTTAATTATTCCAAATATTTCATACTCTCTTGCTTTTTCCAAAGCCATTGGCTTTGAGATCAAGCAGTTTTCAATTTTTGTTTACTTTATTTTTGTCTTGTAGTTGACTTTCTTAGTATTCAAATACCTGTGACAATGTAAACATGATGGTTTTTTTGACGGGTGCCTTCGTTTTTAATAATTAATATATTTATACGTAATTGTTGAACTGTTTAAGGTTTATATTGAAATGATTTTTTTTTTTTGGCTTAAGTTCAAATCTGAGTTTACCCATTTCTTCTTAATTTAAGAAATTATATTTGAATAAATTCATTATTTTTGTTAAGAGAGTACTATTTTATTTGAAACAATTTATTCATCAGACTAGCAGATCGGATCAGTACTGATTTCGAGGTCGCTACACCATCTCATCAGCGTTCTTTGTTCGATTTTACCACTTTTGACGGTGGAGACTAGTAACTAGGAATATCAACTATTTAACCGTATTATTTAACGAATTAGAATACGAAAAGTGCAACTTATTTATTTCTTACAAGTTAAATCAATATCGGTTAGTACGAAATTCTATCTCTGATTTTTAATTATTCCAAATATTTCATACTCTCTTGCTTTTTCCAAAGCCATTGGCTTTGAGATCAAGCAGTTTTCTATTTTTGGTTACTTTATTTTTGTCTTGTAGTTGACTTTCTTAGTATTCAACCACCTGTGACAATGTAAACATGATGGTTTTTTTGACGGGTGCCTTCGTTTTTAATAATTAATATATTTATACGTAATTGTTGAACTGTTTAAGGTTTATATTGAAATGAATTTTTTTTTTTGGCTTAAGTTCAAATCTGAGTTTACCCATTTCTTCTTAATTTAAGAAATTATATTTGGATAAATTCATTATTTTTGTTAAGAGAGTACTATTTTATTTGAAACAATTTATTCATCAGACTAGCAGATCGGATCAGTACTGATTTCGAGGTCGCTACACCATCTCATCAGCGTTCTTTGTTCGATTTTACCACTTTTGACGGTGGAGACTAGTAACTAGGAATATCAACTATTTAACGAATTAGAATACGAAAAGTGCAACTTATTTATTTCTTACAAGTTAAATCAATATCGGTTATTACGAAATTCCATCTCTGATTTTTAATTATTCCAAATATTTCATACTCTCTTGCTTTTTCCAAAGCCATTGGCTTTGAGATCAAGCAGTTTTCCATTTTTGGTTACTTTATTTTTGTCTTGTAGTTGACTTTCTTAGTATTCAACCACCTGTGACAATGTAAACATGATGGTTTTTTTGACGGGTGCCTTCGTTTTTAATAATTAATATATTTATACGTAATTGTTGAACTGTTTAAGGTTTATATTGAAATGAATTTTTTTTTGGCTTAAGTTCAAATCTGAGTTTACCCATTTCTTCTTAATTTAAGAAATTATATTTGGATAAATTCATTATTTTTATTAAGAGAGTACTATTTTATTTGAAACAATTTATTCATCAGACTAGCAGATCGGATCAGTACTGATTTCGAGGTCGCTACACCATCTCATCAGCGTTCTTTGTTCGATTTTACCACTTTTGACAGTGGAGACTAGTAACTAGGAATATCAACTATTTAACGAATTAGAATACGAAAAGTGCAACTTATTTATTTCTTACAAGTTAAATCAATATCGGTTAGTACGAAATTCCATCTCTGATTTTTAATTATTCCAAATATTTCATACTCTCTTGCTTTTTCCAAAGCCATTGGCTTTGAGATCAAGCAGTTTTCAATTTTTGTTTACTTTATTTTTGTCTTGTAGTTGACTTTCTTAGTATTCAAATACCTGTGACAATGTAAACATGATGGGTTTTTTGACGGGTGCCTTCGTTTTTAATAATTAATATATTTATACGTAATTGTTGAACTGTTTAAGGTTTATATTGAAATGAATTTTTTTGGCTTAAGTTCAAATCTGAGTCTACCCATTTCTTCTTAATTTAAGAAATTATATTTGAATAAATTCATTGTGTTTATTAAGAGAGTACTATTTTATTTGAAACAATTTATTCATCAGCGTTCTTTGTTCGATTTTACCACTTTTGACGGTGGAGACTAGTAACTAGGAATATCAACTATTTAACGAATTAGAATACGGAAAGTGCAACTTATTTATTTCTTACAAGTTAAATCAATATCGGTTATTACGAAATTCCATCTCTGATTTTTAATTATTCCAAATATTTCATACTCTCTTGCTTTTTCCAAAGCCATTGGCTTTGAGATCAAGCAGTTTTCCATTTTTGGTTACTTTATTTTTGTCTTGTAGTTGACTTTCTTAGTATTCAACCACCTGTGACAATGTAAACATGATGGTTTTTTTGACGGGTGCCTTCGTTTTTAATAATTAATATATTTATACGTAATTGTTGAACTGTTTAAGGTTTATATTGAAACGAATTTTTTTTTTGGCTTAAGTTCAAATCTGAGTTTACCCATTTCTTCTTAATTTAAGAAATTATATTTGGATAAATTCATTATTTTTGTTAAGAGAGTACTATTTTATTTGAAACAATTTATTCATCAGACTAGCAGATCGGATCAGTACTGATTTCGAGGTCGCTACACCATCTCATCAGCGTTCTTTGTTCGATTTTACCACTTTTGACGGTGGAGACTAGTAACTAGGAATATCAACTATTTAACGAATTAGAATACGAAAAGTGCAACTTATTTATTTCTTACAAGTTAAATCAATATCGGTTATTACGAAATTCCATCTCTGATTTTTAATTATTCCAAATATTTCATACTCTCTTGCTTTTTCCAAAGCCATTGGCTTTGAGATCAAGCAGTTTTCCATTTTTGGTTACTTTATTTTTGTCTTGTAGTTGACTTTCTTAGTATTCAACCACCTGTGACAATGTAAACATGATGGTTTTTTTGACGGGTGCCTTCGTTTTTAATAATTTATATATATATACGTAATTGTTGAACTGTTTAAGGTTTATATTGAAATGAAATTTTTTTTTGTCTTAAGTTCAAATCTAAGCTTACCCATTTCTTCTTAATTTAAGAAATTATATTTGGATAAATTCATTATTTTTATTAAGAGAGTACTATTTTATTTGAAACAATTTATTCGTCAGACTAGCAGATCGGATCAGTACTGATTTCGAGGTCGCTACACCATCTCATCAGCGTTCTTTGTTCGATTTTACCACTTTTGACAGTGGAGACTAGTAACTAGGAATATCAACTATTTAACGAATTAGAATACGAAAAGTGCAACTTATTTATTTCTTACAAGTTAAATCAATATCGGTTAGTACGAAATTCTATCTCTGATTTTTAATTATTCCAAATATTTCATACTCTCTTGCTTTTTCCAAAGCCATTGGCTTTGAGATCAAGCAGTTTTCTATTTTTGGTTACTTTATTTTTGTCTTGTAGTTGACTTTCTTAGTATTCAAATACCTGTGACAATGTAAACATGATGGGTTTTTTGACGGGTGCCTTCGTTTTTAATAATTAATATATTTATACGTAATTGTTGAACTGTTTAAGGTTTATATTGAAATGAATTTTTTTGGCTTAAGTTCAAATCTGAGTTTACCCATTTCTTCTTAATTTAAGAAATTATATTTGAATAAATTCATTGTGTTTATTAAGAGAGTACTATTTTATTTGAAACAATTTATTCATCAGCGTTCTTTGTTCGATTTTACCACTTTTGACGGTGGAGACTAGTAACTAGGAATATCAACTATTTAACGAATTAGAATACGAAAAGTGCAACTTATTTATTTCTTACAAGTTAAATCAATATCGGTTATTACGAAATTCCATCTCTGATTTTTAATTATTCCAAATATTTCATACTCTCTTGCTTTTTCCAAAGCCATTGGCTTTGAGATCAAGCAGTTTTCCATTTTTGGTTACTTTATTTTTGTCTTGTAGTTGACTTTCTTAGTATTCAACCACCTGTGACAATGTAAACATGATGGTTTTTTTGACGGGTGCCTTCGTTTTTAATAATTAATATATTTATACGTAATTGTTGAACTGTTTAAGGTTTATATTGAAACGAATTTTTTTTTTGGCTTAAGTTCAAATCTGAGTTTACCCATTTCTTCTTAATTTAAGAAATTATATTTGGATAAATTCATTATTTTTGTTAAGAGAGTACTATTTTATTTGAAACAATTTATTCATCAGACTAGCAGATCGGATCAGTACTGATTTCGAGGTCGCTACACCATCTCATCAGCGTTCTTTGTTCGATTTTACCACTTTTGACGGTGGAGACTAGTAACTAGGAATATCAACTATTTAACGAATTAGAATACGAAAAGTGCAACTTATTTATTTCTTACAAGTTAAATCAATATCGGTTATTACGAAATTCCATCTCTGATTTTTAATTATTCCAAATATTTCATACTCTCTTGCTTTTTCCAAAGCCATTGGCTTTGAGATCAAGCAGTTTTCCATTTTTGGTTACTTTATTTTTGTCTTGTAGTTGACTTTCTTAGTATTCAACCACCTGTGACAATGTAAACATGATGGTTTTTTTGACGGGTGCCTTCGTTTTTAATAATTTATATATATATACGTAATTGTTGAACTGTTTAAGGTTTATATTGAAATGAAATTTTTTTTTGTCTTAAGTTCAAATCTAAGCTTACCCATTTCTTCTTAATTTAAGAAATTATATTTGGATAAATTCATTATTTTTATTAAGAGAGTACTATTTTATTTGAAACAATTTATTCATCAGACTAGCAGATCGGATCAGTACTGATTTCGAGGTCGCTACACCATCTCATCAGCGTTCTTTGTTCGATTTTACCACTTTTGACAGTGGAGACTAGTAACTAGGAATATCAACTATTTAACGAATTAGAATACGAAAAGTGCAACTTATTTATTTCTTACAAGTTAAATCAATATCGGTTAGTACGAAATTCCATCTCTGATTTTTAATTATTCCAAATATTTCATACTCTCTTGCTTTTTCCAAAGCCATTGGCTTTGAGATCAAGCAGTTTTCAATTTTTGTTTACTTTATTTTTGTCTTGTAGTTGACTTTCTTAGTATTCAAATACCTGTGACAATGTAAACATGATGGGTTTTTTGACGGGTGCCTTCGTTTTTAATAATTAATATATTTATACGTAATTGTTGAACTGTTTAAGGTTTATATTGAAATGAATTTTTTTGGCTTAAGTTCAAATCTGAGTTTACCCATTTCTTCTTAATTTAAGAAATTATATTTGGATAAATTCATTATTTTTGTTAAGAGAGTACTATTTTATTTGAAACAATTTATTCATCAGACTAGCAGAACGGATCATTACTGATTTCGAGGTCGCTACACTATCTCATCAGCGTTCTTTGTTCGATTTTACCATTTTTGACGGTGGATACTAGTAACTAGGAATATCAACTATTTAACGAATTAGAATACGAAAAGTGCAACTTATTTATTTCTTACAAGTTAAATCAATATCGGTTAGTACGAAATTCCATCTCTGATTTTTAATTATTCCAAATATTTCATACTCTCTTGCTTTTTCCAAAGCCATTGGCTTTGAGATCAAGCAGTTTTCCATTTTTGGTTACTTTATTTTTGTCTTGTAGTTGACTTTCTTAGTATTCAACCACCTGTGACAATGTAAATATGATGGTTTTTTTGACGGGTGCCTTCGTTTTTAATAATTAATATATTTATACGTAATTGTTGAACTGTTTAAGGTTTATATTGAAATGAATTTTTTTGGCTTAAGTTCAAATCTGAGTTTACCCATTTCTTCTTAATTTAAGAAATTATATTTGGATAAATTCATAATTTTTGTTAAGAGAGTACTATTTTATTTGAAACAATTTATTCATCAGACTAGCAGATCGGATCAGTACTGATTTCGAGGTCGCTACACCATCTCATCAGCGTTCTTTGTTCGATTTTACCACTTTTGACGGTGGAGACTAGTAACTAGGAATATCAACTATTTAACGAATTAGAATACGAAAAGTTCAACTTATTTATTTCTTACAAGTTAAATCAATATCGGTTATTACGAAATTCCATCTCTGATTTTTAATTATTCCAAATATTTCATACTCTCTTGCTTTTTCCAAAGCCATTGGCTTTGAGATCAAGCAGTTTTCCATTTTTGGTTACTTTATTTTTGTCTTGTAGTTGACTTTCTTAGTATTCAACCACCTGTGACAATGTAAACATGATGGTTTTTTTGACGGGTGCCTTCGTTTTTAATAATTAATATATTTATACGTAATTGTTGAACTGTTTAAGGTTTATATTGAAACGAATTTTTTTTTTGGCTTAAGTTCAAATCTGAGTTTACCCATTTCTTCTTAATTTAAGAAATTATATTTGGATAAATTCATTATTTTTGTTAAGAGAGTACTATTTTATTTGAAACAATTTATTCATCAGACTAGCAGATCGGATCAGTACTGATTTCGAGGTCGCTACACCATCTCATCAGCGTTCTTTGTTCGATTTTACCACTTTTGACGGTGGAGACTAGTAACTAGGAATATCAACTATTTAACGAATTAGAATACGAAAAGTGCAACTTATTTATTTCTTACAAGTTAAATCAATATCGGTTATTACGAAATTCCATCTCTGATTTTTAATTATTCCAAATATTTCATACTCTCTTGCTTTTTCCAAAGCCATTGGCTTTGAGATCAAGCAGTTTTCTATTTTTGGTTACTTTATTTTTGTCTTGTAGTTGACTTTCTTAGTATTCAACCACCTGTGACAATGTAAACATGATGGTTTTTTTGACGGGTGCCTTCGTTTTTAATAATTAATATATTTATACGTAATTGTTGAACTGTTTAAGGTTTATATTGAAATGAATTTTTTTTTTTGGCTTAAGTTCAAATCTGAGTTTACCCATTTCTTCTTAATTTAAGAAATTATATTTGGATAAATTCATTATTTTTGTTAAGAGAGTACTATTTTATTTGAAACAATTTATTCATCAGACTAGCAGATCGGATCAGTACTGATTTCGAGGTCGCTACACCATCTCATCAGCGTTCTTTGTTCGATTTTACCACTTTTGACGGTGGAGACTAGTAACTAGGAATATCAACTATTTAACGAATTAGAATACGAAAAGTGCAACTTATTTATTTCTTACAAGTTAAATCAATATCGGTTATTACGAAATTCCATCTCTGATTTTTAATTATTCCAAATATTTCATACTCTCTTGCTTTTTCCAAAGCCATTGGCTTTGAGATCAAGCAGTTTTCCATTTTTGGTTACTTTATTTTTGTCTTGTAGTTGACTTTCTTAGTATTCAACCACCTGTGACAATGTAAACATGATGGTTTTTTTGACGGGTGCCTTCGTTTTTAATAATTAATATATTTATACGTAATTGTTGAACTGTTTAAGGTTTATATTGAAATGAATTTTTTTGGCTTAAGTTCAAATCTGAGTTTACCCATTTCTTCTTAATTTAAGAAATTATATTTGAATAAATTCATTTGGGGTATTCACACTGTAGTCATAAGTCATATGTCATAAAATAATAGCACACCAAAATTTGACAAGTGTGAACAACCCCGTCATAATTTAGTGTGCTATGTCATAATTGTGCCAGCTGATACAAAAAAAACATTTAAAAATACAATTTCATATCAAAATGCCGAAATCAAGTGAAAAAAGTAAAATAATAGCTGGTTTGTGCGAAAATTACATGTTAAACGTGATAATGGCTACCTCAAGTAAATATGAACAAAAAAATTCATGTATGTATGTATTCAAATTTAAATGAACCCTTTTCTAGGTGATGAAGAGGAGGAAGAACAAACTAATGAGCCGAAATATTTTTTCTTACGGCGGCAAGTAGAAAAACATCCATAAGCTGCCAGGCAGATAGCTTACACAAACGCATAATTTTCATTCAAGGCGAATTAATTATGAGGTGGTTGCAGTGGCGAATTCACGTGAATTTATACATTACCTGCCCTTTCAAATTTGTTAAATATTTTCCGGCGCCATTTTAATGTAATTTTTTATGCATGGAGAATTTTGACAGCGTATATAATGAATTCACCGTTTACACAAACAAAATGCCTGTTGTTTGCTTTGTTGTTGATTTATTGTAGTCGTAATAAATTTGCCTTTTGCACGAAAATTACATTAAAATGGCGCCGAAAAATATCATGGTGTAATAATATCAGGTGTGCGCAACAAGGAATATGGTTTTTTGTAGGGTTGTGTTTTGACCGTTAAATAATCTGCAAAAAAATGGTAAGTTTCACGGTCTTGTCAAAAGTTGTTTACATTTTTGGCCGCCATTGTGAATATTTTTGTTTACGTTATGCTTTTTGTTTTTGCATAACCACTAAATACATACAAACCACATTTTGTTATGTTTTGTATACAGCTTTTTTTGACAATATTGTGATAATTTTACACAAACAAAATGCATGTTGTTTTTTATTGTTGTTTGATAAGAGCACCTTATATTATTACACCATGGAAAATATGTAACAAATTTGACAGGACAGTTAATGTATAAATTCACGTAAATTCGCCACTGCAACCACCTTATAATTAATTCGCCTCCTGGTAATGAATTTGCCTTGTTTTCATTTTGTGTTATTTGTAGCGGCGGCTTGTTAATATTATTGCCGGCTCGAATAAGGAGTTACAGCTGCTCGACTAAGATTTCTACTGTTATTTTATGACAAACCAAAAACATACCTTAAAAAGTCTTATTATTTTATGACTTTTTTGCTTGAAGCACAACAACAACTTTTTTAAACCACTGTAAAATAATAAGACATTATGACAATATGACTGATATGACCACAGTGTGAACACCCCAATTGTGTTTATTAAGAGAGTACTATTTTATTTGAAACAATTTATTCATCAGCGTTCTTTGTTCGATTTTACCACTTTTGACGGTGGAGACTAGTAACTAGGAATATCAACTATTTAACGAATTAGAATACGAAAAGTGCAACTTATTTATTTCTTACAAGTTAAATCAATATCGGTTATTACGAAATTCCATCTCTGATTTTTAATTATTCCAAATATTTCATACTCTCTTGCTTTTTCCAAAGCCATTGGCTTTGAGATCAAGCAGTTTTCCATTTTTGGTTACTTTATTTTTGTCTTGTAGTTGACTTTCTTAGTATTCAACCACCTGTGACAATGTAAACATGATGGTTTTTTTGACGGGTGCCTTCGTTTTTAATAATTAATATATTTATACGTAATTGTTGAACTGTTTAAGGTTTATATTGAAACGAATTTTTTTTTTGGCTTAAGTTCAAATCTGAGTTTACCCATTTCTTCTTAATTTAAGAAATTATATTTGGATAAATTCATTATTTTTGTTAAGAGAGTACTATTTTATTTGAAACAATTTATTCATCAGACTAGCAGATCGGATCAGTACTGATTTCGAGGTCGCTACACCATCTCATCAGCGTTCTTTGTTCGATTTTACCACTTTTGACGGTGGAGACTAGTAACTAGGAATATCAACTATTTAACGAATTAGAATACGAAAAGTGCAACTTATTTATTTCTTACAAGTTAAATCAATATCGGTTATTACGAAATTCCATCTCTGATTTTTAATTATTCCAAATATTTCATACTCTCTTGCTTTTTCCAAAGCCATTGGCTTTGAGATCAAGCAGTTTTCCATTTTTGGTTACTTTATTTTTGTCTTGTAGTTGACTTTCTTAGTATTCAACCACCTGTGACAATGTAAACATGATGGTTTTTTTGACGGGTGCCTTCGTTTTTAATAATTTATATATATATACGTAATTGTTGAACTGTTTAAGGTTTATATTGAAATGAAATTTTTTTTTGTCTTAAGTTCAAATCTAAGCTTACCCATTTCTTCTTAATTTAAGAAATTATATTTGGATAAATTCATTATTTTTATTAAGAGAGTACTATTTTATTTGAAACAATTTATTCGTCAGACTAGCAGATCGGATCAGTACTGATTTCGAGGTCGCTACACCATCTCATCAGCGTTCTTTGTTCGATTTTACCACTTTTGACAGTGGAGACTAGTAACTAGGAATATCAACTATTTAACGAATTAGAATACGAAAAGTGCAACTTATTTATTTCTTACAAGTTAAATCAATATCGGTTAGTACGAAATTCCATCTCTGATTTTTAATTATTCCAAATATTTCATACTCTCTTGCTTTTTCCAAAGCCATTGGCTTTGAGATCAAGCAGTTTTCAATTTTTGTTTACTTTATTTTTGTCTTGTAGTTGACTTTCTTAGTATTCAAATACCTGTGACAATGTAAACATGATGGGTTTTTTGACGGGTGCCTTCGTTTTTAATAATTAATATATTTATACGTAATTGTTGAACTGTTTAAGGTTTATATTGAAATGAATTTTTTTGGCTTAAGTTCAAATCTGAGTTTACCCATTTCTTCTTAATTTAAGAAATTATATTTGGATAAATTCATTATTTTTGTTAAGAGAGTACTATTTTATTTGAAACAATTTATTCATCAGACTAGCAGAACGGATCATTACTGATTTCGAGGTCGCTACACTATCTCATCAGCGTTCTTTGTTCGATTTTACCATTTTTGACGGTGGATACTAGTAACTAGGAATATCAACTATTTAACGAATTAGAATACGAAAAGTGCAACTTATTTATTTCTTACAAGTTAAATCAATATCGGTTAGTACGAAATTCCATCTCTGATTTTTAATTATTCCAAATATTTCATACTCTCTTGCTTTTTCCAAAGCCATTGGCTTTGAGATCAAGCAGTTTTCCATTTTTGGTTACTTTATTTTTGTCTTGTAGTTGACTTTCTTAGTATTCAACCACCTGTGACAATGTAAATATGATGGTTTTTTTGACGGGTGCCTTCGTTTTTAATAATTAATATATTTATACGTAATTGTTGAACTGTTTAAGGTTTATATTGAAATGAATTTTTTTGGCTTAAGTTCAAATCTGAGTTTACCCATTTCTTCTTAATTTAAGAAATTATATTTGGATAAATTCATAATTTTTGTTAAGAGAGTACTATTTTATTTGAAACAATTTATTCATCAGACTAGCAGATCGGATCAGTACTGATTTCGAGGTCGCTACACCATCTCATCAGCGTTCTTTGTTCGATTTTACCACTTTTGACGGTGGAGACTAGTAACTAGGAATATCAACTATTTAACGAATTAGAATAGGAAAAGTTCAACTTATTTATTTCTTACAAGTTAAATCAATATCGGTTATTACGAAATTCCATCTCTGATTTTTAATTATTCCAAATATTTCATACTCTCTTGCTTTTTCCAAAGCCATTGGCTTTGAGATCAAGCAGTTTTCCATTTTTGGTTACTTTATTTTTGTCTTGTAGTTGACTTTCTTAGTATTCAACCACCTGTGACAATGTAAACATGATGGTTTTTTTGACGGGTGCCTTCGTTTTTAATAATTAATATATTTATACGTAATTGTTGAACTGTTTAAGGTTTATATTGAAACGAATTTTTTTTTTGGCTTAAGTTCAAATCTGAGTTTACCCATTTCTTCTTAATTTAAGAAATTATATTTGGATAAATTCATTATTTTTGTTAAGAGAGTACTATTTTATTTGAAACAATTTATTCATCAGACTAGCAGATCGGATCAGTACTGATTTCGAGGTCGCTACACCATCTCATCAGCGTTCTTTGTTCGATTTTACCACTTTTGACGGTGGAGACTAGTAACTAGGAATATCAACTATTTAACGAATTAGAATACGAAAAGTGCAACTTATTTATTTCTTACAAGTTAAATCAATATCGGTTATTACGAAATTCCATCTCTGATTTTTAATTATTCCAAATATTTCATACTCTCTTGCTTTTTCCAAAGCCATTGGCTTTGAGATCAACCAGTTTTCCATTTTTGGTTACTTTATTTTTGTCTTGTAGTTGACTTTCTTAGTATTCAACCACCTGTGACAATGTAAACATGATGGTTTTTTTGACGGGTGCCTTCGTTTTTAATAATTTATATATATATACGTAATTGTTGAACTGTTTAAGGTTTATATTGAAATGAAATTTTTTTTTGTCTTAAGTTCAAATCTAAGCTTACCCATTTCTTCTTAATTTAAGAAATTATATTTGGATAAATTCATTATTTTTATTAAGAGAGTACTATTTTATTTGAAACAATTTATTCGTCAGACTAGCAGATCGGATCAGTACTGATTTCGAGGTCGCTACACCATCTCATCAGCGTTCTTTGTTCGATTTTACCACTTTTGACAGTGGAGACTAGTAACTAGGAATATCAACTATTTAACGAATTAGAATACGAAAAGTGCAACTTATTTATTTCTTACAAGTTAAATCAATATCGGTTAGTACGAAATTCCATCTCTGATTTTTAATTATTCCAAATATTTCATACTCTCTTGCTTTTTCCAAAGCCATTGGCTTTGAGATCAAGCATTTTCAATTTTTGTTTACTTTATTTTTGTCTTGTAGTTGACTTTCTTTGTATTCAAATACCTGTGACAATGTAAACATGATGGGTTTTTTGACGGGTGCCTTCGTTTTTAATAATTAATATATTTATACGTAATTGTTGAACTGTTTAAGGTTTATATTGAAATGAATTTTTTTGGCTTAAGTTCAAATCTGAGTTTACCCATTTCTTCTTAATTTAAGAAATTATATTTGGATAAATTCATTATTTTTGTTAAGAGAGTACTATTTTATTTGAAACAATTTATTCATCAGACTAGCAGATCGGATCAGTACTGATTTCGAGGTCGCTACACCATCTCATCAGCGTTCTTTGTTCGATTTTACCACTTTTGACGGTGGAGACTAGTAACTAGGAATATCAACTATTTAACGAATTAGAATACGAAAAGAGCAACTTATTTATTTCTTACAAGTTAAATCAATATCGGTTATTACGAAATTCCATCTCTGATTTTTAATTATTCCAAATATTTCAATGACAATGTAAACATGATGGTTTTTTTGACGGGTGCCTTCGTTT
This sequence comes from Gymnocheta viridis, assembly GCA_956483585.1. NCBI lineage: Eukaryota > Metazoa > Arthropoda > Insecta > Diptera > Tachinidae > Gymnocheta > Gymnocheta viridis. Next base: position 29,545,087 of record OY101443.1, read on the forward strand.
TTAATAATTAATATATATATACGTAATTGTTGAACTGTTTAAGGTTTATATTGAAATGAACTTTTTTTTTGTCTTAAGTTCAAATCTAAGCTTACCCATTTCTTCTTAATTTAAGAAATTATATTTGGATAAATTCATTATTTTTATTAAGAGAGTACTATTTTATTTGAAACAATTTATTCATCAGACTAGCAGAACGGATCATTACTGATTTCGAGGTCGCTACACTATCTCATCAGCGTTCTTTGTTCGATTTTACCATTTTTGACGGTGGATACTAGTAACTAGGAATATCAACTATTTACCGTATTATTTAACGAATTAGAATACGAAAAGTGCAACTTATTCATTTCTTAGAAGTTAAATCAATTTCGGTTAGTACGAAATTCCATCTCTGATCTTTAATTATTCCAAATATTTCATACTCTCTTGCTTTTTCCAAAGCCATTGGCTTTGAGATCAAGCAGTTTTCCATTTTTGGTTACTTTATTTTTGTCGTGTAGTTGACTTTCTTAGTATTCAACCACCTGTGACAATGTAAACATGATGGTTTTTTTGACGGGTGCCTTCGTTTTTAATAATTAATATATATATACGTAATTGTTTAACTGTTTAAGGTTTATATTGAAATTAAATTTTTTTTGTCTTAAGTTCAAATCTAAGCTTACCCATTTCTTCTTAATTTAAGAAATTATATTTGGATAAATTCATTATTTTTATTAAGAGAGTACTATTTTATTTGAAACAATTTATTCATCAGACTAGCAGAACGGATCATTACTGATTTTGAGGTCGCTACACTATCTCATCAGCGTTCTTTGTTCGATTTTACCATTTTTGACGGTGGATACTAGTAACTAGGAATATCAATTATTTAACCGTATTATTTAACGAATTAGAATACGAAAAGTGCAACTTATTCATTTCTTAGAAGTTAAATCAATTTCGGTTAGTACGAAATTCCATCTCTGATCTTTAATTATTCCAAATATTTCATACTCTCTTGCTTTTTCCAAAGCCATTGGCTTTAAGATCAAGCAGTTTTCATTTTTGGTTACTTTATTTTTGTCTTGTAGTTGACTTTCTTAGTATTCAACCACCTGTGACAATGTAAACATGATGGTTTTTTTGACGGGTGCCTTCGTTTTTAATAATTAATATATTTATACGTAATTGTTGAACTGTTTAAGGTTTATATTGAAATGAATTTTTTTTTTGGCTTAAGTTCAAATCTGAGTTTACCCATTTCTTCTTAATTTAAGAAATTATATTTGGATAAATTCATTATTTTTGTTAAGAGAGTACTATTTTATTTGAAACAATTTATTCATCAGACTAGCAGATCGGATCAGTACTGATTTCGAGGTCGCTACACCATCTCATCAGCGTTCTTTGTTCGATTTTACCACTTTTGACGGTGGAGACTAGTAACTAGGAATATCAACTATTTAACCGTATTATTTAACGAATTAGAATACGAAAAGTGCAACTTATTTATTTCTTACAAGTTAAATCAATATCGGTTAGTACGAAATTCTATCTCTGATTTTTAATTATTCCAAATATTTCATACTCTCTTGCTTTTTCCAAAGCCATTGGCTTTGAGATCAAGCAGTTTTCTATTTTTGGTTACTTTATTTTTGTCTTGTAGTTGACTTTCTTAGTATTCAACCACCTGTGACAATGTAAACATGATGGTTTTTTTGACGGGTGCCTTCGTTTTTAATAATTAATATATTTATACGTAATTGTTGAACTGTTTAAGGTTTATATTGAAATGAATTTTTTTTTTTTGGCTTAAGTTCAAATCTGAGTTTACCCATTTCTTCTTAATTTAAGAAATTATATTTGGATAAATTCATTATTTTTGTTAAGAGAGTACTATTTTATTTGAAACAATTTATTCATCAGACTAGCAGATCGGATCAGTACTGATTTCGAGGTCGCTACACCATCTCATCAGCGTTCTTTGTTCGATTTTACCACTTTTGACAGTGGAGACTAGTAACTAGGAATATCAACTATTTAACGAATTAGAATACGAAAAGTGCAACTTATTTATTTCTTACAAGTTAAATCAATATCGGTTAGTACGAAATTCCATCTCTGATTTTTAATTATTCCAAATATTTCATACTCTCTTGCTTTTTCCAAAGCCATTGGCTTTGAGATCAAGCAGTTTTCCATTTTTGGTTACTTTATTTTTGTCTTGTAGTTGACTTTCTTAGTATTCAACCACCTGTGACAATGTAAATATGATGGTTTTTTTGACGGGTGCCTTCGTTTTTAATAATTAATATATTTATACGTAATTGTTGAACTGTTTAAGGTTTATATTGAAATGAATTTTTTTGGCTTAAGTTTAAATCTGAGTTTACCCATTTCTTCTTAATTTAAGAAATTATATTTGGATAAATTCATAATTTTTGTTAAGAGAGTACTATTTTATTTGAAACAATTTATTCATCAGACTAGCAGATCGGATCAGTACTGATTTCGAGGTCGCTACACCATCTCATCTGCGTTCTTTGTTCGATTTTACCACTTTTGACGGTGGAGACTAGTAACTAGGAATATCAACTATTTAACGAATTAGAATACGAAAAGTGCAACTTATTTATTTCTTACAAGTTAAATCAATATCGGTTATTACGAAATTCCATCTCTGATTTTTAATTATTCCAAATATTTCATACTCTCTTGCTTTTTCCAAAGCCATTGGCTTTGACATCAAGCAGTTTTCATTTTTGGTTACTTTATTTTTGTCTTGTAGTTGACTTTCTTAGTATTCAACCACCTGTGACAATGTAAACATGATGGTTTTTTTGACGGGTGCCTTCGTTTTTAATAATTAATATATTTATACGTAATTGTTGAACTGTTTAAGGTTTATATTGAAATGAATTTTTTTTTGGCTTAAGTTCAAATCTGAGTTTACCCATTTCTTCTTAATTTAAGAAATTATATTTGGATAAATTCATTATTTTTATTAAGAGAGTACTATTTTATTTGAAACAATTTATTCATCAGACTAGCAGATCGGATCAGTACTGATTTCGAGGTCGCTACACCATCTCATCAGCGTTCTTTGTTCGATTTTACCACTTTTGACGGTGGAGACTAGTAACTAGGAATATCAACTATTTAACCGTATTATTTAACGAATTAGAATACGAAAAGTGCAACTTATTTATTTCTTACAAGTTAAATCAATATCGGTTAGTACGAAATTCTATCTCTGATTTTTAATTATTCCAAATATTTCATACTCTCTTGCTTTTTCCAAAGCCATTGGCTTTGAGATCAAGCAGTTTTCTATTTTTGGTTACTTTATTTTTGTGTTGTAGTTGACTTTCTTAGTATTCAACCACCTGTGACAATGTAAATATGATGGTTTTTTTGACGGGTGCCTTCGTTTTTAATAATTAATATATTTATACGTAATTGTTGAACTGTTTAAGGTTTATATTGAAATGAATTTTTTTGGCTTAAGTTCAAATCTGAGTTTACCCATTTCTTCTTAATTTAAGAAATTATATTTGGATAAATTCATAATTTTTGTTAAGAGAGTACTATTTTATTTGAAACAATTTATTCATCAGACTAGCAGATCGGATCAGTACTGATTTCGAGGTCGCTACACCATCTCATCAGCGTTCTTTGTTCGATTTTACCACTTTTGACGGTGGAGACTAGTAACTAGGAATATCAACTATTTAACGAATTAGAATACGAAAAGTGCAACTTATTTATTTCTTACAAGTTAAATCAATATCGGTTAGTACGAAATTCTATCTCTGATTTTTAATTATTCCAAATATTTCATACTCTCTTGCTTTTTCCAAAGCCATTGGCTTTGAGATCAAGCAGTTTTCTATTTTTGGTTACTTTATTTTTGTCTTGTAGTTGACTTTCTTAGTATTCAACCACCTGTGACAATGTAAACATGATGGTTTTTTTGACGGGTGCCTTCGTTTTTAATAATTAATATATTTATACGTAATTGTTGAACTGTTTAAGGTTTATATTGAAATGAATTTTTTTTTTTTGGCTTAAGTTCAAATCTGAGTTTACCCATTTCTTCTTAATTTAAGAAATTATATTTGGATAAATTCATTATTTTTGTTAAGAGAGTACTATTTTATTTGAAACAATTTATTCATCAGACTAGCAGATCGGATCAGTACTGATTTCGAGGTCGCTACACCATCTCATCAGCGTTCTTTGTTCGATTTTACCACTTTTGACAGTGGAGACTAGTAACTAGGAATATCAACTATTTAACGAATTAGAATACGAAAAGTGCAACTTATTTATTTCTTACAAGTTAAATCAATATCGGTTAGTACGAAATTCCATCTCTGATTTTTAATTATTCCAAATATTTCATACTCTCTTGCTTTTTCCAAAGCCATTGGCTTTGAGATCAAGCAGTTTTCCATTTTTGGTTACTTTATTTTTGTCTTGTAGTTGACTTTCTTAGTATTCAACCACCTGTGACAATGTAAATATGATGGTTTTTTTGACGGGTGCCTTCGTTTTTAATAATTAATATATTTATACGTAATTGTTGAACTGTTTAAGGTTTATATTGAAATGAATTTTTTTGGCTTAAGTTTAAATCTGAGTTTACCCATTTCTTCTTAATTTAAGAAATTATATTTGGATAAATTCATAATTTTTGTTAAGAGAGTACTATTTTATTTGAAACAATTTATTCATCAGACTAGCAGATCGGATCAGTACTGATTTCGAGGTCGCTACACCATCTCATCAGCGTTCTTTGTTCGATTTTACCACTTTTGACGGTGGAGACTAGTAACTAGGAATATCAACTATTTAACGAATTAGAATACGAAAAGTGCAACTTATTTATTTCTTACAAGTTAAATCAATATCGGTTATTACGAAATTCCATCTCTGATTTTTAATTATTCCAAATATTTCATACTCTCTTGCTTTTTCCAAAGCCATTGGCTTTGAGATCAAGCAGTTTTCCATTTTTGGTTACTTTATTTTTGTCTTGTAGTTGACTTTCTTAGTATTCAACCACCTGTGACAATGTAAACATGATGGTTTTTTTGACGGGTGCCTTCGTTTTTAATAATTAATATATTTATACGTAATTGTTGAACTGTTTAAGGTTTATATTGAAACGAATTTTTTTTTTTGGCTTAAGTTCAAATCTGAGTTTACCCATTTCTTCTTAATTTAAGAAATTATATTTGGATAAATTCATTATTTTTGTTAAGAGAGTACTATTTTATTTGAAACAATTTATTCATCAGACTAGCAGATCGGATCAGTACTGATTTCGAGGTCGCTACACCATCTCATCAGCGTTCTTTGTTCGATTTTACCACTTTTGACGGTGGAGACTAGTAACTAGGAATATCAACTATTTAACGAATTAGAATACGAAAAGTGCAACTTATTTATTTCTTACAAGTTAAATCAATATCGGTTATTACGAAATTCCATCTCTGATTTTTAATTATTCCAAATATTTCATACTCTCTTGCTTTTTCCAAAGCCATTGGCTTTGAGATCAAGCAGTTTTCCATTTTTGGTTACTTTATTTTTGTCTTGTAGTTGACTTTCTTAGTATTCAACCACCTGTGCCAATGTAAACATGATGGTTTTTTTGACGGGTGCCTTCGTTTTTAATAATTTATATATATATACGTAATTGTTGAACTGTTTAAGGTTTATATTGAAATGAAATTTTTTTTTGTCTTAAGTTCAAATCTAAGCTTACCCATTTCTTCTTAATTTAAGAAATTATATTTGGATAAATTCATTATTTTTATTAAGAGAGTACTATTTTATTTGAAACAATTTATTCGTCAGACTAGCAGATCGGATCAGTACTGATTTCGAGGTCGCTACACCATCTCATCAGCGTTCTTTGTTCGATTTTACCACTTTTGACAGTGGAGACTAGTAACTAGGAATATCAACTATTTAACGAATTAGAATACGAAAAGTGCAACTTATTTATTTCTTACAAGTTAAATCAATATCGGTTAGTACGAAATTCCATCTCTGATTTTTAATTATTCCAAATATTTCATACTCTCTTGCTTTTTCCAAAGCCATTGGCTTTGAGATCAAGCAGTTTTCAATTTTTGTTTACTTTATTTTTGTCTTGTAGTTGACTTTCTTAGTATTCAAATACCTGTGACAATGTAAACATGATGGTTTTTTTGACGGGTGCCTTCGTTTTTAATAATTAATATATTTATACGTAATTGTTGAACTGTTTAAGGTTTATATTGAAATGATTTTTTTTTTGGCTTAAGTTCAAATCTGAGTTTACCCATTTCTTCTTAATTTAAGAAATTATATTTGGATAAATTCATTATTTTTGTTAAGAGAGTACTATTTTATTTGAAACAATTTATTCATCAGACTAGCAGATCGGATCAGTACTGATTTCGAGGTCGCTACACCATCTCATCAGCGTTCTTTGTTCGATTTTACCACTTTTGACGGTGGAGACTAGTAACTAGGAATATCAACTATTTAACCGTATTATTTAACGAATTAGAATACGAAAAGTGCAACTTATTTATTTCTTACAAGTTAAATCAATATCGGTTAGTACGAAATTCTATCTCTGATTTTTAATTATTCCAAATATTTCATACTCTCTTGCTTTTTCCAAAGCCATTGGCTTTGAGATCAAGCAGTTTTCTATTTTTGGTTACTTTATTTTTGTCTTGTAGTTGACTTTCTTAGTATTCAACCACCTGTGACAATGTAAACATGATGGTTTTTTTGACGGGTGCCTTCGTTTTTAATAATTAATATATTTATACGTAATTGTTGAACTGTTTAAGGTTTATATTGAAATGAATTTTTTTTTTGGCTTAAGTTCAAATCTGAGTTTACCCATTTCTTCTTAATTTAAGAAATTATATTTGGATAAATTCATTATTTTTGTTAAGAGAGTACTATTTTATTTGAAACAATTTATTCATCAGACTAGCAGATCGGATCAGTACTGATTTCGAGGTCGCTACACCATCTCATCAGCGTTCTTTGTTCGATTTTACCACTTTTGACGGTGGAGACTAGTAACTAGGAATATCAACTATTTAACGAATTAGAATACGAAAAGTGCAACTTATTTATTTCTTACAAGTTAAATCAATATCGGTTATTACGAAATTCCATCTCTGATTTTTAATTATTCCAAATATTTCATACTCTCTTGCTTTTTCCAAAGCCATTGGCTTTGAGATCAAGCAGTTTTCCATTTTTGGTTACTTTATTTTTGTCTTGTAGTTGACTTTCTTAGTATTCAACCACCTGTGACAATGTAAACATGATGGTTTTTTTGACGGGTGCCTTCGTTTTTAATAATTAATATATTTATACGTAATTGTTGAACTGTTTAAGGTTTATATTGAAATGAATTTTTTTTTTGGCTTAAGTTCAAATCTGAGTTTACCCATTTCTTCTTAATTTAAGAAATTATATTTGGATAAATTCATTATTTTTGTTAAGAGAGTACTATTTTATTTGAAACAATTTATTCATCAGACTAGCAGATCGGATCAGTACTGATTTCGAGGTCGCTACACCATCTCATCAGCGTTCTTTGTTCGATTTTACCACTTTTGACGGTGGAGACTAGTAACTAGGAATATCAACTATTTAACGAATTAGAATACGAAAAGTGCAACTTATTTATTTCTTACAAGTTAAATCAATATCGGTTATTACGAAATTCCATCTCTGATTTTTAATTATTCCAAATATTTCATACTCTCTTGCTTTTTCCAAAGCCATTGGCTTTGAGATCAAGCAGTTTTCCATTTTTGGTTACTTTATTTTTGTCTTGTAGTTGACTTTCTTAGTATTCAACCACCTGTGACAATGTAAACATGATGGTTTTTTTGACGGGTGCCTTCGTTTTTAATAATTTATATATATATACGTAATTGTTGAACTGTTTAAGGTTTATATTGAAATGAAATTTTTTTTGTCTTAAGTTCAAATCTAAGCTTACCCATTTCTTCTTAATTTAAGAAATTATATTTGGATAAATTCATTATTTTTATTAAGAGAGTACTATTTTATTTGAAACAATTTATTCATCAGACTAGCAGAACGGATCATTACTGATTTCGAGGTCGCTACACTATCTCATCAGCGTTCTTTGTTCGATTTTACCATTTTTGACGGTGGATACTAGTAACTAGGAATATCAACTATTTAACGAATTAGAATACGAAAAGTGCAACTTATTTATTTCTTACAAGTTAAATCAATATCGGTTAGTACGAAATTCCATCTCTGATTTTTAATTATTCCAAATATTTCATACTCTCTTGCTTTTTCCAAAGCCATTGGCTTTGAGATCAAGCAGTTTTCCATTTTTGGTTACTTTATTTTTGTCTTGTAGTTGACTTTCTTAGTATTCAACCACCTGTGACAATGTAAATATGATGGTTTTTTTGACGGGTGCCTTCGTTTTTAATAATTAATATATTTATACGTAATTGTTGAACTGTTTAAGGTTTATATTGAAATGAATTTTTTTGGCTTAAGTTCAAATCTGAGTTTACCCATTTCTTCTTAATTTAAGAAATTATATTTGGATAAATTCATAATTTTTGTTAAGAGAGTACTATTTTATTTGAAACAATTTATTCATCAGACTAGCAGATCGGATCAGTACTGATTTCGAGGTCGCTACACCATCTCATCAGCGTTCTTTGTTCGATTTTACCACTTTTGACGGTGGAGACTAGTAACTAGGAATATCAACTATTTAACGAATTAGAATACGAAAAGTGCAACTTATTTATTTCTTACAAGTTAAATCAATATCGGTTATTACGAAATTCCATCTCTGATTTTTAATTATTCCAAATATTTCATACTCTCTTGCTTTTTCCAAAGCCATTGGCTTTGAGATCAAGCAGTTTTCCATTTTTGGTTACTTTATTTTTGTCTTGTAGTTGACTTTCTTAGTATTCAACCACCTGTGACAATGTAAACATGATGGTTTTTTTGACGGGTGCCTTCGTTTTTAATAATTAATATATTTATACGTAATTGTTGAACTGTTTAAGGTTTATATTGAAATGAATTTTTTTTTTGGCTTAAGTTCAAATCTGAGTTTACCCATTTCTTCTTAATTTAAGAAATTATATTTGGATAAATTCATTATTTTTGTTAAGAGAGTACTATTTTATTTGAAACAATTTATTCATCAGACTAGCAGATCGGATCAGTACTGATTTCGAGGTCGCTACACCATCTCATCAGCGTTCTTTGTTCGATTTTACCACTTTTGACGGTGGAGACTAGTAACTAGGAATATCAACTATTTAACGAATTAGAATACGAAAAGTGCAACTTATTTATTTCTTACAAGTTAAATCAATATCGGTTATTACGAAATTCCATCTCTGATTTTTAATTATTCCAAATATTTCATACTCTCTTGCTTTTTCCAAAGCCATTGGCTTTGAGATCAAGCAGTTTTCCATTTTTGGTTACTTTATTTTTGTCTTGTAGTTGACTTTCTTAGTATTCAACCACCTGTGACAATGTAAACATGATGGTTTTTTTGACGGGTGCCTTCGTTTTTAATAATTTATATATATATACGTAATTGTTGAACTGTTTAAGGTTTATATTGAAATGAAATTTTTTTTTGTCTTAAGTTCAAATCTAAGCTTACCCATTTCTTCTTAATTTAAGAAATTATATTTGGATAAATTCATTATTTTTATTAAGAGAGTACTATTTTATTTGAAACAATTTATTCGTCAGACTAGCAGATCGGATCAGTACTGATTTCGAGGTCGCTACACCATCTCATCAGCGTTCTTTGTTCGATTTTACCACTTTTGACAGTGGAGACTAGTAACTAGGAATATCAACTATTTAACGAATTAGAATACGAAAAGTGCAACTTATTTATTTCTTACAAGTTAAATCAATATCGGTTAGTACGAAATTCCATCTCTGATTTTTAATTATTCCAAATATTTCATACTCTCTTGCTTTTTCCAAAGCCATTGGCTTTGAGATCAAGCAGTTTTCAATTTTTGTTTACTTTATTTTTGTCTTGTAGTTGACTTTCTTAGTATTCAAATACCTGTGACAATGTAAACATGATGGGTTTTTTGACGGGTGCCTTCGTTTTTAATAATTAATATATTTATACGTAATTGTTGAACTGTTTAAGGTTTATATTGAAATGAATTTTTTTGGCTTAAGTTCAAATCTGAGTTTACCCATTTCTTCTTAATTTAAGAAATTATATTTGGATAAATTCATTGTTTTTATTAAGAGAGTACTATTTTATTTGAAACAATTTATTCATCAGACTAGCAGAACGGATCAGTACTGATTTCGAGGTCGCTACACCATCTCATCAGCGTTCTTTGTTCGATTTTACCACTTTTGACGGTGGATACTAGTAACTAGGAATATCAACTATTTAACCGTATTATTTAACGAATTAGAATACGAAAAGTGCAACTTATTCATTTCTTAGAAGTTAAATCAATTTCGGTTAGTACGAAATTCCATCTCTGATTTTTAATTATTCCAAATATTTCATACTCTCTTGCTTTTTCCAAAGCCATTGGCTTTGAGATCAAGCAGTTTTCCATTTTTGGTTACTTTATTTTTGTCTTGTAGTTGACTTTCTTAGTATTCAACCACCTGTGACAATGTAAACATGATGGTTTTTTTGACGGGTGCCTTCGTTTTTAATAATTAATATATATATACGTAATTGTTGAACTGTTTAAGGTTTATATTGAAATGAAATTTTTTTTTGTCTTAAGTTCAAATCTAAGCTTACCCATTTCTTCTTAATTTAAGAAATTATATTTGGATAAATTCATTATTTTTATTAAGAGAGTACTATTTTATTTGAAACAATTTATTCATCAGACTAGCAGAACGGATCATTACTGATTTCGAGGTCGCTACACTATCTCATCAGCGTTCTTTGTTCGATTTTACCATTTTTGACGGTGGATACTAGTAACTAGGAATATCAACTATTTAACCGTATTATTTAACGAATTAGAATACGAAAAGTGCAACTTATTCATTTCTTAGAAGTTAAATCAATTTCGGTTAGTACGAAATTCCATCTCTGATCTTTAATTATGCCAAATATTTCATACTCTCTTGCTTTTTCCAAAGCCATTGGCTTTGAGATCAAACAGTTTTCCATTTTTGGTCACTTTATTTTTGTCTTGTAGTTGACTTTCTTAGTATTCAACCACCTGTGACAATGTAAACATGATGGTTTTTTTGACGGGTGCCTTCGTTTTTAATAATTAATATATATATATACGTAATTGTTGAACTGTTTAAGGTTTATATTGAAATGAAATTTTTTTTGTCTTAAGTTCAAATCTAAGCTTACCCATTTCTTCTTAATTTAAGAAATTATATTTGGATAAATTCATTATTTTTATTAAGAGAGTACTATTTTATTTGAAACAATTTATTCATCAGACTAGCAGATCGGATCAGTACTGATTTCGAGGTCGCTACACCATCTCATCAGCGTTCTTTGTTCGATTTTACCACTTTTGACGGTGGAGACTAGTAACTAGGAATATCAACTATTTAACGAAATAGAATACGAAAAGTGCAACTTATTTATTTCTTACAAGTTAAATCAATATCGGTTAGTACGAAATTCCATCTCTGATTTTTAATTATTCCAAATATTTCATACTCTCTTGCTTTTTCCAAAGCCATTGGCTTTGAGATCAAGCAGTTTTCCATTTTTGGTTACTTTATTTTTGTCTTGTAGTTGACTTTCTTAGTATTCAACCACCTGTGACAATGTAAACATGATGGTTTTTTTGACGGGTGCCTTCGTTTTTAATAATTAATATATTTATACGTAATTGTTGAACTGTTTAAGGTTTATATTGAAATGAATTTTTTTTTTGGCTTAAGTTCAAATCAGAGTTTACCCATTTCTTCTTAATTTAAGAAATTATATTTGGATAAATTCATTATTTTTATTAAGAGAGTACTATTTTATTTGAAACAATTTATTCATCAGACTAGCAGATCGGATCAGTACTGATTTCGAGGTCGCTACACCATCTCATCAGCGTTCTTTGTTCGATTTTACCACTTTTGACGGTGGAGACTAGTAACTAGGAATATCAACTATTTAACGAATTAGAATACGAAAAGTGCAACTTATTTATTTCTTACAAGTTAAATCAATATCGGTTATTACGAAATTCCATCTCTGATTTTTAATTATTCCAAATATTTCATACTCTCTTGCTTTTTCCAAAGCCATTGGCTTTGAGATCAAGCAGTTTTCCATTTTTGGTTACTTTATTTTTGTCTTGTAGTTGACTTTCTTAGTATTCAACCACCTGTGACAATGTAAATATGATGGTTTTTTTGACGGGTGCCTTCGTTTTTAATAATTAATATATTTATACGTAATTGTTGAACTGTTTAAGGTTTATATTGAAATGAATTTTTTTGGCTTAAGTTCAAATCTGAGTTTACCCATTTCTTCTTAATTTAAGAAATTATATTTGGATAAATTCATAATTTTTGTTAAGAGAGTACTATTTTATTTGAAACAATTTATTCATCAGACTAGCAGATCGGATCAGTACTGATTTCGAGGTCGCTACACCATCTCATCAGCGTTCTTTGTTCGATTTTACCACTTTTGACGGTGGAGACTAGTAACTAGGAATATCAACTATTTAACGAAATAGAATACGAAAAGTGCAACTTATTTATTTCTTACAAGTTAAATCAATATCGGTTAGTACGAAATTCCATCTCTGATTTTTAATTATTCCAAATATTTCATACTCTCTTGCTTTTTCCAAAGCCATTGGCTTTGAGATCAAGCAGTTTTCCATTTTTGGTTACTTTATTTTTGTCTTGTAGTTGACTTTCTTAGTATTCAACCACCTGTGACAATGTAAATATGATGGTTTTTTTGACGGGTGCCTTCGTTTTTAATAATTAATATATTTATACGTAATTGTTGAACAGTTTAAGGTTTATATTGAAATGAATTTTTTTGGCTTAAGTTCAAATCTGAGTTTACCCATTTCTTCTTAATTTAAGAAATTATATTTGGATAAATTCATAATTTTTGTTAAGAGAGTACTATTTTATTTGAAACAATTTATTCATCAGACTAGCAGATCGGATCAGTACTGATTTCGAGGTCGCTACACCATCTCATCAGCGTTCTTTGTTCGATTTTACCACTTTTGACGGTGGAGACTAGTAACTAGGAATATCAACTATTTAACGAATTAGAATACGAAAAGTGCCACTTATTTATTTCTTACAAGTTAAATCAATATAGGTTATTACGAAATTCCATCTCTGATTTTTAATTATTCCAAATATTTCATACTCTCTTGCTTTTTCCAAAGCCATTGGCTTTGAGATCAAGCAGTTTTCCATTTTTGGTTACTTTATTTTTGTCTTGTAGTTGACTTTCTTAGTATTCAACCACCTGTGACAATGTAAACATGATGGTTTTTTTGACGGGTGCCTTCGTTTTTAATAATTTATATATATATACGTAATTGTTGAACTGTTTAAGGTTTATATTGAAATGAAATTTTTTTTTGTCTTAAGTTCAAATCTAAGCTTACCCATTTCTTCTTAATTTAAGAAATTATATTTGGATAAATTCATTATTTTTATTAAGAGAGTACTATTTTATTTGAAACAATTTATTCGTCAGACTAGCAGATCGGATCAGTACTGATTTCGAGGTCGCTACACCATCTCATCAGCGTTCTTTGTTCGATTTTACCACTTTTGACAGTGGAGACTAGTAACTAGGAATATCAACTATTTAACGAATTAGAATACGAAAAGTGCAACTTATTTATTTCTTACAAGTTAAATCAATATCGGTTAGTACGAAATTCCATCTCTGATTTTTAATTATTCCAAATATTTCATACTCTCTTGCTTTTTCCAAAGCCATTGGCTTTGAGATCAAGCAGTTTTCAATTTTTGTTTACTTTATTTTTGTCTTGTAGTTGACTTTCTTAGTATTCAAATACCTGTGACAATGTAAACATGATGGGTTTTTTGACGGGTGCCTTCGTTTTTAATAATTAATATATTTATACGTAATTGTTGAACTGTTTAAGGTTTATATTGAAATGAATTTTTTTGGCTTAAGTTCAAATCTGAGTTTACCCATTTCTTCTTAATTTAAGAAATTATATTTGGATAAATTCATTGTTTTTATTAAGAGAGTACTATTTTATTTGAAACAATTTATTCATCAGACTAGCAGAACGGATCAGTACTGATTTCGAGGTCGCTACACCATCTCATCAGCGTTCTTTGTTCGATTTTACCACTTTTGACGGTGGATACTAGTAACTAGGAATATCAACTATTTAACCGTATTATTTAACGAATTAGAATACGAAAAGTGCAACTTATTCATTTCTTAGAAGTTAAATCAATTTCGGTTAGTACGAAATTCCATCTCTGATTTTTAATTATTCCAAATATTTCATACTCTCTTGCTTTTTCCAAAGCCATTGGCTTTGAGATCAAGCAGTTTTCCATTTTTGGTTACTTTATTTTTGTCTTGTAGTTGACTTTCTTAGTATTCAACCACCTGTGACAATGTAAACATGATGGTTTTTTTGACGGGTGCCTTCGTTTTTAATAATTAATATATATATACGTAATTGTTGAACTGTTTAAGGTTTATATTGAAATGAAATTTTTTTTGTCTTAAGTTCAAATCTAAGCTTACCCATTTCTTCTTAATTTAAGAAATTATATTTGGATAAATTCATTATTTTTATTAAGAGAGTACTATTTTATTTGAAACAATTTATTCGTCAGACTAGCAGAACGGATCATTACTGATTTCGAGGTCGCTACACTATCTCATCAGCGTTCTTTGTTCGATTTTACCATTTTTGACGGTGGATACTAGTAACTAGGAATATCAACTATTTAACCGTATTATTTAACGAATTAGAATACGAAAAGTGCAACTTATTCATTTCTTAGAAGTTAAATCAATTTCGGTTAGTACGAAATTCCATCTCTGATCTTTAATTATTCCAAATATTTCATACTCTCTTGCTTTTTCCAAAGCCATTGGCTTTGAGATCAAACAGTTTTCCATTTTTGGTCACTTTATTTTTGTCTTGTAGTTGACTTTCTTAGTATTCAACCACCTGTGACAATGTAAACATGATGGTTTTTTTGACGGGTGCCTTCGTTTTTAATAATTAATATATATATACGTAATTGTTAAACTGTTTAAGGTTTATATTGAAATGAAATTTTTTTGTCTTAAGTTCAAATCTAAGCTTACCCATTTCTTCTTAATTTAAGAAATTATATTTGGATAAATTCATTATTTTTATTAAGAGAGTACTATTTTATTTGAAACAATTTATTCATCAGACTAGCAGATCGGATCAGTACTGATTTCGAGGTCGCTACACCATCTCATCAGCGTTCTTTTTTTTTTTTTTTTTTTATCTTGGACCAGCACTCAGGGGATGACCCCTACACATGCAATGCATTGTGCTGGAACTAGTGGAAAGGGATAGTGATAGATATGAAAGGAGGTGAAGCTTCATTCGTTCTTTACAACTCTGCTTTTTTTTTTTTTTTTGCACGTTTATTCGTAGAGCAGTGTTGCAGCGCCTCTGGTGGCGAGGAGGACATTACGAGGTTTGAAGCTGTGTTTAGTTTAGTAGCCACTTCTTTTTATTAATTTTATTTTACTTCGGCGTTGATTGTGCTACTCAGTACCAACGAAGGAGGGCGCTCTGATGTTACATTGGGATTAGTATCAGCTAAAGTTGGTACTGTTCAGTGACCAGTGACCATGCCTTCACCACTGAAATCTTCCGCCTAAAACTGACACAAAGGCACACCAATGCACATCAGAGAAATGCGTGGTGTTTTTATTTCATGACTCTGTCTGACACTGGGTTTGAACCCAGGTCCTTCGGTTTGTAGTCAACGTGCTTACTACCTGAGCCAACGCCACCCTTTGTTCGATTTTACCACTTTTGACGGTGGAGACTAGTAACTAGGAATATCAACTATTTAACGAAATAGAATACGAAAAGTGCAACTTATTTATTTCTTACAAGTTAAATCAATATCGGTTAGTACGAAATTCCATCTCTGATTTTTAATTATTCCAAATATTTCATACTCTCTTGCTTTTTCCAAAGCCATTGGCTTTGAGATCAAGCAGTTTTCCATTTTTGGTTACTTTATTTTTGTCTTGTAGTTGACTTTCTTAGTATTCAACCACCTGTGACAATGTAAACATGATGGTTTTTTTGACGGGTGCCTTCGTTTTTAATAATTAATATATTTATACGTAATTGTTGAACTGTTTAAGGTTTATATTGAAATGAATTTTTTTTTGGCTTAAGTTCAAATCTGAGTTTACCCATTTCTTCTTAATTTAAGAAATTATATTTGGATAAATTCATTATTTTTATTAAGAGAGTACTATTTTATTTGAAACAATTTATTCATCAGACTAGCAGATCGGATCAGTACTGATTTCGAGGTCGCTACACCATCTCATCAGCGTTCTTTGTTCGATTTTACCACTTTTGACGGTGGAGACTAGTAACTAGGAATATCAACTATTTAACGAATTAGAATACGAAAAGTGCAACTTATTTATTTCTTACAAGTTAAATCAATATCGGTTAGTACGAAAGTCTATCTCTGATTTTTAATTATTCCAAATATTTCATACTCTCTTGCTTTTTCCAAAGCCATTGGCTTTGAGATCAAGCAGTTTTCCATTTTTGGTTACTTTATTTTTGTCTTGTAGTTGACTTTCTTAGTATTCAACCACCTGTGACAATGTAAACATGATGGTTTTTTTGACGGGTGCCTTCGTTTTTAATAATTAATATATTTATACGTAATTGTTGAACGGTTTAAGGTTTATATTGAAATGAATTTTTTTTTGGCTTAAGTTCAAATCTGAGTTTACCCATTTCTTTTTAATTTAAGAAATTATATTTGGATAAATTCATTATTTTTGTTAAGAGAGTACTATTTTATTTGAAACAATTTATTCATCAGACTAGCAGATCGGATCAGTACTGATTTCGAGGTCGCTACACCATCTCATCAGCGTTCTTTGTTCGATTTTACCACTTTTGACGGTGGAGACTAGTAACTAGGAATATCAACTATTTAACGAATTAGAATACGAAAAGTGCAACTTATTCATTTCTTAGAAGTTAAATCAATTTCGGTTAGTACGAAATTCCATCTCTGATCTTTAATTATTCCAAATATTTCATACTCTCTTGCTTTTTCCAAAGCCATTGGCTTTGAGATCAAGCAGTTTTCCATTTTTGGTTACTTTATTTTTGTCTTGTAGTTGACTTTCTTAGTATTCAACCACCTGTGACAATGTAAACATGATGGTTTTTTTGACGGGTGCCTTCGTTTTTAATAATTAATATATATATACGTAATTGTTGAACTGTTTAAGGTTTATATTGAAATGAAATTTTTTTTTGTCTTAAGTTCAAATCTAAGCTTACCCATTTCTTCTTAATTTAAGAAATTAAATTTGGATAAATTCATTATTAAGAGAATACTATTTTATTTGAAACAATTTATTCATCAGACTAGCAGATCGGATCAGTACTGATTTCGAGGTCGCTACACCATCTCATCAGCGTTCTTTGTTCGATTTTACCACTTTTGACGGTGGAGACTAGTAACTAGGAATATCAACTATTTAACGAATTAGAATACGAAAAGTGCAACTTATTTATTTCTTACAAGTTAAATCAATATCGGTTAGTACGAAAGTCTATCTCTGATTTTTAATTATTCCAAATATTTCATACTCTTGCTTTTTCCAAAGCCATTGGCTTTGAGATCAAGCAGTTTTCCATTTTTGGTTACTTTATTTTTGTCTTGTAGTTGACTTTCTTAGTATTCAACCACCTGTGACAATGTAAACATGATGGTTTTTTTGACGGGTGCCTTCGTTTTTAATAATTAATATATATATACGTAATTGTTGAACTGTTTAAGGTTTATATTGAAATGAAATTTTTTTTGTCTTAAGTTCAAATCTAAGCTTACCCATTTCTTCTTAATTTAAGAAATTATATTTGGATAAATTCATTATTTTTATTAAGAGAGTACTATTTTATTTGAAACAATTTATTCATCAGACTAGCAGAACGGATCATTACTGATTTCGAGGTCGCTACACTATCTCATCAGCGTTCTTTGTTCGATTTTACCATTTTTGACGGTGGATACTAGTAACTAGGAATATCAACTATTTAACCGTATTATTTAACGAATTAGAATACGAAAAGGGCAACTTATTCATTTCTTAGAAGTTAAATCAATTTCGGTTAGTACGAAATTCCATCTCTGATCTTTAATTATTCCAAATATTTCATACTCTCTTGCTTTTTCCAAAGCCATTGGCTTTGAGATCAAACAGTTTTCCATTTTTGGTTACTTTATTTTTGTCTTGTAGTTGACTTTCTTAGTATTCAACCACCTGTGACAATGTAAACATGATGGTTTTTTTGACGGGTGCCTTCGTTTTTAATAATTAATATATATATATACGTAATTGTTGAACTGTTTAAGGTTTATATTGAAATGAAATTTTTTTTGTCTTAAGTTCAAATCTAAGCTTACCCATTTCTTCTTAATTTAAGAAATTATATTTGGATAAATTCATTATTTTTATTAAGAGAGTACTATTTTATTTGAAACAATTTATTCATCAGACTAGCAGATCGGATCAGTACTGATTTCGAGGTCGCTACACCATCTCATCAGCGTTCTTTGTTCGATTTTACCACTTTTGACGGTGGAGACTAGTAACTAGGAATATCAACTATTTAACGAAATAGAATACGAAAAGTGCAACTTATTTATTTCTTACAAGTTAAATCAATATCGGTTAGTACGAAATTCCATCTCTGATTTTTAATTATTCCAAATATTTCATACTCTCTTGCTTTTTCCAAAGCCATTGGCTTTGAGATCAAGCAGTTTTCCATTTTTGGTTACTTTATTTTTGTCTTGTAGTTGACTTTCTTAGTATTCAACCACCTGTGACAATGTAAACATGATGGTTTTTTTGACGGGTGCCTTCGTTTTTAATAATTAATATATTTATACGTAATTGTTGAACTGTTTAAGGTTTATATTGAAATGATTTTTTTTTTTGGCTTAAGTTCAAATCTGAGTTTACCCATTTCTTCTTAATTTAAGAAATTATATTTGGATAAATTCATTATTTTTATTAAGAGAGTACTATTTTATTTGAAACAATTTATTCATCAGACTAGCAGATCGGATCAGTACTGATTTCGAGGTCGCTACACCATCTCATCAGCGTTCTTTGTTCGATTTTACCACTTTTGACGGTGGAGACTAGTAACTAGGAATATCAACTATTTAACGAATTAGAATACGAAAAGTGCAACTTATTTATTTCTTACAAGTTAAATCAATATCGGTTAGTACGAAAGTCTATCTCTGATTTTTAATTATTCCAAATATTTCATACTCTCTTGCTTTTTCCAAAGCCATTGGCTTTGAGATCAAGCAGTTTTCCATTTTTGGTTACTTTATTTTTGTCTTGTAGTTGACTTTCTTAGTATTCAACCACCTGTGACAATGTAAACATGATGGTTTTTTTGACGGGTGCCTTCGTTTTTAATAATTAATATATTTATACGTAATTGTTGAACTGTTTAAGGTTTATATTGAAATGAATTTTTTTTTGGCTTAAGTTCAAATCTGAGTTTACCCATTTCTTTTTAATTTAAGAAATTATATTTGGATAAATTCATTATTTTTGTTAAGAGAGTACTATTTTATTTGAAACAATTTATTCATCAGACTAGCAGATCGGATCAATACTGATTTCGAGGTCGCTACACCATCTCATCAGCGTTCTTTGTTCGATTTTACCACTTTTGACGGTGGAGACTAGTAACTAGGAATATCAACTATTTAACGAATTAGAATACGAAAAGTGCAACTTATTTATTTCTTACAAGTTAAATCAATATCGGTTATTACGAAATTCCATCTCTGATTTTTAATTATTCCAAATATTTCATACTCTCTTGCTTTTTCCAAAGCCATTGGCTTTGAGATCAAGCAGTTTTCCATTTTTGGTTACTTTATTTTTGTCTTGTAGTTGACTTTCTTAGTATTCAACCACCTGTGACAATGTAAACATGATGGTTTTTTTGACGGATGCCTTCGTTTTTAATAATTAATATATTTATACGTAATTGTTGAACTGTTTTAGGTTTATATTGAAATGAATTTTTTTTTTGGCTTAAGTTCAAATCTGAGTTTACCCATTTCTTCTTAATTTAAGAAATTATATTTGGATAAATTCATTATTTTTATTAAGAGAGTACTATTTTATTTGAAACAATTTATTCATCAGACTAGCAGATCGGATCAGTACTGATTTCGAGGTCGCTACACCATTTCATCAGCGTTCTTTGTTCGATTTTACCACTTTTGACAGTGGAGACTAGTAACTAGGAATATCAACTATTTAACGAATTAGAATACGAAAAGTGCAACTTATTTATTTCTTACAAGTTAAATCAATATCGGTTAGTACGAAATTCCATCTTTAATTTTAATTATTCCAAATATTTCATACTCTCTTGCTTTTTCCAAAGCCATTGGCTTTGAGATCAAGCAGTTTTCAATTTTTGTTTACTTTATTTTTGTCTTGTAGTTGACTTTCTTAGTATTCAAATACCTGTGACAATGTAAACATGATGGTTTTTTTGACGGATGCCTTCGTTTTTAATAATTAATATATTTATACGTAATTGTTGAACTGTTTAAGGTTTATATTGAAATGAATTTTTTTTTTTGGCTTAAGTTCAAATCTGAGTTTACCCATTTCTTCTTAATTTAAGAAATTATATTTGGATAAATTCATTATTTTTATTAAGAGAGTACTATTTTATTTGAAACAATTTATATATCAGACTAGCAGATCGGATCAGTACTGATTTCGAGGTCGCTACACCATTTCATCAGCGTTCTTTGTTCGATTTTACCACTTTTGACAGTGGAGACTAGTAACTAGGAATATCAACTATTTAACGAATTAGAATACGAAAAGTGCAACTTATTTATTTCTTACAAGTTAAATCAATATCGGTTAGTACGAAATTCCATCTTTAATTTTAATTATTCCAAATATTTCATACTCTCTTGCTTTTTCCAAAGCCATTGGCTTTGAGATCAAGCAGTTTTCAATTTTTGTTTACTTTATTTTTGTCTTGTAGTTGACTTTCTTAGTATTCAAATACCTGTGACGGATGCCTTCGTTTTTAATAATTAATATATTTATACGTAATTGTTGAACTGTTTAAGGTTTATATTGAAATGAATTTTTTTTTGGCTTAAGTTCAAATCTGAGTTTACCCATTTCTTCTTAATTTAAGAAATTATATTTGGATAAATTCATTATTTTTATTAAGAGAGTACTATTTTATTTGAAACAATTTATTCATCAGACTAGCAGATCGGATCAGTACTGATTTCGAGGTCGCTACACCATTTCATCAGCGTTCTTTGTTCGATTTTACCACTTTTGACAGTGGAGACTAGTAACTAGGAATATCAACTATTTAACGAATTAGAATACGAAAAGTGCAACTTATTTATTTCTTACAAGTTAAATCAATATCGGTTAGTACGAAATTCCATCTTTAATTTTAATTATTCCAAATATTTCATACTCTCTTGCTTTTTCCAAAGCCATTGGCTTTGAGATCAAGCAGTTTTCAATTTTTGTTTACTTTATTTTTGTCTTGTAGTTGACTTTCTTAGTATTCAAATACCTGTGACGGATGCCTTCGTTTTTAATAATTAATATATTTATACGTAATTGTTGAACTGTTTAAGGTTTATATTGAAATGAATTTTTTTTTGGCTTAAGTTCAAATCTGAGTTTACCCATTTCTTCTTAATTTAAGAAATTATATTTGGATAAATTCATTATTTTTATTAAGAGAGTACTATTTTATTTGAAACAATTTATTCATCAGACTAGCAGATCGGATCAGTACTGATTTCGAGGTCGCTACACCATTTCATCAGCGTTCTTTGTTCGATTTTACCACTTTTGACAGTGGAGACTAGTAACTAGGAATATCAACTATTTAACGAATTAGAATACGAAAAGTGCAACTTATTTATTTCTTACAAGTTAAATCAATATCGGTTAGTACGAAATTCCATCTTTAATTTTAATTATTCCAAATATTTCATACTCTCTTGCTTTTTCCAAAGCCATTGGCTTTGAGATCAAGCAGTTTTCAATTTTTGTTTACTTTATTTTTGTCTTGTAGTTGACTTTCTTAGTATTCAAATACCTGTGACAATGTAAACATGATGGGTTTTTTGACGGGTGCCTTCGTTTTTAATAATTAATATATTTATACGTAATTGTTGAACTGTTTAAGGTTTATATTGAAATGAATTTTTTTGGCTTAAGTTCAAATCTGAGTTTACCCATTTCTTCTTAATTTAAGAAATTATATTTGGATAAATTCATTGTGTTTATTAAGAGAGTACTATTTTATTTGAAACAATTTATTCATCAGACTAGCAGAACGGATCAGTACTGATTTCGAGGTCGCTACACCATTTCATCAGCGTTCTTTGTTCGATTTTACCACTTTTGACAGTGGAGACTAGTAACTAGGAATATCAACTATTTAACGAATTAGAATACGAAAAGTGCAACTTATTTATTTCTTACAAGTTAAATCAATATCGGTTAGTACGAAATTCCATCTCTGATTTTTAATTATTCCAAATATTTCATACTCTCTTGCTTTTTCCAAAGCCATTGGCTTTGAGATCAAGCAGTTTTCAATTTTTGTTTACTTTATTTTTGTCTTGTAGTTGACTTTCTTAGTATTCAAATACCTGTGACAATGTAAACATGATGGGTTTTTTGACGGGTGCCTTCGTTTTTAATAATTAATATATTTATACGTAATTGTTGAACTGTTTAAGGTTTATATTGAAATGAATTTTTTTGGCTTAAGTTCAAATCTGAGTTTACCCATTTCTTCTTAATTTAAGAAATTATATTTGGATAAATTCATTGTGTTTATTAAGAGAGTACTATTTTATTTGAAACAATTTATTCATCAGACTAGCAGAACGGATCAGTACTGATTTCGAGGTCGCTACACCATCTCATCAGCGTTCTTTGTTCGATTTTACCACTTTTGACGGTGGAGACTAGTAACTAGTAATATCAACTATTTAACCGTATTATTTAACGAATTAGAATACGAAAAGTGCAACTTATTTATTTCTTACAAGTTAAATCAATATCGGTTAGTACGAAATTCCATCTCTGATTTTTAATTATTCCAAATATTTCATACTCTCTTGCTTTTTCCAAAGCCATTGGCTTTGAGATCAAGCAGTTTTCCATTTTTGGTTACTTTATTTTTGTCTTGTAGTTGACTTTCTTAGTATTCAACCACCTGTGACAATGTAAACATGATGGTTTTTTTGACGGGTGCCTTCGTTTTTAATAATTAATATATATATATATACGTAATTGTTGAACTGTTTAAGGTTTATATTGAAATGAAATTTTTTTTTGTCTTAAGTTCAAATCTAAGCTTACCCATTTCTTCTTAATTTAAGAAATTATATTTGGATAAATTCATTATTTTTATTAAGAGAGTACTATTTTATTTGAAACAATTTATTCATCAGACTAGCAGAACGGATCATTACTGATTTCGAGGTCGCTACACTATCTCATCAGCGTTCTTTGTTCGATTTTACCATTTTTGACGGTGGATACTAGTAACTAGGAATATCAACTATTTAACCGTATTATTTAACGAATTTGAATACGAAAAGTGCAACTTATTCATTTCTTAGAAGTTAAATCAATTTCGGTTAGTACGAAATTCCATCTCTGATCTTTAATTATTCCAAATATTTCATACTCTCTTGCTTTTTCCAAAGCCATTGGCTTTGAGATCAAGCAGTTTTCCATTTTTGGTTACTTTATTTTTGTCTTGTAGTTGACTTTCTTAGTATTCAACCACCTGTGACAATGTAAACATGATGGTTTTTTTGACGGGTGCCTTCGTTTTTAATAATTAATATATTTATACGTAATTGTTGAACTGTTTAAGGTTTATATTGAAATGAATTTTTTTTTTGGCTTAAGTTCAAATCTGAGTTTACCCATTTCTTCTTAATTTAAGAAATTATATTTGGATAAATTCATTATTTTTATTAAGAGAGTACTATTTTATTTGAAACAATTTATTCATCAGACTAGCAGATCGGATCAGTACTGATTTCGAGGTCGCTACACCACCTCATCAGCGTTCTTTGTTCGATTTTACCACTTTTGACAGTGGAGACTAGTAACTAGGAATATCAACTATTTAACGAATTAGAATACGAAAAGTGCAACTTATTTATTTCTTACAAGTTAAATCAATATCGGTTAGTACGAAATTCCATCTCTGATTTTTAATTATTCCAAATATTTCATACTCTCTTGCTTTTTCCAAAGCCATTGGCTTTGAGATCAAGCAGTTTTCAATTTTTGTTTACTTTATTTTTGTCTTGTAGTTGACTTTCTTAGTATTCAAATACCTGTGACAATGTAAACATGATGGGTTTTTTTGACGGGTGCCTTCGTTTTTAATAATTAATATATTTATACGTAATTGTTGAACTGTTTAAGGTTTATATTGAAATGAATTTTTTTGGCTTAAGTTCAAATCTGAGTTTACCCATTTCTTCTTAATTTAAGAAATTATATTTGGATAAATTCATTGTGTTTATTAAGAGAGTACTATTTTATTTGAAACAATTTATTCATCAGACTAGCAGAACGGATCAGTACTGATTTCGAGGTCGCTACACCATCTCATCAGCGTTCTTTGTTCGATTTTACCATTTTTGACGGTGGATACTAGTAACTAGGAATATCAACTATTTAACGAATTAGAATACGAAAAGTGCAACTTATTTATTTCTTACAAGTTAAATCAATATCGGTTAGTACGAAATTCCATCTCTGATTTTTAATTATTCCAAATATTTCATACTCTCTTGCTTTTTCCAAAGCCATTGGCTTTGAGATCAAGCAGTTTTCCATTTTTGGTTACTTTATTTTTGTCTTGTAGTTGACTTTCTTAGTATTCAACCACCTGTGACAATGTAAACATGATGGTTTTTTTGACGGGTGCCTTCGTTTTTAATAATTAATATATATATACGTAATTGTTGAACTGTTTAAGGTTTATATTGAAATGAAATTTTTTTTGTCTTAAGTTCAAATCTAAGCTTACCCATTTCTTCTTAATTTAAGAAATTATATTTGGATAAATTCATTATTTTTATTAAGAGAGTACTATTTTATTTGAAACAATTTATTCATCAGACTAGCAGAACGGATCATTACTGATTTCGAGGTCGCTACACTATCTCATCAGCGTTCTTTGTTCGATTTTACCATTTTTGACGGTGGATACTAGTAACTAGGAATATCAACTATTTAACGAATTAGAATACGAAAAGTGCAACTTATTTATTTCTTACAAGTTAAATCAATATCGGTTAGTACGAAATTCCATCTCTGATTTTTAATTATTCCAAATATTTCATACTCTCTTGCTTTTTCCAAAGCCATTGGCTTTGAGATCAAGCAGTTTTCCATTTTTGGTTACTTTATTTTTGTCTTGTAGTTGACTTTCTTAGTATTCAACCACCTGTGACAATGTAAATATGATGGTTTTTTTGACGGGTGCCTTCGTTTTTAATAATTAATATATTTATACGTAATTGTTGAACTGTTTAAGGTTTATATTGAAATGAATTTTTTTGGCTTAAGTTCAAATCTGAGTTTACCCATTTCTTCTTAACTTAAGAAATTATATTTGGATAAATTCATAATTTTTGTTAAGAGAGTACTATTTTATTTGAAACAATTTATTCATCAGACTAGCAGATCGGATCAGTACTGATTTCGAGGTCGCTACACCATCTCATCAGCGTTCTTTGTTCGATTTTACCACTTTTGACGGTGGAGACTAGTAACTAGGAATATCAACTATTTAACGAATTAGAATACGAAAAGTGCAACTTATTTATTTCTTACAAGTTAAATCAATATCGGTTATTACGAAATTCCATCTCTGATTTTTAATTATTCCAAATATTTCATACTCTCTTGCTTTTTCCAAAGCCATTGGCTTTGAGATCAAGCAGTTTTCCATTTTTGGTTACTTTATTTTTGTCTTGTAGTTGACTTTCTTAGTATTCAACCACCTGTGACAATGTAAACATGATGGGTTTTTTGACGGGTGCCTTCGTTTTTAATAATTAATATATTTATACGTAATTGTTGAACTGTTTAAGGTTTATATTGAAATGAATTTTTTTGGCTTAAGTTCAAATCTGAGTTTACCCATTTCTTCTTAATTTAAGAAATTATATTTGGATAAATTCATTGTTTTTATTAAGAGAGTACTATTTTATTTGAAACAATTTATTCGTCAGACTAGCAGATCGGATCAGTACTGATTTCGAGGTCGCTACACCATCTCATCAGCGTTCTTTGTTCGATTTTACCACTTTTGACAGTGGAGACTAGTAACTAGGAATATCAACTATTTAACGAATTAGAATACGAAAAGTGCAACTTATTTATTTCTTACAAGTTAAATCAATATCGGTTAGTACGAAATTCCATCTCTTATTTTTAATTATTCCAAATATTTCATACTCTCTTGCTTTTTCCAAAGCCATTGGCTTTGAGATCAAGCGTTTTCAATTTTTGTTTACTTTATTTTTGTCTTGTAGTTGACTTTCTTAGTATTCAAATAC
Source organism: Gymnocheta viridis (assembly GCA_956483585.1). Classification (NCBI taxonomy): domain Eukaryota; kingdom Metazoa; phylum Arthropoda; class Insecta; order Diptera; family Tachinidae; genus Gymnocheta; species Gymnocheta viridis. The sequence goes on from OY101443.1 coordinate 29,572,042, forward strand.
CTGTGACAATGTAAACATGATGGGTTTTTTGACGGGTGCCTTCGTTTTTAATAATTAATATATTTATACGTAATTGTTGAACTGTTTAAGGTTTATATTGAAATGAATTTTTTTGGCTTAAGTTCAAATCTGAGTTTACCCATTTCTTCTTAATTTAAGAAATTATATTTGGATAAATTCATTGTTTTTATTAAGAGAGTACTATTTTATTTGAAACAATTTATTCGTCAGACTAGCAGATCGGATCAGTACTGATTTCGAGGTCGCTACACCATCTCATCAGCGTTCTTTGTTCGATTTTACCAGTTTTGACGGTGGAGACTAGTAACTAGGAATATCAACTATTTAACCGTATTATTTAACGAATTAGAATACGAAAAGTGCAACTTATTTATTTCTTACAAGTTAAATCAATATCGGTTAGTACGAAATTCCATCTCTGATTTTTAATTATTCCAAATATTTCATACTCTCTTGCTTTTTCCAAAGCCATTGGCTTTGAGATCAAGCAGTTTTCCATTTTTGGTTACTTTATTTTTGTCTTGTAGTTGACTTTCTTAGTATTCAACCACCTGTGACAATGTAAACATGATGGTTTTTTTGACGGGTGCCTTCGTTTTTAATAATTAATATATATATACGTAATTGTTGAACTGTTTAAGGTTTATATTGAAATGAAATTTTTTTGTCTTAAGTTCAAATCTAAGCTTACCCATTTCTTCTTAATTTAAGAAATTATATTTGGATAAATTCATTATTTTTATTAAGAGAGTACTATTTTTTTTGAAACAATTTATTCATCAGACTAGCAGATCGGATCAGTACTGATTTCGAGGTCGCTACACCATCTCATCAGCGTTCTTTGTTCGATTTTACCACTTTTGACGGTGGAGACTAGTAACTAGGAATATCAACTATTTAACGAATTAGAATACGAAAAGTGCAACTTATTTATTTCTTACAAGTTAAATCAATATCGGTTATTACGAAATTCCATCTCTGATTTTTAATTATTCCAAATATTTCATACTCTCTTGCTTTTTCCAAAGCCATTGGCTTTGAGATCAAGCAGTTTTCCATTTTTGGTTACTTTATTTTTGTCTTGTAGTTGACTTTCTTAGTATTCAACCACCTGTGACAATGTAAACATGATGGTTTTTTTTGACGGATGCCTTCGTTTTTAATAATTAATATATTTATACGTAATTGTTGAACTGTTTAAGGTTTATATTGAAATGAATTTTTTTTTTGGCTTAAGTTCAAATCTGAGTTTACCCATTTCTTCTTAATTTAAGAAATTATATTTGGATAAATTCATTATTTTTGTTAAGAGAGTACTATTTTATTTGAAACAATTTATTCATCAGACTAGCAGATCGGATCAGTACTGATTTCGAGGTCGCTACACCATCTCATCAGCGTTCTTTGTTCGATTTTACCACTTTTGACGGTGGAGACTAGTAACTAGGAATATCAACTATTTAACGAATTAGAATACGAAAAGTGCAACTTATTTATTTCTTACAAGTTAAATCAATATCGGTTATTACGAAATTCCATCTCTGATTTTTAATTATTCCAAATATTTCATACTCTCTTGCTTTTTCCAAAGCCATTGGCTTTGAGATCAAGCAGTTTTCCATTTTTGGTTACTTTATTTTTGTCTTGTAGTTGACTTTCTTAGTATTCAACCACCTGTGACAATGTAAACATGATGGTTTTTTTGACGGGTGCCTTCGTTTTTAATAATTTATATATATATACGTAATTGTTGAACTGTTTAAGGTTTATATTGAAATAAAATTTTTTTTTGTCTTAAGCTAAGTACTCTGTTCATCATTTCGTGCGAACTGCTGTCAAAAGTCCATATAAAAAAAATTCATGCGAAATAATTGCAAAAAAAAATGGCCGAAGTTGTACTCTGTTCAAATTGTGAAAACATACGAAATGTTTCTGGCAGCATGATTTTTTCAAATACAACATGTTTCTGGCAACATATTTTCCAACTGCGAAATAATGTAAGCACCACTTATTTCGTGCGGAATTGCAAACAACAGATGCTCAGCTTTTAATTAGCATTGAATTTGTTGCGCACAATTAACTAAAATAAAGGAAAATAGTGTGAAAATAACATAAAATGAAGGTATGGGATTGAATGAGAACGTGTGTCTTCAAAGCAGCACAAGCTCTTAAAATTATTTTGTTCTCCATTTGTTTTCACACATGGTTTTTGTTTACATAAGAAAAACAATGTTGCTTACTTCAAGGCAATAAAAACGATAAATTTCTTCTAAATCGTAGTGTTGTCACCACTGGCTAATTGTCAAAATTTTCAAACGAAATAATCAATGTTGCTCAACATTTTTCGCAAATTCAAACAGAGTACTTAGCTTTAAGTTCAAATCTAAGCTTACCCATTTCTTCTTAATTTATGAAATTATATTTGGATAAATTCATTATTTTTATTAAGAGAGTACTATTTTATTTGAAACAATTTATTCGTCAGACTAGCAGATCGGATCAGTACTGATTTCGAGGTCGCTACACCATCTCATCAGCGTTCTTTGTTCGATTTTACCACTTTTGACAGTGGAGACTAGTAACTAGGAATATCAACTATTTAACGAATTAGAATACGAAAAGTGCAACTTATTTATTTCTTACAAGTTAAATCAATATCGGTTAGTACGAAATTCCATCTCTGATTTTTAATTATTCCAAATATTTCATACTCTCTTGCTTTTTCCAAAGCCATTGGCTTTGAGATCAAGCGTTTTCAATTTTTGTTTACTTTATTTTTGTCTTGTAGTTGACTTTCTTAGTATTCAAATACCTGTGACAATGTAAACATGATGGGTTTTTTGACGGGTGCCTTCGTTTTTAATAATTAATATATATATACGTAATTGTTGAACTGTTTAAGGTTTATATTGAAATGAAATTTTTTTTTTGTCTTAAGTTCAAATCTAAGCTTACCCATTTCTTCTTAATTTAAGAAATTATATTTGGATAAATTCATTATTTTTATTAAGAGAGTACTATTTTATTTGAAACAATTTATTCGTCAGACTAGCAGATCGGATCAGTACTGATTTCGAGGTCGCTACACCATCTCATCAGCGTTCTTTGTTCGATTTTACCACTTTTGACAGTGGAGACTAGTAACTAGGAATATCAACTATTTAACGAATTAGAATACGAAAAGTGCAACTTATTTATTTCTTACAAGTTAAATCAATATCGGTTAGTACGAAATTCCATCTCTGATTTTTAATTATTCCAAATATTTCATACTCTCTTGCTTTTTCCAAAGCCATTGGCTTTGAGATCAAGCGTTTTCAATTTTTGTTTACTTTATTTTTGTCTTGTAGTTGACTTTCTTAGTATTCAAATACCTGTGACAATGTAAACATGATGGGTTTTTTGACGGGTGCCTTCGTTTTTAATAATTAATATATTTATACGTAATTGTTGAACTGTTTAAGGTTTATATTGAAATGAATTTTTTTGGCTTAAGTTCAAATCTGAGTTTACCCATTTCTTCTTAATTTAAGAAATTATATTTGGATAAATTCATTGTTTTTATTAAGAGAGTACTATTTTATTTGAAACAATTTATTCATCAGACTAGCAGAACGGAACAGTACTGATTTCGAGGTCGCTACACCATCTCATCAGCGTTCTTTGTTCGATTTTACCACTTTTGACGGTGGAGACTAGTAACTAGGAATATCAACTATTTAACCGTATTATTTAACGAATTAGAATACGAAAAGTGCAACTTATTTATTTCTTACAAGTTAAATCAATATCGGTTAGTACGAAATTCCATCTCTGATTTTTAATTATTCCAAATATTTCATACTCTCTTGCTTTTTCCAAAGCCATTGGCTTTGAGATCAAGCAGTTTTCCATTTTTGGTTACTTTATTTTTGTCTTGTAGTTGACTTTCTTAGTATTCAACCACCTGTGACAATGTAAACATGATGGTTTTTTTGACGGGTGCCTTCGTTTTTAATAATTAATATATATATACGTAATTGTTGAACTGTTTAAGGTTTATATTGAAATGAAATTTTTTTGTCTTAAGTTCAAATCTAAGCTTACCCATTTCTTCTTAATTTAAGAAATTATATTTGGATAAATTCATTATTTTTATTAAGAGAGTACTATTTTTTTTTTGAAACAATTTATTCATCAGACTAGCAGATCGGATCAGTACTGATTTCGAGGTCGCTACACCATCTCATCAGCGTTCTTTGTTCGATTTTACCACTTTTGACGGTGGAGACTAGTAACTAGGAATATCAACTATTTAACGAATTAGAATACGAAAAGTGCAACTTATTTATTTCTTACAAGTTAAATCAATATCGGTTATTACGAAATTCCATCTCTGATTTTTAATTATTCCAAATATTTCATACTCTCTTGCTTTTTCCAAAGCCATTGGCTTTGAGATCAAGCAGTTTTCCATTTTTGGTTACTTTATTTTTGTCTTGTAGTTGACTTTCTTAGTATTCAACCACCTGTGACAATGTAAACATGATGGTTTTTTTGACGGATGCCTTCGTTTTTAATAATTAATATATTTATACGTAATTGTTGAACTGTTTAAGGTTTATATTGAAATGAATTTTTTTTTGGCTTAAGTTCAAATCTGAGTTTACCCATTTCTTCTTAATTTAAGAAATTATATTTGGATAAATTCATTATTTTTGTTAAGAGAGTACTATTTTATTTGAAACAATTTATTCATCAGACTAGCAGATCGGATCAGTACTGATTTCGAGGTCGCTACACCATCTCATCAGCGTTCTTTGTTCGATTTTACCACTTTTGACGGTGGAGACTAGTAACTAGGAATATCAACTATTTAACCGTATTATTTAACGAATTAGAATACGAAAAGTGCAACTTATTTATTTCTTACAAGTTAAATCAATATCGGTTATTACGAAATTCCATCTCTGATTTTTAATTATTCCAAATATTTCATACTCTCTTGCTTTTTCCAAAGCCATTGGCTTTGAGATCAAGCAGTTTTCCATTTTTGGTTACTTTATTTTTGTCTTGTAGTTGACTTTCTTAGTATTCAACCACCTGTGACAATGTAAACATGATGGTTTTTTTTGACGGATGCCTTCGTTTTTAATAATTAATATATTTATACGTAATTGTTGAACTGTTTAAGGTTTATATTGAAATGAATTTTTTTTTTGGCTTAAGTTCAAATCTGAGTTTACCCATTTCTTCTTAATTTAAGAAATTATATTTGGATAAATTCATTATTTTTGTTAAGAGAGTACTATTTTATTTGAAACAATTTATTCATCAGACTAGCAGATCGGATCAGTACTGATTTCGAGGTCGCTACACCATCTCATCAGCGTTCTTTGTTCGATTTTACCACTTTTGACGGTGGAGACTAGTAACTAGGAATATCAACTATTTAACGAATTAGAATACGAAAAGTGCAACTTATTTATTTCTTACAAGTTAAATCAATATCGGTTATTACGAAATTCCATCTCTGATTTTTAATTATTCCAAATATTTCATACTCTCTTGCTTTTTCCAAAGCCATTGGCTTTGAGATCAAGCAGTTTTCCATTTTTGGTTACTTTATTTTTGTCTTGTAGTTGACTTTCTTAGTATTCAACCACCTGTGACAATGTAAACATGATGGTTTTTTTGACGGATGCCTTCGTTTTTAATAATTAATATATTTATACGTAATTGTTGAACTGTTTAAGGTTTATATTGAAATGAATTTTTTTTTTGGCTTAAGTTCAAATCTGAGTTTACCCATTTCTTCTTAATTTAAGAAATTATATTTGGATAAATTCATTATTTTTGTTAAGAGAGTACTATTTTATTTGAAACAATTTATTCATCAGACTAGCAGATCGGATCAGTACTGATTTCGAGGTCGCTACACCATCTCATCAGCGTTCTTTGTTCGATTTTACCACTTTTGACGGTGGAGACTAGTAACTAGGAATATCAACTATTTAACGAATTAGAATACGAAAAGTGCAACTTATTTATTTCTTACAAGTTAAATCAATATCGGTTATTACGAAATTCCATCTCTGATTTTTAATTATTCCAAATATTTCATACTCTCTTGCTTTTTCCAAAGCCATTGGCTTTGAGATCAAGCAGTTTTCCATTTTTGGTTACTTTATTTTTGTCTTGTAGTTGACTTTCTTAGTATTCAACCACCTGTGACAATGTAAACATGATGGTTTTTTTTGACGGATGCCTTCGTTTTTAATAATTAATATATTTATACGTAATTGTTGAACTGTTTAAGGTTTATATTGAAATGAATTTTTTTTTTGGCTTAAGTTCAAATCTGAGTTTACCCATTTCTTCTTAATTTAAGAAATTATATTTGGATAAATTCATTATTTTTGTTAAGAGAGTACTATTTTATTTGAAACAATTTATTCATCAGACTAGCAGATCGGATCAGTACTGATTTCGAGGTCGCTACACCATCTCATCAGCGTTCTTTGTTCGATTTTACCACTTTTGACGGTGGAGACTAGTAACTAGGAATATCAACTATTTAACCGTATTATTTAACGAATTAGAATACGAAAAGTGCAACTTATTTATTTCTTACAAGTTAAATCAATATCGGTTATTACGAAATTCCATCTCTGATTTTTAATTATTCCAAATATTTCATACTCTCTTGCTTTTTCCAAAGCCATTGGCTTTGAGATCAAGCAGTTTTCCATTTTTGGTTACTTTATTTTTGTCTTGTAGTTGACTTTCTTAGTATTCAACCACCTGTGACAATGTAAACATGATGGTTTTTTTTGACGGATGCCTTCGTTTTTAATAATTAATATATTTATACGTAATTGTTGAACTGTTTAAGGTTTATATTGAAATGAATTTTTTTTTTGGCTTAAGTTCAAATCTGAGTTTACCCATTTCTTCTTAATTTAAGAAATTATATTTGGATAAATTCATTATTTTTGTTAAGAGAGTACTATTTTATTTGAAACAATTTATTCATCAGACTAGCAGATCGGATCAGTACTGATTTCGAGGTCGCTACACCATCTCATCAGCGTTCTTTGTTCGATTTTACCACTTTTGACGGTGGAGACTAGTAACTAGGAATATCAACTATTTAACGAATTAGAATACGAAAAGTGCAACTTATTTATTTCTTACAAGTTAAATCAATATCGGTTATTACGAAATTCCATCTCTGATTTTTAATTATTCCAAATATTTCATACTCTCTTGCTTTTTCCAAAGCCATTGGCTTTGAGATCAAGCAGTTTTCCATTTTTGGTTACTTTATTTTTGTCTTGTAGTTGACTTTCTTAGTATTCAACCACCTGTGACAATGTAAACATGATGGTTTTTTTTGACGGATGCCTTCGTTTTTAATAATTAATATATTTATACGTAATTGTTGAACTGTTTAAGGTTTATATTGAAATGAATTTTTTTTTTGGCTTAAGTTCAAATCTGAGTTTACCCATTTCTTCTTAATTTAAGAAATTATATTTGGATAAATTCATTATTTTTGTTAAGAGAGTACTATTTTATTTGAAACAATTTATTCATCAGACTAGCAGATCGGATCAGTACTGATTTCGAGGTCGCTACACCATCTCATCAGCGTTCTTTGTTCGATTTTACCACTTTTGACGGTGGAGACTAGTAACTAGGAATATCAACTATTTAACGAATTAGAATACGAAAAGTGCAACTTATTTATTTCTTACAAGTTAAATCAATATCGGTTATTACGAAATTCCATCTCTGATTTTTAATTATTCCAAATATTTCATACTCTCTTGCTTTTTCCAAAGCCATTGGCTTTGAGATCAAGCAGTTTTCCATTTTTGGTTACTTTATTTTTGTCTTGTAGTTGACTTTCTTAGTATTCAACCACCTGTGACAATGTAAACATGATGGTTTTTTTTGACGGATGCCTTCGTTTTTAATAATTAATATATTTATACGTAATTGTTGAACTGTTTAAGGTTTATATTGAAATGAATTTTTTTTTTTGGCTTAAGTTCAAATCTGAGTTTACCCATTTCTTCTTAATTTAAGAAATTATATTTGGATAAATTCATTATTTTTGTTAAGAGAGTACTATTTTATTTGAAACAATTTATTCATCAGACTAGCAGATCGGATCAGTACTGATTTCGAGGTCGCTACACCATCTCATCAGCGTTCTTTGTTCGATTTTACCACTTTTGACGGTGGAGACTAGTAACTAGGAATATCAACTATTTAACGAATTAGAATACGAAAAGTGCAACTTATTTATTTCTTACAAGTTAAATCAATATCGGTTATTACGAAATTCCATCTCTGATTTTTAATTATTCCAAATATTTCATACTCTCTTGCTTTTTCCAAAGCCATTGGCTTTGAGATCAAGCAGTTTTCCATTTTTGGTTACTTTATTTTTGTCTTGTAGTTGACTTTCTTAGTATTCAACCACCTGTGACAATGTAAACATGATGGTTTTTTTGACGGGTGCCTTCGTTTTTAATAATTTATATATATATACGTAATTGTTGAACTGTTTAAGGTTTATATTGAAATAAAATTTTTTTTTGTCTTAAGCTAAGTACTCTGTTCATCATTTCGTGCGAACTGCTGTCAAAAGTCCATATAAAAAAAATTCATGCGAAATAATTGCAAAAAAAAATGGCCGAAGTTGTACTCTGTTCAAATTGTGAAAACATACGAAATGTTTCTGCCAGCATGATTTTTTCAAATACAACATGTTTCTGGCAACATATTTTCCAACTGCGAAATAATGTAAGCACCACTTATTTCGTGCGGAATTGCAAACAACAGATGCTCAGCTTTTAATTAGCATTGAATTTGTTGCGCACAATTAACTAAAATAAAGGAAAATAGTGTGAAAATAACATAAAATGAAGGTATGGGATTGAATGAGAACGTGTGTCTTCAAAGCAGCACAAGCTCTTAAAATTATTTTGTTCTCCATTTGTTTTCACACATGGTTTTTGTTTACATAAGAAAAACAATGTTGCTTACTTCAAGGCAATAAAAACGATAAATTTCTTCTAAATCGTAGTGTTGTCACCACTGGCTAATTGTCAAAATTTTCAAACGAAATAATCAATGTTGCTCAACATTTTTCGCAAATTCAAACAGAGTACTTAGCTTTAAGTTCAAATCTAAGCTTACCCATTTCTTCTTAATTTATGAAATTATATTTGGATAAATTCATTATTTTTATTAAGAGAGTACTATTTTATTTGAAACAATTTATTCGTCAGACTAGCAGATCGGATCAGTACTGATTTCGAGGTCGCTACACCATCTCATCAGCGTTCTTTGTTCGATTTTACCACTTTTGACAGTGGAGACTAGTAACTAGGAATATCAACTATTTAACGAATTAGAATACGAAAAGTGCAACTTATTTATTTCTTACAAGTTAAATCAATATCGGTTAGTACGAAATTCCATCTCTGATTTTTAATTATTCCAAATATTTCATACTCTCTTGCTTTTTCCAAAGCCATTGGCTTTGAGATCAAGCGTTTTCAATTTTTGTTTACTTTATTTTTGTCTTGTAGTTGACTTTCTTAGTATTCAAATACCTGTGACAATGTAAACATGATGGGTTTTTTGACGGGTGCCTTCGTTTTTAATAATTAATATATATATACGTAATTGTTGAACTGTTTAAGGTTTATATTGAAATGAAATTTTTTTTTTGTCTTAAGTTCAAATCTAAGCTTACCCATTTCTTCTTAATTTAAGAAATTATATTTGGATAAATTCATTATTTTTATTAAGAGAGTACTATTTTATTTGAAACAATTTATTCGTCAGACTAGCAGATCGGATCAGTACTGATTTCGAGGTCGCTACACCATCTCATCAGCGTTCTTTGTTCGATTTTACCACTTTTGACAGTGGAGACTAGTAACTAGGAATATCAACTATTTAACGAATTAGAATACGAAAAGTGCAACTTATTTATTTCTTACAAGTTAAATCAATATCGGTTAGTACGAAATTCCATCTCTGATTTTTAATTATTCCAAATATTTCATACTCTCTTGCTTTTTCCAAAGCCATTGGCTTTGAGATCAAGCGTTTTCAATTTTTGTTTACTTTATTTTTGTCTTGTAGTTGACTTTCTTAGTATTCAAATACCTGTGACAATGTAAACATGATGGGTTTTTTGACGGGTGCCTTCGTTTTTAATAATTAATATATTTATACGTAATTGTTGAACTGTTTAAGGTTTATATTGAAATGAATTTTTTTGGCTTAAGTTCAAATCTGAGTTTACCCATTTCTTCTTAATTTAAGAAATTATATTTGGATAAATTCATTGTTTTTATTAAGAGAGTACTATTTTATTTGAAACAATTTATTCATCAGACTAGCAGAACGGAACAGTACTGATTTCGAGGTCGCTACACCATCTCATCAGCGTTCTTTGTTCGATTTTACCACTTTTGACGGTGGAGACTAGTAACTAGGAATATCAACTATTTAACCGTATTATTTAACGAATTAGAATACGAAAAGTGCAACTTATTTATTTCTTACAAGTTAAATCAATATCGGTTAGTACGAAATTCCATCTCTGATTTTTAATTATTCCAAATATTTCATACTCTCTTGCTTTTTCCAAAGCCATTGGCTTTGAGATCAAGCAGTTTTCCATTTTTGGTTACTTTATTTTTGTCTTGTAGTTGACTTTCTTAGTATTCAACCACCTGTGACAATGTAAACATGATGGTTTTTTTGACGGGTGCCTTCGTTTTTAATAATTAATATATATATACGTAATTGTTGAACTGTTTAAGGTTTATATTGAAATGAAATTTTTTTGTCTTAAGTTCAAATCTAAGCTTACCCATTTCTTCTTAATTTAAGAAATTATATTTGGATAAATTCATTATTTTTATTAAGAGAGTACTATTTTTTTTGAAACAATTTATTCATCAGACTAGCAGATCGGATCAGTACTGATTTCGAGGTCGCTACACCATCTCATCAGCGTTCTTTGTTCGATTTTACCACTTTTGACGGTGGAGACTAGTAACTAGGAATATCAACTATTTAACGAATTAGAATACGAAAAGTGCAACTTATTTATTTCTTACAAGTTAAATCAATATCGGTTATTACGAAATTCCATCTCTGATTTTTAATTATTCCAAATATTTCATACTCTCTTGCTTTTTCCAAAGCCATTGGCTTTGAGATCAAGCAGTTTTCCATTTTTGGTTACTTTATTTTTGTCTTGTAGTTGACTTTCTTAGTATTCAACCACCTGTGACAATGTAAACATGATGGTTTTTTTGACGGATGCCTTCGTTTTTAATAATTAATATATTTATACGTAATTGTTGAACTGTTTAAGGTTTATATTGAAATGAATTTTTTTTTTGGCTTAAGTTCAAATCTGAGTTTACCCATTTCTTCTTAATTTAAGAAATTATATTTGGATAAATTCATTATTTTTGTTAAGAGAGTACTATTTTATTTGAAACAATTTATTCATCAGACTAGCAGATCGGATCAGTACTGATTTCGAGGTCGCTACACCATCTCATCAGCGTTCTTTGTTCGATTTTACCACTTTTGACGGTGGAGACTAGTAACTAGGAATATCAACTATTTAACCGTATTATTTAACGAATTAGAATACGAAAAGTGCAACTTATTTATTTCTTACAAGTTAAATCAATATCGGTTATTACGAAATTCCATCTCTGATTTTTAATTATTCCAAATATTTCATACTCTCTTGCTTTTTCCAAAGCCATTGGCTTTGAGATCAAGCAGTTTTCCATTTTTGGTTACTTTATTTTTGTCTTGTAGTTGACTTTCTTAGTATTCAACCACCTGTGACAATGTAAACATGATGGTTTTTTTTGACGGATGCCTTCGTTTTTAATAATTAATATATTTATACGTAATTGTTGAACTGTTTAAGGTTTATATTGAAATGAATTTTTTTTTTGGCTTAAGTTCAAATCTGAGTTTACCCATTTCTTCTTAATTTAAGAAATTATATTTGGATAAATTCATTATTTTTGTTAAGAGAGTACTATTTTATTTGAAACAATTTATTCATCAGACTAGCAGATCGGATCAGTACTGATTTCGAGGTCGCTACACCATCTCATCAGCGTTCTTTGTTCGATTTTACCACTTTTGACGGTGGAGACTAGTAACTAGGAATATCAACTATTTAACGAATTAGAATACGAAAAGTGCAACTTATTTATTTCTTACAAGTTAAATCAATATCGGTTATTACGAAATTCCATCTCTGATTTTTAATTATTCCAAATATTTCATACTCTCTTGCTTTTTCCAAAGCCATTGGCTTTGAGATCAAGCAGTTTTCCATTTTTGGTTACTTTATTTTTGTCTTGTAGTTGACTTTCTTAGTATTCAACCACCTGTGACAATGTAAACATGATGGTTTTTTTGACGGATGCCTTCGTTTTTAATAATTAATATATTTATACGTAATTGTTGAACTGTTTAAGGTTTATATTGAAATGAATTTTTTTTTGGCTTAAGTTCAAATCTGAGTTTACCCATTTCTTCTTAATTTAAGAAATTATATTTGGATAAATTCATTATTTTTGTTAAGAGAGTACTATTTTATTTGAAACAATTTATTCATCAGACTAGCAGATCGGATCAGTACTGATTTCGAGGTCGCTACACCATCTCATCAGCGTTCTTTGTTCGATTTTACCACTTTTGACGGTGGAGACTAGTAACTAGGAATATCAACTATTTAACGAATTAGAATACGAAAAGTGCAACTTATTTATTTCTTACAAGTTAAATCAATATCGGTTATTACGAAATTCCATCTCTGATTTTTAATTATTCCAAATATTTCATACTCTCTTGCTTTTTCCAAAGCCATTGGCTTTGAGATCAAGCAGTTTTCCATTTTTGGTTACTTTATTTTTGTCTTGTAGTTGACTTTCTTAGTATTCAACCACCTGTGACAATGTAAACATGATGGTTTTTTTTGACGGATGCCTTCGTTTTTAATAATTAATATATTTATACGTAATTGTTGAACTGTTTAAGGTTTATATTGAAATGAATTTTTTTTTTTGGCTTAAGTTCAAATCTGAGTTTACCCATTTCTTCTTAATTTAAGAAATTATATTTGGATAAATTCATTATTTTTGTTAAGAGAGTACTATTTTATTTGAAACAATTTATTCATCAGACTAGCAGATCGGATCAGTACTGATTTCGAGGTCGCTACACCATCTCATCAGCGTTCTTTGTTCGATTTTACCACTTTTGACGGTGGAGACTAGTAACTAGGAATATCAACTATTTAACGAATTAGAATACGAAAAGTGCAACTTATTTATTTCTTACAAGTTAAATCAATATCGGTTATTACGAAATTCCATCTCTGATTTTTAATTATTCCAAATATTTCATACTCTCTTGCTTTTTCCAAAGCCATTGGCTTTGAGATCAAGCAGTTTTCCATTTTTGGTTACTTTATTTTTGTCTTGTAGTTGACTTTCTTAGTATTCAACCACCTGTGACAATGTAAACATGATGGTTTTTTTGACGGGTGCCTTCGTTTTTAATAATTTATATATATATACGTAATTGTTGAACTGTTTAAGGTTTATATTGAAATAAAATTTTTTTTTGTCTTAAGCTAAGTACTCTGTTCATCATTTCGTGCGAACTGCTGTCAAAAGTCCATATAAAAAAAATTCATGCGAAATAATTGCAAAAAAAAATGGCCGAAGTTGTACTCTGTTCAAATTGTGAAAACATACGAAATGTTTCTGGCAGCATGATTTTTTCAAATACAACATGTTTCTGGCAACATATTTTCCAACTGCGAAATAATGTAAGCACCACTTATTTCGTGCGGAATTGCAAACAACAGATGCTCAGCTTTTAATTAGCATTGAATTTGTTGCGCACAATTAACTAAAATAAAGGAAAATAGTGTGAAAATAACATAAAATGAAGGTATGGGATTGAATGAGAACGTGTGTCTTCAAAGCAGCACAAGCTCTTAAAATTATTTTGTTCTCCATTTGTTTTCACACATGGTTTTTGTTTACATAAGAAAAACAATGTTGCTTACTTCAAGGCAATAAAAACGATAAATTTCTTCTAAATCGTAGTGTTGTCACCACTGGCTAATTGTCAAAATTTTCAAACGAAATAATCAATGTTGCTCAACATTTTTCGCAAATTCAAACAGAGTACTTAGCTTTAAGTTCAAATCTAAGCTTACCCATTTCTTCTTAATTTATGAAATTATATTTGGATAAATTCATTATTTTTATTAAGAGAGTACTATTTTATTTGAAACAATTTATTCGTCAGACTAGCAGATCGGATCAGTACTGATTTCGAGGTCGCTACACCATCTCATCAGCGTTCTTTGTTCGATTTTACCACTTTTGACAGTGGAGACTAGTAACTAGGAATATCAACTATTTAACGAATTAGAATACGAAAAGTGCAACTTATTTATTTCTTACAAGTTAAATCAATATCGGTTAGTACGAAATTCCATCTCTGATTTTTAATTATTCCAAATATTTCATACTCTCTTGCTTTTTCCAAAGCCATTGGCTTTGAGATCAAGCAGTTTTCCATTTTTGGTTACTTTATTTTTGTCTTGTAGTTGACTTTCTTAGTATTCAACCACCTGTGACAATGTAAACATGATGGTTTTTTTTGACGGATGCCTTCGTTTTTAATAATTAATATATTTATACGTAATTGTTGAACTGTTTAAGGTTTATATTGAAATGAATTTTTTTTTTTGGCTTAAGTTCAAATCTGAGTTTACCCATTTCTTCTTAATTTAAGAAATTATATTTGGATAAATTCATTATTTTTGTTAAGAGAGTACTATTTTATTTGAAACAATTTATTCATCAGACTAGCAGATCGGATCAGTACTGATTTCGAGGTCGCTACACCATCTCATCAGCGTTCTTTGTTCGATTTTACCACTTTTGACGGTGGAGACTAGTAACTAGGAATATCAACTATTTAACGAATTAGAATACGAAAAGTGCAACTTATTTATTTCTTACAAGTTAAATCAATATCGGTTATTACGAAATTCCATCTCTGATTTTTAATTATTCCAAATATTTCATACTCTCTTGCTTTTTCCAAAGCCATTGGCTTTGAGATCAAGCAGTTTTCCATTTTTGGTTACTTTATTTTTGTCTTGTAGTTGACTTTCTTAGTATTCAACCACCTGTGACAATGTAAACATGATGGTTTTTTTGACGGGTGCCTTCGTTTTTAATAATTTATATATATATACGTAATTGTTGAACTGTTTAAGGTTTATATTGAAATAAAATTTTTTTTTGTCTTAAGCTAAGTACTCTGTTCATCATTTCGTGCGAACTGCTGTCAAAAGTCCATATAAAAAAAATTCATGCGAAATAATTGCAAAAAAAAATGGCCGAAGTTGTACTCTGTTCAAATTGTGAAAACATACGAAATGTTTCTGGCAGCATGATTTTTTCAAATACAACATGTTTCTGGCAACATATTTTCCAACTGCGAAATAATGTAAGCACCACTTATTTCGTGCGGAATTGCAAACAACAGATGCTCAGCTTTTAATTAGCATTGAATTTGTTGCGCACAATTAACTAAAATAAAGGAAAATAGTGTGAAAATAACATAAAATGAAGGTATGGGATTGAATGAGAACGTGTGTCTTCAAAGCAGCACAAGCTCTTAAAATTATTTTGTTCTCCATTTGTTTTCACACATGGTTTTTGTTTACATAAGAAAAACAATGTTGCTTACTTCAAGGCAATAAAAACGATAAATTTCTTCTAAATCGTAGTGTTGTCACCACTGGCTAATTGTCAAAATTTTCAAACGAAATAATCAATGTTGCTCAACATTTTTCGCAAATTCAAACAGAGTACTTAGCTTTAAGTTCAAATCTAAGCTTACCCATTTCTTCTTAATTTATGAAATTATATTTGGATAAATTCATTATTTTTATTAAGAGAGTACTATTTTATTTGAAACAATTTATTCGTCAGACTAGCAGATCGGATCAGTACTGATTTCGAGGTCGCTACACCATCTCATCAGCGTTCTTTGTTCGATTTTACCACTTTTGACGGTGGAGACTAGTAACTAGGAATATCAACTATTTAACCGTATTATTTAACGAATTAGAATACGAAAAGTGCAACTTATTTATTTCTTACAAGTTAAATCAATATCGGTTAGTACGAAATTCCATCTCTGATTTTTAATTATTCCAAATATTTCATACTCTCTTGCTTTTTCCAAAGCCATTGGCTTTGAGATCAAGCAGTTTTCCATTTTTGGTTACTTTATTTTTGTCTTGTAGTTGACTTTCTTAGTATTCAACCACCTGTGACAATGTAAACATGATGGTTTTTTTGACGGGTGCCTTCGTTTTTAATAATTAATATATATATACGTAATTGTTGAACTGTTTAAGGTTTATATTGAAATGAAATTTTTTTGTCTTAAGTTCAAATCTAAGCTTACCCATTTCTTCTTAATTTAAGAAATTATATTTGGATAAATTCATTATTTTTATTAAGAGAGTACTATTTTTTTTGAAACAATTTATTCATCAGACTAGCAGATCGGATCAGTACTGATTTCGAGGTCGCTACACCATCTCATCAGCGTTCTTTGTTCGATTTTACCACTTTTGACGGTGGAGACTAGTAACTAGGAATATCAACTATTTAACGAATTAGAATACGAAAAGTGCAACTTATTTATTTCTTACAAGTTAAATCAATATCGGTTATTACGAAATTCCATCTCTGATTTTTAATTATTCCAAATATTTCATACTCTCTTGCTTTTTCCAAAGCCATTGGCTTTGAGATCAAGCAGTTTTCCATTTTTGGTTACTTTATTTTTGTCTTGTAGTTGACTTTCTTAGTATTCAACCACCTGTGACAATGTAAACATGATGGTTTTTTTGACGGATGCCTTCGTTTTTAATAATTAATATATTTATACGTAATTGTTGAACTGTTTAAGGTTTATATTGAAATGAATTTTTTTTTTGGCTTAAGTTCAAATCTGAGTTTACCCATTTCTTCTTAATTTAAGAAATTATATTTGGATAAATTCATTATTTTTGTTAAGAGAGTACTATTTTATTTGAAACAATTTATTCATCAGACTAGCAGATCGGATCAGTACTGATTTCGAGGTCGCTACACCATCTCATCAGCGTTCTTTGTTCGATTTTACCACTTTTGACGGTGGAGACTAGTAACTAGGAATATCAACTATTTAACCGTATTATTTAACGAATTAGAATACGAAAAGTGCAACTTATTTATTTCTTACAAGTTAAATCAATATCGGTTAGTACGAAATTCCATCTCTGATTTTTAATTATTCCAAATATTTCATACTCTCTTGCTTTTTCCAAAGCCATTGGCTTTGAGATCAAGCAGTTTTCCATTTTTGGTTACTTTATTTTTGTCTTGTAGTTGACTTTCTTAGTATTCAACCACCTGTGACAATGTAAACATGATGGTTTTTTTGACGGGTGCCTTCGTTTTTAATAATTAATATATATATACGTAATTGTTGAACTGTTTAAGGTTTATATTGAAATGAAATTTTTTTGTCTTAAGTTCAAATCTAAGCTTACCCATTTCTTCTTAATTTAAGAAATTATATTTGGATAAATTCATTATTTTTATTAAGAGAGTACTATTTTTTTTGAAACAATTTATTCATCAGACTAGCAGATCGGATCAGTACTGATTTCGAGGTCGCTACACCATCTCATCAGCGTTCTTTGTTCGATTTTACCACTTTTGACGGTGGAGACTAGTAACTAGGAATATCAACTATTTAACGAATTAGAATACGAAAAGTGCAACTTATTTATTTCTTACAAGTTAAATCAATATCGGTTATTACGAAATTCCATCTCTGATTTTTAATTATTCCAAATATTTTATACTCTCTTGCTTTTTCCAAAGCCATTGGCTTTGAGATCAAGCAGTTTTCCATTTTTGGTTACTTTATTTTTGTCTTGTAGTTGACTTTCTTAGTATTCAACCACCTGTGACAATGTAAACATGATGGTTTTTTTGACGGATGCCTTCGTTTTTAATAATTAATATATTTATACGTAATTGTTGAACTGTTTAAGGTTTATATTGAAATGAATTTTTTTTTTTGGCTTAAGTTCAAATCTGAGTTTACCCATTTCTTCTTAATTTAAGAAATTATATTTGGATAAATTCATTATTTTTGTTAAGAGAGTACTATTTTATTTGAAACAATTTATTCATCAGACTAGCAGATCGGATCAGTACTGATTTCGAGGTCGCTACACCATCTCATCAGCGTTCTTTGTTCGATTTTACCACTTTTGACGGTGGAGACTAGTAACTAGGAATATCAACTATTTAACGAATTAGAATACGAAAAGTGCAACTTATTTATTTCTTACAAGTTAAATCAATATCGGTTATTACGAAATTCCATCTCTGATTTTTAATTATTCCAAATATTTCATACTCTCTTGCTTTTTCCAAAGCCATTGGCTTTGAGATCAAGCAGTTTTCCATTTTAGGTTACTTTATTTTTGTCTTGTAGTTGACTTTCTTAGTATTCAACCACCTGTGACAATGTAAACATGTGGGTTTTTTTGACGGGTGCCTTCGTTTTTAATAATTTATATATATATACGTAATTGTTGAACTGTTTAAGGTTTATATTGAAATAAAATTTTTTTTGTCTTAAGTTCAAATCTAAGCTTACCCATTTCTTCTTAATTTATGAAATTATATTTGGATAAATTCATTATTTTTATTAAGAGAGTACTATTTTATTTGAAACAATTTATTCGTCAGACTAGCAGATCGGATCAGTACTGATTTCGAGGTCGCTACACCATCTCATCAGCGTTCTTTGTTCGATTTTACCACTTTTGACAGTGGAGACTAGTAACTAGGAATATCAACTATTTAACGAATTAGAATACGAAAAGTGCAACTTATTTATTTCTTACAAGTTAAATCAATATCGGTTAGTACGAAATTCCATCTCTGATTTTTAATTATTCCAAATATTTCATACTCTCTTGCTTTTTCCAAAGCCATTGGCTTTGAGATCAAGCGTTTTCAATTTTTGTTTACTTTATTTTTGTCTTGTAGTTGACTTTCTTAGTATTCAAATACCTGTGACAATGTAAACATGATGGGTTTTTTGACGGGTGCCTTCGTTTTTAATAATTAATATATATATACGTAATTGTTGAACTGTTTAAGGTTTATATTGAAATGAAATTTTTTTTTGTCTTAAGTTCAAATCTAAGCTTACCCATTTCTTCTTAATTTAGGAAATTATATTTGGATAAATTCATTATTTTTATTAAGAGAGTACTATTTTATTTGAAACAATTTATTCATCAGACTAGCAGAACGGATCATTACTGATTTCGAGGTCGCTACACTATCTCATCAGCGTTCTTTGTTCGATTTTACCATTTTTGACGGTGGATACTAGTAACTAGGAATATCAACTATTTAACCGTATTATTTAACGAATTAGAATACGAAAAGTGCAACTTATTCATTTCTTAGAAGTTAAATCAATTTCGGTTAGTACGAAATTCCATCTCTGATCTTTAATTATTCCAAATATTTCATACTCTCTTGCTTTTTCCAAAGCCATTGGCTTTGAGATCAAACAGTTTTCCATTTTTGGTTACTTTATTTTTGTCTTGTAGTTGACTTTCTTAGTATTCAACCACCTGTGACAATGTAAACATGATGGTTTTTTTGACGGGTGCCTTCGTTTTTAATAATTAATATATATATACGTAATTGTTGAACTGTTTAAGGTTTATATTGAAATGAAATTTTTTTGTCTTAAGTTCAAATCTAAGCTTACCCATTTCTTCTTAATTTAAGAAATTATATTTGGATAAATTCATTATTTTTATTAAGAGAGTACTATTTTATTTGAAACAATTTATTCATCAGACTAGCAGATCGGATCAGTCCTGATTTCGAGGTCGCTACACCATCTCATCAGCGTTCTTTGTTCGATTTTACCACTTTTGACGGTGGAGACTAGTAACTAGTAATATCAACTATTTAACCGTATTATTTAACGAATTAGAATACGAAAAGTGCAACTTATTTATTTCTTACAAGTTAAATCAATATCGGTTAGTACGAAATTCCATCTCTGATTTTTAATTATTCCAAATATTTCATACTCTCTTGCTTTTTCCAAAGCCATTGGCTTTGAGATCAAGCAGTTTTCCATTTTTGGTTACTTTATTTTTGTCTTGTAGTTGACTTTCTTAGTATTCAACCACCTGTGACAATGTAAACATGATGGTTTTTTTGACGGGTGCCTTCGTTTTTAATAATTAATATATATATACGTAATTGTTGAACTGTTTAAGGTTTATATTGAAATGAAATTTTTTTTTTGTCTTAACTTCAAATCTAAGCTTACCCATTTCTTCTTAATTTAAGAAATTATATTTGGATAAATTCATTATTTTTATTAAGAGAGTACTATTTTATTTGAAACAATTTATTCATCAGACTAGCAGAACGGATCATTACTGATTTCGAGATCGCTACACTATCTCATCAGCGTTCTTTGTTCGATTTTACCATTTTTGACGGTGGATACTAGTAACTAGGAATATCAACTATTTAACCGTATTATTTAACGAATTTGAATACGAAAAGTGCAACTTATTCATTTCTTAGAAGTTAAATCAATTTCGGTTAGTACGAAATTCCATCTCTGATCTTTAATTATTCCAAATATTTCATACTCTCTTGCTTTTTCCAAAGCCATTGGCTTTGAGATCAAGCAGTTTTCCATTTTTGGTTACTTTATTTTTGTCTTGTAGTTGACTTTCTTAGTATTCAACCACCTGTGACAATGTAAACATGATGGTTTTTTTGACGAGTGCCTTCGTTTTTAATAATTAATATATATATACGTAATTGTTGAACTGTTTAAGGTTTATATTGAAATGAAATTTTTTTTTGTCTTAAGTTCAAATCTAAGCTTACCCATTTCTTCTTAATTTAAGAAATTATATTTGGATAAATTCATTATTTTTATTAAGAGAGTACTATTTTATTTGAAACAATTTATTCATCAGACTAGCAGAACGGATCATTACTGATTTCGAGGTCGCTACACTATCTCATCAGCGTTTTTTGTTCGATTTTACCATTTTTGACGGTGGATACTAGTAACTAGGAATATCAACTATTTAACCGTATTATTTAACGAATTAGAATACGAAAAGTGCAACTTATTCATTTCTTAGAAGTTAAATCAATTTCGGTTAGTACGAAATTCCATCTCTGATCTTTAATTATTCCAAATATTTCATACTCTCTTGCTTTTTCCAAAGCCATTGGCTTTGAGATCAAGCAGTTTTCCATTTTTGGTTACTTTATTTTTGTCTTGTAGTTGACTTTCTTAGTATTCAACCACCTGTGACAATGTAAACATGATGGTTTTTTTGACGTGTGCCTTCGTTTTTAATAATTAATATATATATACGTAATTGTTGAACTGTTTAAGGTTTATATTGAAATGAAATTTTTTTTTGTCTTAAGTTCAAATCTAAGCTTACCCATTTCTTCTTAATTTAAGAAATTATATTTGGATAAATTCATTATTTTTATTAAGAGAGTACTATTTTATTTGAAACAATTTATTCATCAGACTAGCAGGTCGGATCAGTACTGATTTCGAGGTCGCTACACCATCTCATCAGCGTTCTTTGTTCGATTTTACCACTTTTGACGGTGGAGACTAGTAACTAGGAATATCAACTATTTAACGAAATAGAATACGAAAAGTGCAACTTATTTATTTCTTACAAGTTAAATCAATATCGGTTAGTACGAAATTCCATCTCTGATTTTTAATTATTCCAAATATTTCATACTCTCTTGCTTTTTCCAAAGCCATTGGCTTTGAGATCAAGCAGTTTTCCATTTTTGGTTACTTTATTTTTGTCTTGTAGTTGACTTTCTTAGTATTCAACCACCTGTGACAATGTAAACATGATGGTTTTTTTGACGGGTGCCTTCGTTTTTAATAATTAATATATTTATACGTAATTGTTGAACTGTTTAAGGTTTATATTGAAATGAATTTTTTTTTGGCTTAAGTTCAAATCTGAGTTTACCCATTTCTTCTTAATTTAAGAAATTATATTTGGATAAATTCATTATTTTTATTAAGAGAGTACTATTTTATTTGAAACAATTTATTCATCAGACTAGCAGATCGGATCAGTACTGATTTCGAGGTCGCTACACCATCTCATCAGCGTTCTTTGTTCGATTTTACCACTTTTGACGGTGGAGACTAGTAACTAGGAATATCAACTATTTAACGAATTAGAATACGAAAAGTGCAACTTATTTATTTCTTACAAGTTAAATCAATATCGGTTAGTACGAAATTCTATCTCTGATTTTTAATTATTCCAAATATTTCATACTCTCTTGCTTTTTCCAAAGCCATTGGCTTCGAGATCAAGCAGTTTTCCATTTTTGGTTACTTTATTTTTGTCTTGTAGTTGACTTTCTTAGTATTCAACCACCTGTGACAATGTAAACATGATGGTTTTTTTGACAAGTGCCTTCGTTTTTAATAATTAATATATTTATACGTAATTGTTGAACTGTTTAAGGTTTATATTGAAATGAATTTTTTTTTTTGGCTTAAGTTCAAATCTGAGTTTACCTATTTCTTCTTAATTTAAGAAATTATATTTGGATAAATTCATTATTTTTGTTAAGAGAGTACTATTTTATTTGAAACAATTTATTCATCAGACTAGCAGATCGGATCAGTACTGATTTCGAGGTCGCTACACCATCTCATCAGCGTTCTTTGTTCGATTTTACCACTTTTGACGGTGGAGACTAGTAACTAGGAATATCAACTGTTTAACGAATTAGAATACGAAAAGTGCAACTTATTTATTTCTTACAAGTTAAATCAATATCGGTTATTACGAAATTCCATCTCTGATTTTTAATTATTCCAAATATTTCATACTCTCTTGCGTTTTCCAAAGCCATTGGTTTTGAGATCAAGCAGTTTTCCATTTTTGGTTACTTTATTTTTGTCTTGTAGTTGACTTTCTTAGTATTCAACCACCTGTGACAATGTAAACATGATGGTTTTTTGACGGGTGCCTTCGTTTTTAATAATTAATATATTTATACGTAATTGTTGAACTGTTTAAGGTTTATATTGAAATGAATTTTTTTTTTGGCTTAAGTTCAAATCTGAGTTTACCCATTTCTTCTTAATTTAAGAAATTATATTTGGATAAATTCATAATTTTTGTTAAGAGAGTACTATTTTATTTGAAACAATTTATTCATCAGACTAGCAGATCGGATCAGTACTGATTTCGAGGTCGCTACACCATCTCATCAGCGTACTTTGTTCGATTTTACCACTTTTGACAGTGGAGACTAGTAACTAGGAATATCAACTATTTAACGAATTAGAATACGAAAAGTGCAACTTATTTATTTCTTACAAGTTAAATCAATATCGGTTAGTACGAAATTCCATCTCTGATTTTTAATTATTCCAAATATTTCATACTCTCTTGCTTTTTCCAAAGCCATTGGCTTTGAGATCAAGCAGTTTTCAATTTTTGTTTACTTTATTTTTGTCTTGTAGTTGACTTTCTTAGTATTCAAATACCTGTGACAATGTAAACATGATGGGTTTTTTGACGGGTGCCTTCGTTTTTAATAATTAATATATTTATACGTAATTGTTGAACTGTTTAAGGTTTATATTGAAATGAATTTTTTTGGCTTAAGTTCAAATCTGAGTTTACCCATTTCTTCTTAATTTAAGAAATTATATTTGGATAAATTCATTGTGTTTATTAAGAGAGTACTATTTTATTTGAAACAATTTATTCATCAGACTAGCAGAACGGATCAGTACTGATTTCGAGGTCGCTACACCATCTCATCAGCGTTCTTTGTTCGATTTTACCACTTTTGACGGTGGAGACTAGTAACTAGGAATATCAACTATTTAACCGTATTATTTAACGAATTAGAATACGAAAAGTGCAACTTATTTATTTCTTACAAGTTAAATCAATATCGGTTAGTACGAAATTCCATCTCTGATTTTTAATTATTCCAAATATTTCATACTCTCTTGCTTTTTCCAAAGCCATTGGCTTTGAGATCAAGCAGTTTTCCATTTTTGGTTACTTTATTTTTGTCTTGTAGTTGACTTTCTTAGTATTCAACCACCTGTGACAATGTAAACATGATGGTTTTTTTGATGGGTGCCTTCGTTTTTAATAATTAATATATATACGTAATTGTTGAACTGTTTAAGGTTTATATTGAAATGAAATTTTTTTTGTCTTAAGTTCAAATCTAAGCTTACCCATTTCTTCTTAATTTAAGAAATTATATTTGGATAAATTCATTATTTTTATTAAGAGAGTACTATTTTATTTGAAACAATTTATTCATCAGACTAGCAGAACGGATCATTACTGATTTCGAGGTCGCTACACTATCTCATCAGCGTTCTTTGTTCGATTTTACCATTTTTGACGGTGGATACTAGTAACTAGGAATATCAACTATTTAACCGTATTATTTAACGAATTAGAATACGAAAAGTGCAACTTATTCATTTCTTAGAAGTTAAATCAATTTCGGTTAGTAGGAAATTCCATCTCTGATCTTTAATTATTCCAAATATTTCATACTCTCTTGCTTTTTCCAAAGCCATTGGCTTTGAGATCAAGCTGTTTTCCATTTTTGGTTACTTTATTTTTGTCTTGTAGTTGACTTTCTTAGTATTCAACCACCTGTGACAATGTAAACATGATGGTTTTTTTGACGGGTGCCTTCGTTTTTAATAATTAATATATATATACGTAATTGTTGAACTGTTTAAGGTTTATATTGAAATGAAATTTTTTTTTGTCTTAAGTTCAAATCTAAGCTTACCCATTTCTTCTTAATTTAAGAAATTATATTTGGATAAATTCATTATTTTTATTAAGAGAGTACTATTTTATTTGAAACAATTTATTCATCAGACTAGCAGATCGGATCAGTACTGATTTCGAGGTCGCTACACCATCTCATCAACGTTCTTTGTTCGATTTTACCACTTTTGACGGTGGAGACTAGTAACTAGGAATATCAACTATTTAACGAATTAGAATACGAAAAGTGCAACTTATTTATTTCTTACAAGTTAAATCAATATCGGTTAGTACGAAATTCTATCTCTGATTTTTAATTATTCCAAATATTTCATACTCTCTTGCTTTTTCCAAAGCCATTGGCTTTGAGATCAAGCAGTTTTCCATTTTTGGTTACTTTATTTTTGTCTTGTAGTTGACTTTCTTAGTATTCAACCACCTGTGACAATGTAAACATGATGGTTTTTTTGACGGGTGCCTTCGTTTTTAATAATTAATATATTTATACGTAATTGTTGAACTGTTTAAGGTTTATATTGAAATGAATTTTTTTTTTTGGCTTAAGTTCAAATCTGAGTTTACCCATTTCTTCTTAATTTAAGAAATTATATTTGGATAAATTCATTATTTTTATTAAGAGAGTACTATTTTATTTGAAACAATTTATTCATCAGACTAGCAGATCGGATCAGTACTGATTTCGAGGTCGCTACACCATCTCATCAGCGTTCTTTGTTCGATTTTACCACTTTTGACAGTGGAGACTAGTAACTAGGAATATCAACTATTTAACGAATTAGAATACGAAAAGTGCAACTTATTTATTTCTTACAAGTTAAATCAATATCGGTTAGTACGAAATTCCATCTCTGATTTTTAATTATTCCAAATATTTCATACTCTCTTGCTTTTTCCAAAGCCATTGGCTTTGAGATCAAGCAGTTTTCCATTTTTGGTTACTTTATTTTTGTCTTGTAGTTGACTTTCTTAGTATTCAACCACCTGTGACAATGTAAACATGATGGTTTTTTTGACGGGTGCCTTCGTTTTTAATAATTAATATATATATACGTAATTGTTGAACTGTTTAAGGTTTATATTGAAATGAAATTTTTTTTGTCTTAAGTTCAAATCTAAGCTTACCCATTTCTTCTTAATTTAAGAAATTATATTTGGATAAATTCATTATTTTTATTAAGAGAGTACTATTTTATTTGAAACAATTTATTCATCAGACTAGCAGAACGGATCATTACTGATTTCGAGGTCGCTACACTATCTCATCAGCGTTCTTTGTTCGATTTTACCATTTTTGACGGTGGATACTAGTAACTAGGAATATCAACTATTTAACCGTATTATTTAACGAATTAGAATACGAAAAGTGCAACTTATTCATTTCTTAGAAGTTAAATCAATTTCGGTTAGTACGAAATTCCATCTCTGATCTTTAATTATTCCAAATATTTCATACTCTCTTGCTTTTTCCAAAGCCATTGGCTTTGAGATCAAGCAGTTTTCAATTTTTGTTTACTTTATTTTTGTCTTGTAGTTGACTTTTTTAGTATTCAAATACCTGTGACAATGTAAACATGATGGGTTTTTTGACGGGTGCCTTCGTTTTTAATAATTAATATATTTATACGTAATTGTTGAACTGTTTAAGGTTTATATTGAAATGAATTTTTTTTTTTGGCTTAAGTTCAAATCTGAGTTTACCCATTTCTTCTTAATTTAAGAAATTATATTTGGATAAATTCATTATTTTTATTAAGAGAGTACTATTTTATTTGAAACAATTTATTCATCAGACTAGCAGATCGGATCAGTACTGATTTCGAGGTCGCTACACCATCTCATCAGCGTTCTTTGTTCGATTTTACCACTTTTGACAGTGGAGACTAGTAACTAGGAATATCAACTATTTAACGAATTAGAATACGAAAAGTGCAACTTATTTATTTCTTACAAGTTAAATCAATATCGGTTAGTACGAAATTCCATCTCTGATTTTTAATTATTCCAAATATTTCATACTCTCTTGCTTTTTCCAAAGCCATTGGCTTTGAGATCAAGCAGTTTTCCATTTTTGGTTACTTTATTTTTGTCTTGTAGTTGACTTTCTTAGTATTCAACCACCTGTGACAATGTAAACATGATGGTTTTTTTGACGGGTGCCTTCGTTTTTAATAATTAATATATATATACGTAATTGTTGAACTGTTTAAGGTTTATATTGAAATGAAATTTTTTTTGTCTTAAGTTCAAATCTAAGCTTACCCATTTCTTCTTAATTTAAGAAATTATATTTGGATAAATTCATTATTTTTATTAAGAGAGTACTATTTTATTTGAAACAATTTATTCATCAGACTAGCAGAACGGATCATTACTGATTTCGAGGTCGCTACACTATCTCATCAGCGTTCTTTGTTCGATTTTACCATTTTTGACGGTGGATACTAGTAACTAGGAATATCAACTATTTAACCGTATTATTTAACGAATTAGAATACGAAAAGTGCAACTTATTCATTTCTTAGAAGTTAAATCAATTTCGGTTAGTACGAAATTCCATCTCTGATCTTTAATTATTCCAAATATTTCATACTCTCTTGCTTTTTCCAAAGCCATTGGCTTTGAGATCAAGCAGTTTTCAATTTTTGTTTACTTTATTTTTGTCTTGTAGTTGACTTTTTTAGTATTCAAATACCTGTGACAATGTAAACATGATGGGTTTTTTGACGGGTGCCTTCGTTTTTAATAATTAATATATTTATACGTAATTGTTGAACTGTTTAAGGTTTATATTGAAATGAATTTTTTTTGGCTTAAGTTCAAATCTGAGTTTACCCATTTCTTCTTAATTTAAGAAATTATATTTGGATAAATTCATTGTGTTTATTAAGAGAGTACTATTTTATTTGAAACAATTTATTCATCAGACTAGCAGAACGGATCAGTACTGATTTCGAGGTCGCTACACCATCTCATCAGCGTTCTTTGTTCGATTTTACCACTTTTGACAGTGGAGACTAGTAACTAGGAATATCAACTATTTAACGAATTAGAATACGAAAAGTGCAACTTATTTATTTCTTACAAGTTAAATCAATATCGGTTAGTACGAAATTCCATCTCTGATTTTTAATTATTCCAAATATTTCATACTCTCTTGCTTTTTCCAAAGCCATTGGCTTTGAGATCAAGCAGTTTTCAATTTTTGTTTACTTTATTTTTGTCTTGTAGTTGACTTTCTTAGTATTCAAATACCTGTGACAATGTAAACATGATGGGTTTTTTGACGGGTGCCTTCGTTTTTAATAATTAATATATTTATACGTAATTGTTGAACTGTTTAAGGTTTATATTGAAATGAATTTTTTTGGCTTAAGTTCAAATCTGAGTTTACCCATTTCTTCTTAATTTAAGAAATTATATTTGGATAAATTCATTGTGTTTATTAAGAGAGTACTATTTTATTTGAAACAATTTATTCATCAGACTAGCAGAACGGATCAGTACTGATTTCGAGGTCGCTACACCATCTCATCAGCGTTCTTTGTTCGATTTTACCACTTTTGACGGTGGAGACTAGTAACTAGGAATATCAACTATTTAACCGTATTATTTAACGAATTAGAATACGAAAAGTGCAAATTATTTATTTCTTACAAGTTAAATCAATATCGGTTAGTACGAAATTCCATCTCTGATTTTTAATTATTCCAAATATTTCATACTCTCTTGCTTTTTCCAAAGCCATTGGCTTTGAGATCAAGCAGTTTTCCATTTTTGGTTACTTTATTTTTGTCTTGTAGTTGACTTTCTTAGTATTCAAATACCTGTGACAATGTAAACATGATGGGTTTTTTGACGGGTGCCTTCGTTTTTAATAATTAATATATTTATACGTAATTGTTGAACTGTTTAAGGTTTATATTGAAATGAATTTTTTTGGCTTAAGTTCAAATCTGAGTTTACCCATTTCTTCTTAATTTAAGAAATTATATTTGGATAAATTCATTGTTTTTATTAAGAGAGTACTATTTTATTTGAAACAATTTATTCATCAGACTAGCAGAACGGATCAGTACTGATTTCGAGGTCGCTACACCATCTCATCAGCGTTCTTTGTTCGATTTTACCACTTGTGACGGTGGAGACTAGTAACTAGGAATATCAACTATTTAACCGTATTATTTAACGAATTAGAAAACGAAAAGTGCAACTTATTTATTTCTTACAAGTTAAATCAATATCGGTTAGTACGAAATTCCATCTCTGATTTTTAATTATTCCAAATATTTCATACTCTCTTGCTTTTTCCAAAGCCATTGGCTTTGAGATCAAGCAGTTTTCCATTTTTGGTTACTTTATTTTTGTCTTGTAGTTGACTTTCTTAGTATTCAACCACCTGTGACAATGTAAACATGATGGTTTTTTTGACGGGTGCCTTCGTTTTTAATAATTAATATATTTATACGTAATTGTTGAACTGTTTAAGGTTTATATTGAAATGAAATTTTTTTTTGTCTTAAGTTCAAATCTAAGCTTACCCATTTCTTCTTAATTTAAGAAATTATATTTGGATAAATTCATTATTTTTATTAAGAGAGTACTATTTTATTTGAAACAATTTATTCAGACTAGCAGAACGGATCATTACTGATTTGGAGGTCGCTACACTATCTCATCAGCGTTCTTTGTTCGATTTTACCATTTTTGACGGTGGATACTAGTAACTAGGAATATCAACTATTTAACCGTATTATTTAACGAATTAGAATACGAAAAGTGCAACTTATTCATTTCTTAGAAGTTAAATCAATTTCGGTTAGTACGAAATTCCATCTCTGATCTTTAATTATTCCAAATATTTCATACTCTCTTGCTTTTTCCAAAGCCATTGGCTTTGAGATCAAGCAGTTTTCCATTTTTGGTTACTTTATTTTTGTCTTGTAGTTGACTTTCTTAGTATTCAACCACCTGTGACAATGTAAACATGATGGTTTTTTTGACGGGTGCCTTCGTTTTTAATAATTAATATATATATACGTAATTGTTGAACTGTTTAAGGTTTATATTGAAATGAAATTTTTTTTTGTCTTAAGTTCAAATCTAAGCTTACCCATTTCTTCTTAATTTAAGAAATTATATTTGGATAAATTCATTATTTTTATTAAGAGAGTACTATTTTATTTGAAACAATTTATTCGTCAGACTAGCAGATCGGATCAGTACTGATTTCGAGGTCGCTACACCATCTCATCAGCGTTCTTTGTTCGATTTTACCACTTTTGACAGTGGAGACTAGTAACTAGGAATATCAACTATTTAACCGTATTATTTAACGAATTAGAATACGAAAAGTGCAACTTATTTATTTCTTACAAGTTAAATCAATATCGGTTAGTACGAAATTCCATCTCTGATTTTTAATTATTCCAAATATTTCATACTCTCTTGCTTTTTCCAAAGCCATTGGCTTTGAGATCAAGCAGTTTTAAATTTTTGTTTACTTTATTTTTGTCTTGTAGTTGACTTTCTTAGTATTCAAATACCTGTGACAATGTAAACATGATGGGTTTTTTGACGGGTGCCTTCGTTTTTAATAATTAATATATTTATACGTAATTGTTGAACTGTTTAAGGTTTATATTGAAATGAATTTTTTTGGCTTAAGTTCAAATCTGAGTTTACCCATTTCTTCTTAATTTAAGAAATTATATTTGGATAAATTCATTGTTTTTATTAAGAGAGTACTATTTTATTTGAAACAATTTATTCATCAGACTAGCAGAACGGATCAGTACTGATTTCGAGGTCGCTACACCATCTCATCAGCGTTCTTTGTTCGATTTTACCACTTTTGACGGTGGAGACTAGTAACTAGGAATATCAACTATTTAACCGTATTATTTAACGAATTAGAATACGAAAAGTGCAACTTATTTATTTCTTACAAGTTAAATCAATATCGGTTAGTACGAAATTCCATCTCTGATTTTTAATTATTCCAAATATTTCATACTCTCTTGCTTTTTCCAAAGCCATTGGCTTTGAGATCAAGCAGTTTTAAATTTTTGTTTACTTTATTTTTGTCTTGTAGTTGACTTTCTTAGTATTCAACCACCTGTGACAATGTAAACATGATGGGTTTTTTGACGGGTGCCTTCGTTTTTAATAATTAATATATTTATACGTAATTGTTGAACTGTTTAAGGTTTATATTGAAATGAATTTTTTTGGCTTAAGTTCAAATCTGAGTTTACCCATTTCTTCTTAATTTAAGAAATTATATTTGGATAAATTCATTGTTTTTATTAAGAGAGTACTATTTTATTTGAAACAATTTATTCATCAGACTAGCAGAACGGATCAGTACTGATTTCGAGGTCGCTACACCATCTCATCAGCGTTCTTTGTTCGATTTTACCACTTTTGACGGTGGAGACTAGTAACTAGGAATATCAACTATTTAACCGTATTATTTAACGAATTAGAATACGAAAAGTGCAACTTATTTATTTCTTACAAGTTAAATCAATATCGGTTAGTACGAAATTCCATCTCTGATTTTTAATTATTCCAAATATTTCATACTCTCTTGCTTTTTCCAAAGCCATTGGCTTTGAGATCAAGCAGTTTTCCATTTTTGGTTACTTTATTTTTGTCTTGTAGTTGACTTTCTTAGTATTCAACCACCTGTGACAATGTAAACATGATGGTTTTTTTGACGGGTGCCTTCGTTTTTAATAATTAATATATTTATACGTAATTGTTGAACTGTTTAAGGTTTATATTGAAATGAAATTTTTTTTTGTCTTAAGTTCAAATCTAAGCTTACCCATTTCTTCTTAATTTAAGAAATTATATTTGGATAAATTCATTATTTTTATTAAGAGAGTACTATTTTATTTGAAACAATTTATTCACCAGACTAGCAGAACGGATTTCGAGGTCGCTACACCATCTCATCAGCGTTCTTTGTTCGATTTTACCACTTTTGACGGTGGTAACTAGGAATATCAACTATTTAACCGTATTATTTAACGAATTAGAATACGAAAAGTGCAACTTATTCATTTCTTAGAAGTTAAATCAATTTCGGTTAGTACGAAATTCCATCTCTGATCTTTAATTATTCCAAATATTTCATACTCTCTTGCTTTTTCCAAAGCCATTGGCTTTGAGATCAAGCAGTTTTCCATTTTTGGTTACTTTATTTTTGTCTTGTAGTTGACTTTCTTAGTATTCAACCACCTGTGACAATGTAAACATGATGGTTTTTTTGACGGGTGCCTTCGTTTTTAATAATTAATATATATATACGTAATTGTTGAACTGTTTGAGGTTTATATTGAAATGAAATTTTTTTTGTCTTAAGTTCAAATCTAAGCTTACCCATTTCTTCTTAATTTAAGAAATTATATTTGGATAAATTCATTATTTTTATTAAGAGAGTACTATTTTATTTGAAACAATTTATTCAGACTAGCAGAACGGATCATTACTGATTTGGAGGTCGCTACACTATCTCATCAGCGTTCTTTGTTCGATTTTACCATTTTTGACGGTGGATACTAGTAACTAGGAATATCAACTATTTAACCGTATTATTTAACGAATTAGAATACGAAAAGTGCAACTTATTCATTTCTTAGAAGTTAAATCAATTTCGGTTAGTACGAAATTCCATCTCTGATCTTTAATTATTCCAAATATTTCATACTCTCTTGCTTTTTCCAAAGCCATTGGCTTTGAGATCAAGCAGTTTTCCATTTTTGGTTACTTTATTTTTGTCTTGTAGTTGACTTTCTTAGTATTCAACCACCTGTGACAATGTAAACATGATGGTTTTTTTGACGGGTGCCTTCGTTTTTAATAATTAATATATATATACGTAATTGTTGAACTGTTTAAGGTTTATATTGAAATGAAATTTTTTTTGTCTTAAGTTCAAATCTAAGCTTACCCATTTCTTCTTAATTTATGAAATTATATTTGGATAAATTCATTATTTTTATTAAGAGAGTACTATTTTATTTGAAACAATTTATTCGTCAGACTAGCAGATCGGATCAGTACTGATTTCGAGGTCGCTACACCATCTCATCAGCGTTCTTTGTTCGATTTTACCACTTTTGACAGTGGAGACTAGTAACTAGGAATATCAACTATTTAACGAATTAGAATACGAAAAGTGCAACTTATTTATTTCTTACAAGTTAAATCAATATCGGTTAGTACGAAATTCCATCTCTGATTTTTAATTATTCCAAATATTTCATACTCTCTTGCTTTTTCCAAAGCCATTGGCTTTGAGATCAAGCAGTTTTCAATTTTTGTTTACTTTATTTTTGTCTTGTAGTTGACTTTCTTAGTATTCAAATACCTGTGACAATGTAAACATGATGGGTTTTTTGACGGGTGCCTTCGTTTTTAATAATTAATATATTTATACGTAATTGTTGAACTGTTTAAGGTTTATATTGAAATGAATTTTTTTTTGGCTTAAGTTCAAATCTGAGTTTACCCATTTCTTAATTTAAGAAATTATATTTGGATAAATTCATTGTTTTTATTAAGAGAGTACTATTTTATTTGAAACAATTTATTCATCAGACTAGCAGAACGGATCAGTACTGATTTCGAGGTCGCTACACCATCTCAGCAGCGTTCTTTGTTCGATTTTACCACTTTTGACGGTGGAGACTAGTAACTAGGAATATCAACTATTTAACCGTATTATTTAACGAATTAGAATACGAAAAGTGCAACTTATTTATTTCTTACAAGTTAAATCAATATCGGTTAGTACGAAATTCCATCTCTGATTTTTAATTATTCCAAATATTTCATACTCTCTTGCTTTTTCCAAAGCCATTGGCTTTGAGATCAAGCAGTTTTCCATTTTTGGTTACTTTATTTTTGTCTTGTAGTTGACTTTCTTAGTATTCAACCACCTGTGACAATGTAAACATGATGTTTTTTTTGACGGGTGCCTTCGTTTTTAATAATTAATATATTTATACGTAATTGTTGAACTGTTTAAGGTTTATATTGAAATGAACTTTTTTTTGTCTTAAGTTCAAATCTAAGCTTACCCATTTCTTCTTAATTTAAGAAATTATATTTGGATAAATTCATTATTTTTATTAAGAGAGTACTATTTTATTTGAAACAATTTATTCATCAGACTAGCAGAACGGATCATTACTGATTTCGAGGTCGCTACACTATCTCATCAGCGTTCTTTGTTCGATTTTACCATTTTTGACGGTGGATACTAGTAACTAGGAATATCAACTATTTAACCGTATTATTTAACGAATTAGAATACGAAAAGTGCAACTTATTCATTTCTTAGAAGTTAAATCAATTTCGGTTAGTACGAAATTCCATCTCTGATTTTTAATTATTCCAAATATTTCATACTCTCTTGCTTTTTCCAAAGCCATTGGCTTTGAGATCAAGCAGTTTTCCATTTTTGGTTACTTTTATTTTTGTCTTGTAGTTGACTTTCTTAGTATTCAACCACCTGTGACAATGTAAACATGATGGTTTTTTTGACGGGTGCCTTCGTTTTTAATAATTAATATATATATACGTAATTGTTGAACTGTTTAAGGTTTATATTGAAATGAAATTTTTTTTTTTGTCTTAAGTTCAAATCTAAGCTTACCCATTTCTTCTTAATTTAAGAAATTATATTTGGATAAATTCATTATTTTTATTAAGAGAGTACTATTTTATTTGAAACAATTTATTCATCAGACTAGCAGAACGGATCATTACTGATTTCGAGGTCGCTACACTATCTCATCAGCGTTCTTTGTTCGATTTTACCATTTTTGACGGTGGACACTAGTAACTAGGAATATCAACTATTTAACCGTATTATTTAACGAATTAGAATACGAAAAGTGCACCTTATTCATTTCTTAGAAGTTAAATCAATTTCGGTTAGTACGAAATTCCATCTCTGATCTTTAATTATTCCAAATATTTCATACTCTCTTGCTTTTTCCAAAGCCATTGGCTTTGAGATCAAGCAGTTTTCCATTTTTGGTTACTTTATTTTTGTCTTGTAGTTGACTTTCTTAGTATTCAACCACCTGTGACAATGTAAACATGATGTTTTTTTTGACGGGTGCCTTCGTTTTTAATAATTAATATATTTATACGTAATTGTTGAACTGTTTAAGGTTTATATTGAAATGAAATTTTTTTTTTGTCTTAAGTTCAAATCTAAGCTTACCCATTTCTTCTTAATTTAAGAAATTATATTTGGATAAATTCATTATTTTTATTAAGAGAGTACTATTTTATTTGAAACAATTTATTCATCAGACTAGCAGAACGGATCATTACTGATTTCGAGGTCGCTACACTATCTCATCAGCGTTCTTTGTTCGATTTTACCATTTTTGACGGTGGATACTAGTAACTAGGAATATCAACTATTTAACCGTATTATTTAACGAATTAGAATACGAAAAGTGCACCTTATTCATTTCTTAGAAGTTAAATCAATTTCGGTTAGTACGAAATTCCATCTCTGATCTTTAATTATTCCAAATATTTCATACTCTCTTGCTTTTTCCAAAGCCATTGGCTTTGAGATCAAGCAGTTTTCCATTTTTGGTTACTTTATTTTTGTCTTGTAGTTGACTTTCTTAGTATTCAACCACCTGTGACAATGTAAACATGATGTTTTTTTTGACGGGTGCCTTCGTTTTTAATAATTAATATATTTATACGTAATTGTTGAACTGTTTAAGGTTTATATTGAAATGAAATTTTTTTTGTCTTAAGTTCAAATCTAAGCTTACCCATTTATTCTTAATTTAAGAAATTATATTTGGATAAATTCATTATTTTTATTAAGAGAGTACTATTTTATTTGAAACAATTTATTCATCAGACTAGCAGAACGGATCATTACTGATTTCGAGGTCGCTACACTATCTCATCAGCGTTCTTTGTTCGATTTTACCATTTTTGACGGTGGATACTAGTAACTAGGAATATCAACTATTTAACCGTATTATTTAACGAATTAGAATACGAAAAGTGCAACTTATTCATTTCTTAGAAGTTAAATCAATTTCGGTTAGTACGAAATTCCATCTCTGATCTTTAATTATTTCAAATATTTCATACTCTCTTGCTTTTTCCAAAGCCATTGGCTTTGAGATCAAGCAGTTTTCCATTTTTGGTTACTTTATTTTTGTCTTGTAGTTGACTTTCTTAGTATTCAACCACCTGTGACAATGTAAACATGATGGTTTTTTTGACGGTCGCCTTCGTTTTTAATAATTAATATATATATACGTAATTGTTGAACTGTTTAAGGTTTATATTGAAATGAAATTTTTTTTGTCTTAAGTTCAAATCTAAGCTTACCCATTTCTTCTTAATTTAAGAAATTATATTTGGATAAATTCATTATTTTTATTAAGAGAGTACTATTTTATTTGAAACAATTTATTCATCAGACTAGCAGAACGGATCATTACTGATTTCGAGGTCGCTACACTATCTCAGCGTTCTTTGTTCGATTTTACCATTTTTGACGGTGGATACTAGTAACTAGGAATATCAACTATTTAACCGTATTATTTAACGAATTAGAATACGAAAAGTGCAACTTATTCATTTCTTAGAAGTTAAATCAATTTCGGTTAGTACGAAATTCCATCTCTGATTTTTAATTATTCCAAATATTTCATACTCTCTTGCTTTTTCCAAAGCCATTGGCTTTGAGATCAAGCAGTTTTCCATTTTTGGTTACTTTATTTTTGTCTTGTAGTTGACTTTCTTAGTATTCAACCACCTGTGACAATGTAAACATGATGGTTTTTTTGACGGGTGCCTTCGTTTTTAATAATTAATATATATATACGTAATTGTTGAACTGTTTAAGGTTTATATTGAAATGAAATTTTTTTTTTGTCTTAAGTTCAAATCTAAGCTTACCCATTTCTTCTTAATTTAAGAAATTATATTTGGATAAATTCATTATTTTTATTAAGAGAGTACTATTTTATTTGAAACAATTTATTCATCAGACTAGCAGAACGGATCATTACTGATTTCGAGGTCGCTACACTATCTCATCAGCGTTCTTTGTTCGATTTTACCATTTTTGACGGTGGATACTAGTAACTAGGAATATCAACTATTTAACCGTATTATTTAACGAATTAGAATACGAAAAGTGGAACTTATTCATTTCTTACAAGTTAAATCAATATCGGTTAGTACGAAATTTCATCTCTGATTTTTAATTATTCCAAATATTTCAAACTCTCTTGCTTTTTCCAAAGCCATTGGCTTTGAGATCAAGCAGTTTTCCATTTTTGTTTACTTTATTTTTGTCTTGTAGTTGACTTTCCAAAAATTATAAATCATTTTAGCCTTGAGCCCCCTAGACTAGTAGTTAGCGTACTAGACTATTAGTACATTCATCTAAAGTTATAGAAGAATATTCTACTATTGTCTGGGTTATAGATAAAATACAACGAACAACGGTGGGTAATTTGTGTGGATCTGAAAATGGTGAATTTTCTTCCAGGCCAACAAGTAGGCTACACAAAACATCCGTGTTTTATTTGCTTATGGGATAGCAGAGCCAGATCTGAACACTGGAGTATAAAAGGATGGCCTACGAGGGAAGCTATAATTCCAAGAAACAACAATATAGTTAATCAACCACTTGTGCCTAGGGATCGCATAATACTGCCACTTATCTATACCAAGCTAGGGCTTATGAAACAATTTGTCAAAGCTCTCAACAAGGTATATAGATATATCACTAGAAAGTTCCAAAATTTGAGTTGGGAGAAACTGAACGGTGGCATTTTTGATGGCCCTCAAATCAGAAGGTTAATCAATTATGAAAACTTTAGTAGTTCCATGACAAATATTGAAAGAAATGCTTGGATTGAATTTGTTTGGATAGTGCACAATTTCCTGGGAAACAAAAAGGATGAGCACTACTCGGACCACGTGGGTAACATGTTGTCACATTTCCAGCGGCTTGGTTGTAATATGTGCATTAAGGTACACTGCCTACACAGTCTTTGGATTGTTTCCCTGAAAATCTTAGAGACTTCAGTGAAGAACAAGGTGAACGTCTCCATCAAGATATTCGTACTATAGAGGAGCGGTACCAGGGTCATTGGGATACCCATATGACGGCGGACTATTGCTGGAACATTCAAAATAAACCCTATAAACAAGATAATTTAAGAAAATTGTAGAAAAGAAAATTGTTCGATGAGTTTGTATTTACATTATAATATTTGTGTATTAAAAATTTTTATTTTTCTTTAAAATCCTCTTTTATAGATAAATTGAAAAGTCAGACTTAATATCTGAAATCGGTGGCCTAAAAACAATTACTATAAAACACTTATTTCATAAATAGATCAGCAGCAAATACACATATATTAAATGATTTTATTTTTGCATAGAAATCGCGATTTTTATCACTTCAGTTTTCTCAGTAAATTGTGAACAAAATCAATAGTTGTGCACCGATTACAACGAAATAAAGTTAATTTCATTCGAAATATGTTCAACTAAACCAAAATTCCAATTTCGTCGCATTTTTGTATGAATTTTTAAAAAACAAAAATTTTTATTTTTTTAATTGTTTTTTTTTTTTAAAACTTCAACGATATCTCGGTAACTAGTGGCAGAATTCAAAGCCAATTTAAGACGTGCTCAAAGATAATATTGTTGACGAGTTTTGGATTTTTTTAACTGAATACGGTGAACGGTTTTCAAGTTATTCCAATATATGTATGTAGTGGAACTGCCTTAATTTTGAACATAATAGTATATCGCGAAAAGTCGAAGTGTAGATTTGGATTCAGCGTCCCAAATAACCTTAAAAACAACATTCAGTTCTTAAGCAACACACACCTTGTTCCCTTGTGTAATGAATATGCTCGGGAAGATTCTCAAATCTCAAAGTGTCCCATAATAATTATATACCAGGTGTATTTGCCTAAAGCAGACAGCCAGATAAATGATCCATACAATAATATAGGCCTAACCACCATGTCAGCGAGCCAGTTGGCAGTTTTTGGATTTCTCTAGATATTTTCCCGAAACGGTTCATCACCTAGTAATGTGAGCCAAAGCTGATTGAAGACGGTGCTAGATTAGATGTAGGCTGTTGATTTTAAACCCATGGAGTCTAGCTACTTCAGTGTCGTGTTAATAACGAGGTTCTATAAGATTGGAGAAGCAACTCTAACTTGCAGGGTACCTCGCCTCTAGGCTATTTTTGAGATAGTGTCCACCGCATCGTGGATGTGTTGACTCTGTTGGTCAACAGTCTCTAGATAAAGCTAATTAGTAATCGATTTATGTTCAGTCTTTCTAGAAACACGATAACGAGTTTGAAATTGTTGAAGGCTCCTTCTATATTTTGAAAGACCACCAAAGCAAGTTCCCTGATTCATGGATTTTTCAATGAATCCAACGATGGAGCGGAGCGCCGTTTTAACAGAGTATGAGTATGTTGATAGAAGGTTCGAGTCAGTTGTCAGTTTCTGATGTATATGTGTGGCACCCTGCCACTACCAACTACTAAAAAAATAGTTTACTTACTGCATCGAGAATAATCTATCTATCAATTGTATTTTTGTTATCGCGTTGAATTCAATTACACATATTGTCTTTAATATTGTTTCTTTTAATAAAATAATTTAATATTTAAATATGTGCGATTGCCTTTTCCACAAATGTGATGCACAAATATTGCTACAATGGATTTCTGATTTAGTGCATTGGGTATAACCTCTGATAACATAAAGCCGCCGTGCTTACATCATTAAAACCAGAAACGATCGCAAAACTTATCGACCCTGCAACAACTTTGCCGACATCCGACCGATTTGAATACGTAAGTAGTGAATCATCCACCACTTTGCTGATAGCGAGCAACGACGATTTAACCGGATCATATCAGAAATGCCTCTGGGCGATAAAAAGCCCTCGGAGCTGATCTTCGAAATGAGACGAATCGCCGGAAGTTCCCTAGGCAAAGCAGCACTTAAAGGCTTGTAGATAAAGCGTTTGCCAACTTGTGGACAGAG
The DNA here is from genome assembly GCA_956483585.1 of Gymnocheta viridis. Lineage (NCBI taxonomy): Eukaryota > Metazoa > Arthropoda > Insecta > Diptera > Tachinidae > Gymnocheta > Gymnocheta viridis. The sequence goes on from OY101443.1 coordinate 29,612,236, forward strand.
CATTGCAGCATCATAAGGTACATCAGCAGAATCCACTAAATTATCTGACCCAATTGTCGATGATATATCTCTATATCACGTATGTAATGTAACAAAAGAACCTGAAATAAAAGAACTACGTGCAGCCATAATGAAGCTGAGTAAAAAGTTCGAACAATTCACAACACGCTAACGTTCTCGATCATCCAGGCCTATTGTCAAATTTACAAAAAAAACAACTTTAAGTTGATAGTGGTGCCGATGTCTCGGTACGTCCTCTTGCTGCGAAAGATGTCCGTCCAACGGCCGTATCATTGTGTGCTGCGAATGATACACACATTAAAGTTATTGGCGAAAGGCGCATTAAACTAGACCTCGGGCTAAATCGAAATTTTTCTTGGCCATTTATTATTGCCGATGTGACGACACCTATAATAGTTTCGAAATTTTATTAAGCATCATGATCTTCTAATCAAATTGCGGCGTAACCGATTGGTAGGCAATCACCCTTATTCCAGTTGTCAACATCGACGTAACTTCAGTACAGTACCAAAATATTGGGGCTTGTGTACTCGCTCTCGAGAACAATTTAGTGCTACTGACAGTCTATTTCTGTTCTCTAAATTCTAGAAAATAACACGAGCCTGTCAATAATAGTCAGTTGTTTGCGACAACGCACAGTGGCTGAAAATCGTTTTTCATTGGCCAAAATTCTGTAACTTTTGAACCGATCAAAATATTGAAGTAATTTTTATTTTATTGGATAGATATTTAGTTCAGCTTGACTCAGTATAAATTACATTAAAATTGAGGACTTTTTAAGGAATTCTACGTCAAAGTTGAACTTTTGAATTTTTTTAACTTTTAGAGTGAAATATGGGTTTATTTTTTTTTAGTTATTAAAAAATTGAATATTTGGAAATTAATAATATTTATAAATAATTTTTATAATAATGGAATTTTTTTCATGTTACACTTAAAAAAAATTTTACACTGAAAAAAATAGTAAAATCAACTCGAGATTTTGTTGTTATTACAGAAAAATTAAAAATTTGTAGCTGTCAAATTTGCAAATTTGTTTAGTCAAAGAATAGTTACACTTAAAAAAAACGTTAATAATATTATGTAAAAATATTGCTATTACTACAGAAAAATTTATTATTTTTTGCTGTCAAATTTGATAATTTTAAAAAACATTTTAAAAATAAAAACTGCAATAAATTTTAATAGCATTTGTAACAATGGTAGGTTCTGTTTATTATTATTTTTTACTAATACTATGTTTTTCGTACTTAAATAACAATGAAAGGCAATTATAATTATTATTCATTTGACTCAAATATTGATTGCAAATATTCCATATTTTGTTCTGTGCTATTTCTGTTCTTTAGTCTAAAAGCTTCTTCATCTAAATCCCGATGTTCCACTTTCCATTGATTTCGAATACTGGAGATAAACGGATCTGACGTTGCCAATAATATATTAAATAGATCTTCAATTGTTGAATTTCGTGAAATTTTTCTAGTATTGTGCTCTCTAAAAATCTGTAATCCTGGTTTCTTTTTTCCTCAGCCTCCTCTGATAGATCTCCAAGTGGCACCAAATGATACTTAATGACATCTTCTCCATGATAAAGGATTTTGTGAACTGTTGCAGATATATTTCTCCATGGGTAGTTGGTTGTATATATTTTTTCAGTTTCCTTAGCATAATCTCCAAATTTTCTAGAGTCAATTTCTTCATTGCACGCAAGTACTTCTAGGATTACTTTAAATCTGAAAATAAGGTTTAAATCCACTCCTGTTATTTCAGATGCTGTTTCTGGATCTGAAAAGAATCTTCTTGCGGTATTGCCATCATTTGTATTGCCTGACCCTTGTTTTGGCTCATCTATAATCAATCCAAATTTGCGATATTCATCTTGAACATCTTTCTTTTTTGAACTTCTTAACTCTTTGTTGGTTTCGTTGTTTCTTATTGATCCTGAAGACCCGAAATCCAAATCATAATTGATTTTTAGTATTTGTTCTATAAGTCGTATTCTTGCATGTAGTGGTGATAATCCAAATTCATATGCATCGGTATTATCTAATGATTTTGTCGGGACTTGGTTTAATTGGGTTGATGTTGCTTGGCATATAATGCAGCTGGATGCAGCATTCGTGTTAGCCAAAGCCTGACCTACTTTTCCATCTATCATTGTCAGCACTAATTGGTAGCTTACTTCAATTTGCTGCCCATCTAACTGTAATTGTAATGGCTGTAGTGTTGCAATTTGGGCCTTGATATCACTAACTTCTTTGTTAATGGCATCATGAGTTTCTTTTTATAATTCAAATTTGATTGGCCTGCAGTATTTCGTAGAAGATAGTGTCTCATTTTTCCAAATATCCATTGTTTGCGTTGTACTAGTCGAAGGCTCTAAATCTTCCAAAACCTTTTTCAATCGCAATGGTACAAATGATACCATGAACACATCTGAGTCCGAAATATTTTCACATACAACTTGTTTGTATTGTTTTTGTCCCGAAGAACCATCACATCCCCATTTACAAAACAGAATTAACTTTGTGTTCCCATATTTCTTTAACGCATTTCCATTAACGCATTTTTTAACATGTTATTTCCTACATCTAGATACATGTTATTCACACATTGATCTTTAATTTCATAGCAGGTAGTGCTTAAATTGAACAAAACTGCACATGTTGTCCAGACCTTAAAATCAGGTAAAACTGATTAGTATCTCGCCAATATTTGTTGTTGTTGTTGTTGGGTTGTTTTTTAACTTTAGTGGTTTAATGTCGCGATTATTGTTATAAAATTGTTTATGACTTTGGTTGACCCTAACATTTGATAACAGGTAAATTTAGAAAGAGATCATATGTTTACTGTAGAACCTATTGTGATAATTTTATGACTTATTTTTTGCTGATCAAAACAAAGCCATTAAACCCTTTCGCAGGTATTATATTTAATATTTTTAGTTTTACGTAGTCTAAAGTAAAAAAAAATAAACTTTTAGGCAACAAAGTGAAAATTTAATACACCATTGCATACGAGTACTTATAGGGCTGTTTAAATTATCGTTATTTGAATTTTTTTAGAGTAATTTCATTAAAATGAAAAAAGTGTTCTACCCACGGCTCGTCACGGGTGCAAAAGTATATATAGCGTTAAAGAGGACACTTTCACCTTTCTCCGGACGATATACGTTTCTTGTTCCCCTTTGTTCCCTAGAAGTTCTATTCCACTAAAGTTTAAATTTGAGAAAAATATAGTAGTTTCATAAATATTCCGTAACGCCCCTAATATTAAACGCTAGAGCTGTGACCACTTACAACAACTAAAGACTATAATCCTACCAACATTATAAAAAAGACCGCAGGCCCTTATCGATGATAGCTTGCGAGTAGTAACCATTTATTTTTTATAAAAAACAAAAGAAAAACACATTTTTCTGAAATAAAAAAAAAACAGTTGAGTTTGACAGCATACTACGCCCACAATTATCAATAATTTAACCTAATTTTTTGGCTACCTTAATCTGGATATATTAGCCACAAAAAGGCGTAAAAATTTTAAAAATCGGTGACAAAAAAAATTAGACTTTTGGCCAATGAAAAACGGGTAGACAAAGACCAACTTTTTGGTATTGTATTGATGTGACGTCCTCTTTGATTTCAGCGATAAAGACAATTGCACTGCCGCAGTAGAAAAACCCCGTACTGTATGGCTTATGAGCAGCTTATGGCAAACGACCAGGGTGATAACACTCCAAATCGGTCACTAGGAAGGCGATGTCATATGCCAACAGGCGCAATATCCCCCTAATAATATGTGCTGACGCTAATGCACACCACACCGCATGTTTTGGTATTTCGCGGAAAAAAGTCAAATTGTCAACATTCTCTTCATGCAATATGCAGTGGAATAAATGGTACAATTAAATCAAAAAGAAATACTTTGATATGACTGCTAGTTTTTTTTGTAGCCGTTTCAAACTCAGTACTTGTAAGTTTTACCAAACTGACTTAATATTAACCTAAGAATTTCAAGACGAATATTATTTTTTTATTTTTATTTTAAAATAGGATATTTCACTATACTAAAACTTAAAAAATTAACTCTGTAGAGACTTAATTTTTTTTGTACATAAACAAAAATCCATCTTTTTCTACAAAAATTTGGACCTGCAATTTTAACGCCACTTGCCGCCAGTTGAAATTAACTACTCATATCTGTTTTTACATTTCTAAGCAATCTCTGGTGCCCCTCTCAATTTGTTGCCGTATTAATGCAACGCTTTTAAATCAAAACTTGCCTATATAGTGTCCGATTGCAAGAGCATTTCAAATAAAATATTTTTAGTCAAGTATTATAATTATATATTTGTTTTCCATTAATTTAGTTGGTGTTTCCTCTTTTTGCTGCGCGTGGTTTTTATTTTACTTAAAAATCGGAAGCAAAAATTTTCAAACAAAATTATAGGCAACTCATTCTTAGATTATATTTACAAAAATTGCAACAAAGAAAATCAAGTAAAAAATACGTACTTCTAAGAGTAATAATGTTAAATTCATACACACACAGAACAACAATGAAAAAATTAAATATTGATACTTTTGTTCGTGTAAAAAAATGCTTAATGATATGCTCTTGCGAAAGCCAAACTGTCAACAAAATACATAAAGGAACACCTTTTGCGCTTTGCACTACTTATGCGATTTGGTTTTCATTTCGCTCGAAAATGTTTGATAAAGCGTGAACTTAGAAAGAAAATTGGAATACAGGTGTATACTGCTAAGCCAGGCACTGGATCCACAAATTCAGGAAATACGTCACGAAAATTCTTTGATAATCCTGCTTTCGAAATCACGGGTCTTAATGAAGACATAATCAAGAGGTTTTTAACAATTCTCGAAGCTATAACAATTACCGAGGCAGCAGAACAAAAAAAATTTGGTGGTTTTTGTCTGGAGACGGCAAAAGAGTTTGTTGCCCTGTACGAGTGGTACAATATGCCACCTACACTCCACAAAATTCTCATTCATGGAAAAGATATAATTTTATTTTTCCTGTAGGCTTACTATCCGAAGCGGCTCAGGAAAGTCGTAACAAAGACTAAAAAAATATCGCCTTAGACACTCTAGAAAATGCAGTCGAATTGCCACGAGCGAAGATATTATCCACCGAATGATGGTGACATCAGGTCCCATGATCTCACATTTGACTCCTTGGTTTAGCCAAAAAATCATAGCGATATAAGCGACAAAGTTAATGCGTTTTTAGAATAACAATATTAATAACACTGTTGATTTATTTTTGTACAAGTTAAGTAGTATTTATAACATATTGTTGCTTAAAACGCAAAATGCTCCCAATAACAAAAAAACCAATGTCGATTTTTTATTTATTACAGCATGTTTCATAAGGAAAACACGAAACTATTTAAAAAAAATCATTACAACATATTCTTTTGTTAGCTAGGGCTTTCTACATTTTTAGTGACGTTATATATTTCTCTAACTTTCATTAATGAGCACACCTTAATTGTGACTAATAGAAGGGAAATTCTTGATATTACGCTTATTAGCGATAGGTTCTCAGATATGAGTAGCGATTGGAACTTGTCAATATACTGGTCCTTTTCTCTCAGAGTTGATTCAGTGAAACATTATACGAACAGAAGAAAGTCCAACTAGTCTATCTATGCTAGCGTCTATGCACTGCTAGCGTGCCCGGTTCTCATACGCTGTGTGTCCACGATTGATTCCGCAGTGGAGTCACGAGAGTTTTAATTGAGGCAACAAACAAATCCAGTCAATTCTTGCACAGGAATGACAACGCTAAGCCCATATGCTGGAATGTGGAAATTGCTGAATAACGCAAGGAAATCAAGAAACTCTTTAATGAGGCTAAACGTATGGTATATGAAAAAGTTACAAGTTCTCGGTGAATGGATTTAAGAATCTTATCAGGAAGGCCAACAGACAGTCATGACTACAAATAGTCGGAACTCTTGAGGTCAACACATATTTCCCAGTCTGCACTGTTGTTACAAATTCCCGCGAGTGTGATTCAGATATTCACAGGCGGGTCTAAAACACTGAATGATGTCGGTTTTGGCATAGACTCAGAGCAGCTAAACTGGTATATACCTTTAAGACTGCCGGATCACTGCAATGTCATTCAGGCCAAGATAATACACATTCGAGCGACACATTCGGTGTGCTGAAATATCTGGGAGAGGTACTCACATTATTACCGATAGTAAGGCCTCCATAAAATCCCTGGAGAATGTGTTCATCATATCAAGAATTGTCCACGAATAGCGGATATCTCTAGAAAAGATAGCGAGACATTCAGTGGTTATCGTTAAGTGGGTCCCCGGGCACAGGGACATACATGGAAACTGTATTGCGGATTCGTTGGCGCATGGTGGCTCTACTTTAAATCGAAACGATTCAACATATGATATAGTTGTCTCACTCCTAATGAGTAAGCAACTTATTGCACACAAGTTTCATCTTATCACCGGTCCAAGATGGTCTGATGAAACTACCTGTAGAGAAAGCAGGAAATCTGGCTCATAACAGATGGAAAAAGGACTAAACGGGCATTACAGCTATTCAGACATTTAGAAATCGAATAGCGGTCATAACTGGCAGGCACGATCAAAGGCCAGGTCTCACTTACCATGATATATGAAGAAGTTGCGGCGTCGAGGAGGAGGAATAATGGCCAGAACGTCTCCGTAATTGTCCGGCATTCGGCATTCTCAAAGAACCTGTTTGTTGTGACAATAGTAATTTCAATCTAAGCACATGAACTTGTATTGATACTATTTTGTTTGCCGGGATGTCCTTCAAGCACTTGAACTTGAAGGACTTGCCTTATCGAGCTCCTTCCTTTTTTTAATGCACTTATTTCAATTATGAAGCCTGAAATTTGCATATTACTGACTATAAGATGCTTAGCTGACGTGAGTTCTAACGGGCTTAGTGCATCGCTAGTCGGTCGTTCAGTCTTCGTTAATTTGGTGTTTTTGATGAAGCGTTGCATATATGCTACTACCCTTTGAAGTGTCTTGGATGAATTGCGGTTGTTTACTTTATATATAATGTCTTCCAATGAGGTCGAAGTTGCAGATAATGCACTGACTGAATTCGATTTGAATTCTTCAGTGGAGGATGGTTTCAGACTTTTGTCGAATTCCCTTGGCCATTGACTCTCATTGTCGTGTAAAAACATTGAGCCAAAAAACCAAAGGCTACACTGTGATAGTCTTTCTGGATTCAAACCTGACGTGTCGCCATTGAATACTTATGGTTTGGTCTTGGATATTACTTACTCTATTTGCGACAAAGGTACGAAGAGAGGAAGAGAGGAGGTTGCATTTATCCAATGCAGTACTATCGCAGAACCTGATCATAGATATGTAGGCATGCTTTCCGCTCGTAGTTCCTCTTTTACTCTTGTGGTAATTTCAGCCCCAAGAAGAGCTGCACATAGCTCTTGGTAAAGTTACCTTTTTTATAGGGGCAATGCGTGATTTGGCACATAAAAGTTTCACCACAAGTCGCCCATCTTGTAGCTTGGATCGTATGTATACTGTGGCGCCATACGACAACAGGTCCGGCGCTTCCTAACGGATCGAATATTCGCGCTTTATCTGATGTTATAGACCGCTTGGTGATTTTGTTATTGTCTTAAATGTCTGCTGACAAAAAATATCAGCCTTGGGATTCCATGTTAATCCCAAAATTTGCTGTTCATTGATTATCAAAATCTCGATTAAGTTTCACATCTTCAGGAGAAATACCAGATAGTAGCTTTGAATGATTAGCGCACCATTTTCTTAGTTTGAAACCAGCGCCTTTTAACAAGCTTGTCAACTATTGCTGCATTTCATTTGCTGTTGTGAGGCTGTCAGATCCACTCATACCGTCGTCCACATAAAAATCGTCTCCTAATGTTCTTGCACCTAATGGATAATTTTTGATGTTTTTGTCCGCTAGCTGCTGCAAACTTTTTGTTGCTAGGTAAGTGGCTACAGACGTTCCATATGTCACAGTGTTAAGTTTGTAGGTTTGCACTGCTTCATTTGGTCTGCTGAATGAAGAAGAATTTAACGATACATTTTTTCAATGTGTGTGTAGAAAGCAAATCGTGGCATTCAAAATCGTATTAGTAGTCCAAAGAAATCCCCTTGTTGAGGATTTTGCCTATGCATCAAACACTATCGAAGTTTAGCGGTTTGATTACGTAGTGATGTAGAATGTAGAAATGAAGATCTACTACCTCTGCGTTATTTATGCGGGCCATGTGACCCAATTCTTTATATTGCTTCATAAAATCAACGTATTGTTCCCTAAGGTCTATGTTCATCGATAAACGCCTTTCTAAGGCCATCAATCTTGAAAAGTCTAACTTTTTGTCTCCTAGGAAACTTCGGTTTTCTGAAAAGGGGATGCGAACTACAAATCGGCCCTCAGAATTTCTTCGGTAGTGAGACTGTTATCTGAATCGAATTCGTCTTCACTGTATACTGCACATAACGCTGAGTTACTATTGTTTTACCTTATCCTTTCACTTACAATCAAACCCAACTTTGTATTTTTTAAATTGGTAATTCTGGTGTTGTAGTTGCTAGTTGTAGACTGAAGATTAACGTAATACGTTGATTTATATATCCAGACTGCTTGCCAATTCCTTCGATGCATAAGGATGTCTGCGATGGCTTGAGTGATAAACGATTTAGTAGTCGGTTACTCACATTGTTGATTTGTGATCCTGAGACTGAAATTGCTTTGAACACTCCAGGCCGTATATTATTGCCTGTAATTTTTACCCAAGCTGTGGCTAACAGCACGCAAGTTCTTCCTGTCCAAGGACAGTGAGCAGAAGCTACCGTTGATATTGAAGCTTTTCCTGCTTTGGAAGAGTTGTTTGATGGTAGGATTAAGGGTTGGTGTTCTGTGGATGCCTCTCCAAATGTTCGAGTGTGTTGTGGGTTTTATTGCATTTCCTACAGGTACTTGCTGTGCAATGTTTTAACATGTGGTCACCCATGTTAACACAGAGTTTTTGTTGCTGTATTCACTTCAGTCGATTAGGTACAGACATCGATAAAATTTTTTTGCAATAATACAACGAATGAATTCCGTTGCTGCATAGTTTGCAATCGTTGTTTTCCTTGGGAGTGGTTGCTGCAGCTAAAGTTCTCTATGGCGTCGATTGTATTCGTCCGACTGCTTCTAATGATTAGAATCTGCTTTTCAGGAATTCCAAAAGTTTTTTAATATTGGCAATGATATAGGTAGTTGTATTGACTGCTCATAGAATAAGTGTGTGCCTTGATCCAGTTTTTATACCTTTCACCAAAAAATTTGGAAAGGGGATATATAGGTATGTCATTCCGTATGTAATTTTTTCATTGTTCATTTAAGACATAAAGTATATTGTAATGATTGATGTAGGGGACTAAAACCCTATGTACCTTTTTAAGTGCCGGTGCTAATAAACGCCACTGGCAGATAATTTGTGGAGGCAAATTTATATGCCTTTTTATTGTCTAAGCAGATGAATGCGTATATATATGTATATATAATTATTTATATATATGTATATACAAAATTTATAATTAATATTAAATTATGTCTATACAATTATTAATTTGAAAGTGATTGATTTATTTTCAAAATTTGATCGCTTTATAAATAAAATAACAGGATCCTTAAATTAGTCTTACACTATTTTTGTTAGCGTAATTTTATAAACAATTCTTGTATGCTATTTTTGTTAGTATAATTTTGTAAACAATATTCATGCATTCTTTTGAGTGAGTTTTTGAGTGTAATAAAATTAACGGGTGTACAATAACAAAGATACAAGTAATCATATAATAAGCAATAATAAAAGTAACAAAATAAAAATAATAAGAATATGTAAGTGCGTATAATAATTAAAAATATGTGCTTGCATTAGTAGACAATACCAATACTCTACAATATATATTCTGGATCCTTATGGATAGAAAAGTCGAATGAGCGATGTCCGTCTGCTAATGTAGAATATCGAGGAATAAGGCCTCTCGCAACATAAGGACCTAAATTTTGGATCACTCTGTAGGAATTTGTCTCAGAATTTTCAAGTTTAAAAATTAGAAAATTCGGTCAAATAATTAACGAGATATAGCTAAAAGACTTTTTTGTTATGTGTAGTATTCTGTTGTTTTTTTCTCGCCCAGCTATCCTACGGTCAATTTTATGAAGCAGATCTCTTGTATGGAGTTCTAGGAAGGTTTACACTGAAAATAATTGAAGTCGGTCCATTAACGGCTAAAATATGTGCAAAAAATGGTATTCGAAATAATTTTACTTTTAAAAATTTCTTAAAAAGTTGCGTTGGGATTCATACCTACAACCTACTTGTTGGTAGTCATAAGCGCTTCTTATACACCACAGAGCAGATGTATTTTTCATAGTAGTTTACGCGTTTAAGTACATAATATATCTTATTTATTATAAAATACTAAAACTTAAAATTCTTGATTCTTCCCTTTTTGTCACAAATATGTACATTAATACTGAAATGCGTTCATGTGCGCAACTAAACAGTCGAAAAGCAAAGATTTGTTGTTTGTTTCTTTAAACTTATTTTCGTATGTTTATTAGTATAATATTATGCATGCATATTACAGAATTTATCGCTGATACATATTATCTTTTCGTATATAAATAACCATAACTATTTTTTATATTAAAGAAATGTAATGGGTCGTCAAGACACTATGTAAATATACAAAATCAATGAAATTGAATTTTAGTTTTATTTTAAAAATGTATTAACATTTAATTTTTTATGACTATTTGTGATTTCAGAAAGGCAAAATTGATGCTTATATCCTGCTTTGTACTTGTGTGCACAGAATAATAATTTTAATTACTTTCTATATTCAGGTGCAGAGTGTACTTGCAGTAAGAAATCATAGTTTTGCGGAATATAGAATTGTCGATAGCACGCACTACGTAATTGGACGCAATTTAATGGAAGATATTGCGAAAATAAACCGATTTGAGACCAATAAAGCTTTCTGTTAGCGATTTTATCGTAATTTTTCATATTTATTTCTCTGTCTTACACAGTAAACGCAGAAGAAGATTTAAATAAAAAATGTTTTTAATTAAATCCAGCTGTTTTCTAAGCAGGCTGAATATGAATTACCGAATTCGTATTTTTTTTAATCAATTGTGGTTGAAATTCCATTGTGATTCTATATCAGAAATATACATGTTATATTAAACCAAACGCAATGCAGATAAGTAAATGGAAAACTAAAAAAAATTTAAAAACACAACTATCAGAATACCACTAGTTTACATACTGCATACATACGTACATCATACCAGTTTCAAAGAAAAAATTAAAATAATGAATTAAAATATGTTGTTATATTTTATAATTTAAAATTTTTTCTTATACCGTCAAGTTATTTTTATTTTTGGTATTATTATTATATTATATCAAATAAAAACGTCGATAACTTACTGAATTCATTATATAATTATTTAATCACTGTACAAAATCCTATCTGATAACATATTGGATATTTTTGAAAAATAAACGTTTTATCGTTCATAAAATTGGAAAAAACGCAAAAATTAAAAAAATATATTAGAAATGAGATTGTACCCTGGTTTTTTAAATAAATTGTGGAACAAACTTTTTCAAATAAAAAGTAAAAGTAATAAAAACAACTGAAATGTACCGAAAATTCTATAAAAAGTGTAATTCAGGATTCGAAACCGTGCCACCGGGTAGGGTACGGTTTCAAATCCTGAACAACCATTTGCTATTATTTTTTAATTTTTGATACATTTTAGTTATTTTTATTACTTTTACTTTTTATTTGAAAATGTTCGTTTTTTAAAGAATTGAAGCACTGCAAATCATGTATCCTTATAATAGAGTGGATTTTATGTTGGAATTGAATAATTTGATTTTGGTTTGTTTCGAGATATTAGAAGATTTCCTATCCGGGTTTAACTGGGAAAATGCTCTCCTTGCTTTATTTATGCGACTGGATATATCTACTGCTGAGCCACCAGTTGTGTCAATTGTGCTAACCATGTAGCAGAAGGACTTAACATCTTCAATATCTTGATCACCTAAGAAGAAATTGCGATCTGTGTTACTATTGATGCGGAGCGATTATGTTCTTCAGCCCAACCAATTTTGCGATGTCACCGATGGTGGAAATTTTCGACTGCATCTCTGAGAATGAGTGGCTAAGTAGACAAATGTCATCGGCATAATCAAGGTCCTCCAGCCGTCCTTGCAAGCCCTACATAATACCCCTTTTATGATGGTTTGTTGCGTTGAAGATATGGAACCATTTAAAGCATTTTTATTTCTGAGCAAACACGCATAAAATAATAATACAATTGCATTGTTAACCATTTTTTTTTGGAAATCTTAAAATAATTTTAATTTATCGCAAAAAATCATAATAAAAAGAATTTATAAATACATGATGTGAACTCGAGCCAAACAACTTTTTTTAACTTTTAAAATTATATTCAAATGTTAATTGAATTTTAACTTTTTTAGGCCACCAAAAGGAACCAAAAGAAGATAAAAATGTTATTTCAACTTATCCATCTCTCAGCGGCTTGGAGAGGGCTATAGACTTAAAAAATGTGACACTTTACGATACAAACGTCAGACATGCGATGGATGATGCAACAAAAGTAATGCGTGCAGGATGGAATGAATCGAAGATTACGAGCATGCTTAATTATGATGCTTATAAGAATCAGGGAAAATTTGTTTCCATGTCTAGCGAAGCTCAGCCTCAACAGGATCCTAGTACATTTATAGTAGAAAATGAAAAGACTATAGGATGGCAAATGCCTCCTAAAATAACTCTGGATGCAGTTGATGGTATTGTGCATCATAATTTAGCATCTAATTTTGAAGATAAAAATACCCCGGTGAAAAAAAAAATCTCTCCATCTCAAAACTCAAAGAATGGATCAGGGACGCAAAAGTTTATTTGGTCCGAACAATTGAGAAATTTATCTCCTTGGTCAAACAAATACAATATAAATGACACCAACAATAGTAAACATAAACTACCTTCAAGTTCAAAGGGTTTTGTAATCTCATCTAAAAAGAAACTTTTGCGTTTGATATCACCAAAAAAAGGGAATAAAGATCGAAACTGCCTTCAAAAAAGCAACACTCCTTACCGCAATGTTGGAGTTCAGACTATATATAATAATGTCTCTCGTAAACAAGCCAATGGGCACAGCCAATGTGAACTTTGCTCTAGCCCACAATCGCCACCTGGAAGCTACCATTCACCGATGCAATCCTCAAATATTCAATATCCATTCTTAACAAATTCTCAAAACACTATCGCGAATGAAACGGAACCTGCTTTATTTGATTTTTCCCGAACTGTACATTCGCCACCCAAAAAAAGTAATCGTAAATTAAACTTTCCTCTTAATTGTACTTTTATGTGTAAAAAAGGATCTTCGAAAAATATTGACATTTGTAATTCCTCAGAAGGCTGCAATCACATGAAAACATATCGTTCATTTAACTCAGAAGTAAATCAGGATGCATCTATATTAAAAATAAATCATATTCTTAGTAATATACGTGCAAAACTAGAGGCTAATGATGATGAGGCCGCCCGAAAATTTCTTGTAAGTAAACAAATTTATACTATACTTAAAATTTATTTTCATGCATATGTACATAAAAATAATTTAACCACTTTAAAGAAGGGAGTAGGACCAACCAATAGAAATGGAGTCAATTAAAAAAACTATTACTCAATTTTTATTAAATATGCTCGTGTGACTTAGGAATGAAATACAAGATTGACAAAAGTAAATATTGGGTAATATGTATGTATATAAACTTGTTTGCACATTTATACAAGTAGTAAACCTTTGGTTATTTTGAAATCTAGACTTGCGTAGTTCACGTTCGTTCCTACAATTGAAAATTCAATCCATTGAACTAAACGGAATAGATCAAATTTTCACGGTCACTATTTCGAATTTGAACTATGAAACAAAATTAACTAAATATTATCATGTGGCTAAATCTTTGAACAGAAATGAATGGTTGTGTTTCAAAATTATATTTTTATTTTCTATTTTTTATATTTATTTCAAATATCTTTTTTTTTAATTTATTAATCGAGATTGCCTCGATATCTTTTTTCAAAGATTTTCAAAAACCTTTGTTTGTTGAGGGGTTTTTAGCTACTCTATATACATGCATTTCATTGGTGCTAATGCCAAATCATCAGTAGACCCTAAACAATATTTTTGAAAAGTTTCAAATTTAGAGTATAGATAGATCTGAGTCTTGAATGACACACAGGCTATATATTTTTCAAAAATAGGACCACGAGGGATGGGGAGTGGTTAAGGGGAAATTAATTTGAATGATCTGCAATATAAACAATGAAATGTGCATAGGAACTAGATATAGCCCTCAATAATCAATTTCTATTTGATTTTAATTAAACTATTAATGTTTTACTAAATATTTTTTTTTAATTTATTAATCGAGATTGCCTCGATATCTTCTTTAAAAGATTTTCAAAAATTTGTTTATTGAGGGGTTTTTAGCTAGTCTATATACATGCATTTCATTGGTGCTAATGCCAAATCATCAGTAGACCTTAAACCATATTTTTGAAATGTTTCAAACCTCTTATCTTTTACAAAAACTTTTAAAAAACCAAAGAGAATTTTAAAAATTACAAAAAAACCTCAACAAACAAAAGTTTTTGAAAATCCTTTAAAGAAGATAAGAAAAGTTTATTTGTATAATATTATGCATGCATATTACAGTATTTTTTATCGCTTACATTTTCTTTTCGTATATAAATAACCATAATTATTTTTTATATTATTTATATTAAAGAAATGTAATGGATCGTCAAAACACTATGTACGAGTAAATATACTAAATCAATGAAATTGAATTTTCGTTTTGTTTTGAAAATGTATTAATATTTCATTTTTTATGACTATTTGTGATTTCAGAGGAAAGGCAAAATTGATGCTTACATCCTGTGTTATACTTGTGTAAATTTAATTATTTTCTATATTCAGGTATATTTGTATTTGTACAATGTGATAAAAAATCTTTTGACAATTAAAATGTTGTTTGGATACTTAGTAACACATAACAAAGCAGAAAAATCTCTTCCCGGCTAGAATTTGATAAGAAATGTTTCTTTCATTCTGTAACATCAGTGAGTTAATCTTCAAAAGCACTTCAATTAATTGCCATTTTTCTATAAAATAAAAACAAAGTTTGATGTAAGAATTTAATTTGATATCAAGCTCCAAAATGTAATTAGCAAAGAAACTAAAAAATTTAAAACCCCGCGAAAATAGCGCATATTCTAAAAATTGCAACTGCAATATTGGAAATTATTCCCAAAATTTATTTAAAAAAAATCATATAATTTGTAATCGGCAGCCAAAAATCTTGAAAAAATCTAAAATGCCAAAAATTCTTAAAAATATGCGAACATCAGAAAAATTTTATGATTTAATATTGATTAAAAAACAGCAACAATATAGAGTAAAAAACTTAAAAAATATGATTTCCATTGTGAAAATTAAACTTTTATTAAAAACTATTTTGTATTTGGAATAAAAATTTAAAATGCATTTGTATTTTGAATAAAAGTATTGCAAATACCTACTTTCCACAAATTTATATTTAGCTTCTAGCCAATTGAATAATTTAATGTGGGCTTAATTAAAATGTATTCTAAGAATAGTTCGCAATTCATCAAATATTTTTCAAACAATCAGTTCCTAACGTATACATACATATGAACTTTGGATTTTTAGATCGGAATGTTTAGGGAAAATTTCCAAAAATAGTATATATTTGTATTTCATTTTTTTTGTGCATATTTTCGTATTTTCCCCAATTCAACATATACAAAATGAAATTCTATTGTGTTTCTATATCAGAAATATACAGGTCATATTGAACCAAAACCTTTATCGTATTTTCCCCAATTCAACATATACAAAATGATAAGTTAAGATCTTAGGAGATAAAAAATTGATTTCTTCATATTCATATAAAATTAACTGGTCTTACATTCATTAAAAACACCTAAGAAATCATAGTTTTACGGAATATCGCATTGTCGATAGCACGCACTACGGAATTGGACGCGGATTAATGGTTAAATATTACCAAAATAAGCCGAATAATGGGTCGGATTTGAGAGCAAAATGCTTTCTGTTTGCGATTTTATCGCAATTTTTCATATTTACTTCTCCGTCTTTCTTAGTAAACGCAGAATAAAATTTGTTTTTAATTAAATTCACGTTTTCTTAGCAGGCTGAATATAAATTACCGAATTCGTATTTTTTAAATCTATTGTGGTTGAAATTCCATTGTGTTTCTTTATCAGAAATATACAGGTTATATTGAACCAAAACCTTTATCGTCTAGTCCAACCGCAATACAGATAAGTAAATGGAAAACTTAACAAAATTTTAAAAAGACAAGTATCAGAATACCACTAGTTTACATACATACGTCCATCATACGAGTTTCAAAGAAAAAATTAAATTAAAATGATGAATTAAAATATGTTGTTTTATTTTATAATTTAATATTTTTTCTTACACCGTCGTTATTTTTATTTTTGTTATTAATATTATATTATATCAAATAAAAACGTCGACAACTTACTAAATTCATTATATAATTATTTTATCACTGTACAAAATCCTATCTGATAACAAATTGGATATTTTTGAAAAATAAACCTTTTATCGTTCATAAAATTGGAAAAAACGCAAAAATTAAAAAAAATATTGTAAATGAGATTGTGCCTGGTTTTTTGAATAAATTGTGCAACAAACTTTTTCAAATAAAAAGTAAAAGTAATAAAAAAAAACTAAAATGTATCGAAAATTCTTTAAAAAAAAAGTATTCGAAACCGTGCCACCTTGTAAGAAGGTACGGTTTCAAATCCTGACCAACCATTTATTAATATATTTTTTTTTAAGTTTTGATACATTTTAGTTATTTTTATTACTTTTACTTTTTATTTAAAAAAGTTCGTTTGTTAAGAATTTTTGATAGCTTTAAATTATTTTCAATATGAAGATAATATTGAAACATTTTAATCATTAGACTAGCAGATTTATGCAATAGGTGTCGATATTTTTTTAATCTATTTTGAGAGAGTTTCTTCATTATTAAACATTTTCTTACGTTTCAAATCATTTCTTTGTTTAGTCGAAGACCACTGGCTTATTGATAAAGACGTTGAAACACTTCTTGGATGTGTGAAAAAATATATAAGTGTTAATAAGGGGATGTTAATATTTTTATAAAGCACTCTAGGCAAGAAAGTGTAACAAATTTGTTACGAAATTCATAATTTATGGCTGACTTCATAAGCGCAGTTTGCAAAGCAACACGAGAATGCCTTGTAAACTCATGCTTCCAGTGTTGCTTTGGAAGCTGTGTTTATGAAATCAGCCTATACTATGAAATAGAGATTAGAACCAATAATGCGTGATCGTGATTAATTTTTTGTTTCCATCACGTGGTGGTGCGTCCGTGAGACGGTGAGTGGCAATTTTTTGCTTTAATGTAATTTTTTCCATTTAAATTATTTTTTCGTATTTTGTGAGCGCGAATCTTCGTGATTGTGACTTCTTTCGTCACTCCATACTATGGTGAAGGGTATATAAGATTCGGCACAGCCGAATATATATATCTCTCTTACTTGTTTTTTTATAGCATTTTCAAAAAAAAAAGTTATCTGGCGGACCCTTTACATGCTGCACGTTAAAAATAGAAAGACTTCAAACATTACAAAATAAAGCAATGCGATCAATTTTAAAATGTAATAATTATACAACAATTGAGGTCTTGCTTAATGCGCTTCAATGGTTAAATTTAAAACAAAGACTTTAAAAATGGAAACGGGAAATGCACCAGAATATATTATTGAGCAACTAAACTACATAGCAGAAATTCAACCATATCAGAAAAGCAGACAACTTCAGACTTCCAAAAGCAAAAACAACTGCTATACAACGTTCACAGTTCTACAAAGGACTACATCCTTATAATATCCTTCCGGGCGATATTAAATCTGAAAGAAATACGAATGTTTCTAAAAGAAAAATTGTATATCTTATAAAAAATAACAATTATCCTCAGAGTTTTTCATAAACATTCATCTAATAGCATATGTTAAGTATTATAAATACGAGTACTCCTAAATTTATTTAATAAAAAGATCAAGTTCCTATGCACTGTTGCTAAATCAGATCATCACGGAACTTTAGTCAAATATTTCTTAGAATAACATGAGATATTATATTAAACTTCCATTAAAGCAAATGAAAAGTTTAAACAATATCAAAGTTGTAACAAGAATTCAATAATCACCAATTATTTATAATTGTAGCTGCAAGAGGTTTGTAGAAAAAATGTGAAAACAACAGGTACACATTAAGAACATATAGTGCTGCTAAACAAGAAATTTTCGACCAGGTGCTGTCAAGTTAATAACTGCTTTTTATGGGAATCGCTATAATTATAGTATTTAAAACCTCAAAAAAAATGTTTTTCAACCAAAAATTAATTAACAATTTAATTTATAATTGAATAGCAAAACTATCACACATGCAAATAAAATATCATTTTTGTTGTGCCTAAATTATAGTAAAATTAATTGCAAGTAAAAAGTGATCAGACCCAACAAACTTATTTGGTATTTTTCCATTTTTCAAACATTCGCCCACAGATGGCAATTGGTATACACTGTTGACTTGTATTGCATTTTTTTCGCTTTGTGATCGTGATTTTAATATGTAATCAACTTGTATCCATTTACGTTGATATGTAGATGCCGTGTTGAGATTTCCAAAATCAGTTACTTCTAACTGAAGAGATCCATCAGCATGATGACTGTCCCTATTCTTTGCAGAACTAATCCTTGATTTACGTAAGGCGGTTAATATTTTAAATCCGGTTGTGTCAGTAGTGAAATTAAAATCCCCTGTCAATATGACTGGCAAGCTTTTACTCCCCTCTAATACCTTAGTAGCTGAAAAGTCAATTATTGTTTGGATCAGCTTATTTACTTGGGAAATTCGAACATCTTGACGTCTCGGATTATACAATAAATGTGTTGTGGCAACTACAAATATTGAATTGCTTTTATCTATTGGTTGAAATTTAACTATTATCGCAATATTTTCACGATTAAGTGTTGGTACTTCAACCGCGTAATATTCCACGCATTGTTCTGAAATCAATTTAAACTTATTTTTATCGTAAATAATAGCACAGCCATCACTGCGAGATCCAGTTTTTTTCTTGAAAACATATTCCAACCTCCTACTTTGTTTAGATATATTAAACTGCTTCACGAGTTGTTTCAAATGATCGTATTGCATTTCCTGCAAGCATAATATGTCTGGATCGATATTGGAAATTTCCTCTTTAATTTTATTCATACGAGCTTCCCAACGTAGCATTTCACTGCCAATATCGTAATAAAGGTGAAGATGTTCAATTAATAGATCTTGTGCAAGAATGTTGTAAGATAAAAGCTTATAATTCTGTACGGGTTTAATGTTTTCTAATTTTAATAAATTTGGTATCCACCTGCGACGCATTTTAGAGGACCTCTTACCACAAAAACAAGTCTGGCATTATATCGGTGGCGGCTCAAGTTAGAAAATTTCTTGACGGCGGCGGCAATTCAGCTTGACACCAGGGCTGCCACAAAAATTTTCACAAAACCCGTTAAATTTTTTAAGGTGACAGTGTCCACGATCAAAGTTTACTTTGACAAAGTCTTTTTTAATTTTCTGTTAAACTTTGTTTCGCTTTTCCACATGCAAAGTTTACATTGACAAATGTTGTGTTCGTTTGGTGGATGAACATGCAAACGAAACACATACATGCAACCAAATACAAGTATGTGTAAATGACGAACGAGGTAGAAAGCAACTGCGAGTACAGCAAAGTGTGTACTCACCCACTTTTTTCTTTCCATCATCACCGACAATCACAAGACTGCAAAGTAAACTTTGAATGTGGGAAAATAAATATATAAATAAATCGTCATTATTTACCCCTCTTCTTGACTAGCAGTAAATCAATAACGCCGGCAGAATAACGGAACATTACTTATTGCTTTGATTATTGCTTTGCTATGGGTAATCGTATTTATGTATGTTAACACACAATTTACAAAATTTCAAACAGAAAGGTTCTATAATAAAGAAGAAGAAACTGAAAGACTCAATTTTCATCTGAAAAACTCAATCTGAAATAAGAAATTTTGTATTTTTATGTACATATGTATGTATTTTATATAAGATTTTCTTTTTATCTTACCTTTTTAATATCTTTTAATAATTTATTTAATTTTTTTGCAAAATATTTCTTCTTGTCTTTTTTTTCTTTTATTAGGAAATTTCAAACGGTTTATGAAGTTTTATGTTCGCAGTAATTGTCAACGAAAAACTGTTGACAATTATTGCCGCAATTATTACCTAGTACGAAAATATGCGTCTTCACTGGGCATAACATAATTTTGACATTTGCTGCAATATACATACATACATATGTATGTATGTCAATGAATTTATTGCCAGTCAAGACGGGGGTTAAAAAAGTCTTAAAAAAATCGACAATCAAAAATCTTCTGTTTTATACCACAATCTAATTTAAAAATTAACAATTAAACAGATTTCTAAAAAAGAATAAAAACTTTAAACATTTTATTCACTTCAAAGCAAGATTTGAAGATATTTTGTGTCCAAAATAAACGTTAATGTTTTATATGATTTGTTTTATAATTTAATTTAAACAAAAATGCATAGAATATACTATTATACAGTTTTTCATAAACTTGCAATTCATGTGTAGAGTCGAATTAATTTTTTGATTTCGATTTTATACGCGTACAAACATACATTTTTACTTATAAAGTACGAAAGAAGGACATATGATATTGATTTAAAATGGGTAATTACAAAATAATACTATACATACATATCATAGTTATGTTTTTTATAGATGTTTTGCAATGCTAACATTGTAACATTCAGAGGAAAAAATTTTTAAATAATTTTTTTAAAAAAGAATCCGCCCAAGGTTTCCTGTTTCTAATGAATTTCTTATCTTGGTTTTATTAAAACTAATTTTGCTAAATATTCTTTCAACATTAGCTGAAGAGTTTGGCAAAGTTATTAAGTTATTTTCAAATTCACATAAATTTGGAAAAACAGGTTTATTGTTTAGTAGATTGATTGACTTTTTTCTTTTCGAAAAAATTTAATGCGCTGTCTCTAAAATCCAAAAATTATAGTTCTCTTATTTCATGCTCAATATCTTGATATTTTTTTAGAGACTATATTAGGAAAACCTTTTAATAAAGGAAGAATTTCGGAGTTTTTTTTCAAAATCACAGATCGTGTAATTAAATTTAAATTTTTTATAATTTTGTCATTTAAATCGAATATTTTTTTATTTGATAACACAATTAACGTAAAATGATACAGAATTATCAATAAATTGATTGAAAGTTTCAACATCAATTGTATATTGTCTTAACATTTCTTTTACACCAATATAAACTTCATCCCTTTGTAAAAAAATTTTATGATTATGGAAATCAATTTTATTTAGAGGCGTATTTTATACAATCATCTACTAAAAAATTTATTAAAACATGTAAAAAAAAGTTTCATCATTTCATAGTGCTTGCTGTGAATTTGAATTCCTACAATTTTGTTTAGATTATTCATCAAATTAAGCACATATTTTGGAAAGCAAAAGCTAAGCTCGTTAATGTCATTGAAATTTTTTAATATTTCTTTAGCAGTATCAATATAATCGATATTGGCCGCAAAACAAAAATATATTTTTAGAGCCATACGTAGAGGTTATGCAGAACAAAAAGTAGCGAAGACAAAAAATCTACAAAGTATAAGAGGGATACCAATAAAAATCGTGAAACTTCTTTTGTGAACAAAAATGTATTTTTAGAGCTTGACATTTTGTCATACGTAGAGGTTATTTAGAGTAAAAAGTAGTGATGACAAAAAAATGACAAAGTATAAGGGGGAATACAAGCAAAAATCGTGACACTTTATTTTGTGAATTTCGCTATAAAAATCGTCATAATGACGTAAATTCGTCATGTTCGGCACCCCTGCTTGACACAGGCTTATACAAATTTTTTCAGCTTAGCCGACCATAAAATATAGTCTACAGCTGACATAATATTTAATATCGAGGATCTTCAATTCAATCTCACGTGTAGACTTCAAATTAGTGTTATAATATTTATGGCCTTGTTCACAAACGATTTATAAAGTTATAGTATGTTTAATGTTGGATTTTTAAATGGGAAAACCGGTTTTATTGCACACATTAAATTTATTAATCGTTTGTGAATAAGGCCATTCTTATATAGCGTCTACAACTGATATTAATTCTGTTATAATATGAGAGAGAACGTCAGCAGAATGAGAAGCAAAAATATGTATGCTAGGGGAAGACGTACTTTTGTAAATATAATATATCATAACTAATAGGCAGCCGCGCAGTGAACATCTCTATATATCTTAATAGTACTATGCTTTTAAAAAACCTTTTGGATTGTTTTTGGAACATTTTAATGCCATTCATGATCCAATAATACAGGTCTGTTTAATAATCCAGCTGATTTTTTTAAGCTTTGTGTTTTTTAATGGTAGAAAATTGTTAAGTTGTCAAAAGTTTTATGTTGAAATCAGTGATAGAAAATTAAATTTTTTTTCGGTACAAAAAATATTTTAAATAGTACTTTTTGATCCGTATTACTCCTTCGTTTCATTTAGTAATTTCAAACTAATTCGACTTCTACGTGTCCAACAATCGCTTTCCAGTGTATCTCTACATATATAACGTAGAGAAAAAATTAAATAACTAAAGCGTGAAATGAAATAATATATAAATTGAATGTCCCCCAATAAAGGAAGTCTTAACAAAAGTGAAAGAATTCCTTATGCAGAAAGCCTGAATAGAAATGAAATAAAAACAAAGGAATTGTATGAATCGCAATTTTTGGGCTATAAAATAACTCCCAAAGAAATTCAATAAGTCTTAATGAAATTAAATAGGTCCCAAGCAAAAATTAATTAACTGCCTATTCCAATATTTCCCGATTTTAAAGGGCCTCACAAAATGTAAATAACCCCCCGATAACAGACATGAAAACGTGATAACTCCCAACTATACTTCTTTGGGTTTTATATAGTTTGAAAATCATTTCAACGTAGCTTCTGAAAATACTGTTCCATAATAGTTTAATTTTTCATACTTTTAAAAAGTAAATCTTTGGATTAATTAATAACGATACCCGAAGGACGATAACGGGTGGTTCAAGTACAAGTCTCTTTTATTGATATGTTAATTTAGCACTTGTAGGTTTTTCTTTCCGAAATATTGACTATCGGTCAGTCTCACAAAAACGAGGATCAAAATTGAAATATTGTAAACTTATTGGCGCACAAACACCAAAGTTTTACTTAAAATGTATTTTTAGTCTGAGAAACACTACAATATAGGAAAATAATTTTTTTTAAATATTCGCAACCTTAAAGAAGATCAATGTAGTTTAACATTAAGGCCAGCACCAAACATTTACTCTCGACTGAACATCAATTTGATTTCAAACTTTAATATCAAACGTTTATATTGATGTGAAAAGAAATTAAGAATAACGTTTGGTATCAGATAAAACCACTGTGTTTGTTGCGATAATATAACATAAGCGCAGGAACAAATGCAATTCATTACATGATTTTAGTTAATAAAGAAAAATTACAAAGATTTCAATTCAGTACCATGGGGGTCAAAAAATACTATTTTAAATATTTTTTTTCGTAGCGAAGAAAAATTTACTTTTCCATCACTAACATATAAAATATAATTTTCTGCTTTTATTGTTGTAATTGTGAGCAGACCTGTATTATTAGGCCATGATGCCATTGTTTAAAACTAACTTTTGGCGTCTATTTTAATACACAATGATCTTTTCAATACACAAAACTATTTTCTTTTATCTACATACATATGCATGTATGCATGTGTACGTTTTGTGACAGTTGATATCATGATATTGTTTTCTAAATATAGATATACACATGTATGATATGTATTATGAAAACAATATTATAATCTCTGATATATTATTGCAATAATACGAATATTGAAGTCCACACGTAATATAATTCTCTCTGCTATGTATTTTGATGTTTGCTGATGGAAATATATGTACATATTTGATATTACATATGTATATCAGGTATAGATACTGTGTTTTGTGAGCATTATTATAATAAATCTTATCACAACAATCTAAGGCCGACGCGTCGTCAGCGAGAAGCAAAGCAAAGAGTGTAGCGATGTAGTTCACGCTAAACTAATACTACAATATCTCAGAGTGAAGCTACATTGTGCTGAGCTAGTTGTTGTGGTTGCAATAATTTAGTGTTGCCGGTGCTCATTTGTTCAAGATGTATTCAGATGAATAGTTATTTATGTCAATAAATACTTTTAATGCATTTTTTTATTAAAAAGAAAGGAATACACGAAATAAATAAAAATCGTAGAGAAAAGGGCGAATTCTACCACTTGTATGAGGAACTGAGAAGCCATTTTCAAAATTTTTTTATTTCTTTGATCCCAAAGCACAGGACGCGTAAACACTTCAGTTATTAATTTTTCTATATTAATTTCCATCGTATTAATTCATTTTTTTTTGCGTAACGATATTTTTATAGCACAATTTAATTAATTTAATAATTGTAATATCCACGTGTTGAACGAACATAAAATTCACAATAAATGCGAAAAAACGTATTAAAAAATGCATACATAGATAATATAAAAGAAAACATACAAACAAAAAGAATGACAATAACCATTTCAGCTACAAACAGCGTGGCCATTTGCCAAGTTTTTCCTTTTTTTGCAAGTTTTTTGAGATGCAAAAAAGCTAAAAAACAAGTTTTTTTTTAAATATGTGCAGTTTTTCAAGTTTTTTTTAATTGCTTAAAGTTTGGAATATATTTTATGAATATATGCATTGACGATATAATGTACATTATAAAATGAAACCACCTTATATTTTTAACTCCCTTTTTATACAACAATGTTGATTTGTTTTTCCTCCCACAAAAATAACGACGCTGTTATTATAAATTGAAAGTTTGCAACTTATTCGTTGTGTAGAAAATTGAACTGAAATTTTTTTTAAAGAACATGGATAAATACTTAATGAAAAACGGTAAGATTATTGTACTATTTACAATCATTTGTAAAAAATTATTGATTTTAGGAACCTCGTGCACAGGATGTAAGGAAAACACCATAGACGATGTAGTAGGCGCAGACGAGATCATAACCCTACAAGAACAGTGACGGTCATTTGACTGGTAATATGACTGCCATTGCTGATAGAAATACCGGTCATCACGTAGAACAAAGTTTCTATCATTTTCTTAAGGGCAATATGAAAAAAATGACCGAATCTTTTGTCTACGCGTGATCTTGCATCCCTTTCTAACTACCAAATTTTATCGTACAAAGGACATATGTCTGAACTGCTCACTCTTATGTTTTTTACTGGTCAGTGCTGATACAAATATTAGTCAAATTTGACTAATCAACCTTGATGAACATATCGGTCACCGCTGACTTGTCAAACTTGACGGACATATTAGTCAAATTTGACTAATCAACCTTGATGTACATACCGGTCACCGCAGACCCGTCAAACCTGACACACATATTAGTCACATTTGGCTAATCAACCTTGATGTACATATCGGTCACCGCTGACTTGTCAAACTACACACATGTAATAAAACGCGATTTTTTTCAATTCAATTATTATATTATAATTAAATATAAATAAGTAAATATGCATAAGAAAATTCAAATTTATATATGAAATTAATTATAGAAGAAAAAAATACATATGTATGTATGTATGTACAATAGTGTGTTAGTGTGTTAAAAATTTAAATGTAAAAAGAAATAATGTGAAGAGGTGAAATTATGTTAAGAAAATATGCACATTAAATAAACCATGAAATTAAAATTTAAATAGAAATAAATGAAAATAAAGTTAATATAAAATTGAAAAAACTTTTTTTGTTTTTAAATATTTATTTTGCTTTTTATATATTGAAACGATTAATTTTGGCTCAAGTTCAAACCCGAATTTACCCATTTATTTATTCTAATTTTTTTATTTTTTAATTTTTATTAGAAAATTTTTTGGATAAATTCATTATTATTTTTTTTTTATTATTTTTTTTTTATTAAGAGAGTACTATATATAGAACAATTTTTGTTATTCATCATACTAGCAGAACGGATCAGTACTGATTTCGAGGTCGCTACACCATCTCATCAGCGTTCTTTGTTCAATTTTACCACTTTTGACGGTGGATACTAGTGATCAGGAATATCAACTATTTAACCGTATTATTTAACAAATTAGGATACGAAAAGTACAAACTTATTCATTTTCAAATGTCAAATCAATTTCGGTTAGTACGAAATCCCATCTATGATGAATAACTACTCTATATATTTCAGTCTCTCTTGCTTATTCAGCGCCATTGGCTGCTGAGAAATAAGCGGTACTTAATCATGTTGTTAGGTTTCTGTCATTTGTAGTTGAATTTCTTTTTTTTAGTATTCAACCAACTATGACCAAGTAAACATGTAGATTTTTCGATTGGCCACGGCATTGTCATGAAGTTCGACACCACCCATACCATGATTATACTCCTGAATTGCTTTTGACTGTGGAATAGTAATAGGTTTTTTTGCTTACGGCAATAACGTTTAAAATTAGCCATTGGTTCGACTGTTGAGTTATTGGTAGTTACGTTGACAACAGAATTATCATTCCAGCACACCAACAATATTTCTTGTTGACTATCGAGCAACTGGTCAAATTCTCCGCGATTGCTTTTTTTAGATTCTTTAACGGAGCTTTCGCCGTTCGATTTTCTCGTATAGTACCCGTGGCATAAAATTTGCGTTCATTCAATAGACACATGAGATGATAAGAAGAAAAGAAATTGTAAAAAAAAACTATGACAATCGGGATCAGGTACGTTTGCCAGTAAGTCCAAAACAGTTTGAGCCCCAAGACCAATGTCCTTATCGTGTGGCGTGGCGAACCACCATATAAAATATTGTAGAATAAATATCCACTTTCAGAGGACATGCACCATGATTTAAATTCAAAACGGATTGGCTTCCCCTTAATGAACATTTTGCACGAGTGTCGCCCAAAATACGGAATCATCTGCTCATCAATTGATACAATATGACTAAAAATTCCAAACTGCATAAAATTTTTATTGAGAGCATCAACTAGTGGGTGAACTTTGGCAAATCGATCTGTTTTGTCTAAGCGGCTATTATCTGATAGATGTAAATACCTTTTAATTGTTCTGAACCGATTGCGGCTCATGGCTTGCTTTACCATTGGAACCCCCATATAGGGTTAGTAGACCAATAATGGTCTATATGTGGTAAGGTATGATACCCCGACAAGTATAAAATTTCAATAAATCTACGTAGTTCAATAGTTGTAATACTGGCTGTAGTATTGCTCTGATTTGCATATGTATTTGAAAAATTTGTGATATAAGATATTATGGAATTATCAAAATATAAAGAAAAAATTTCAAATGGAGATTTAGAGCCTATAAAGAATATAGAAATGACTATATAAATACAAGAATCCAAAAGAGACAAAGCGGACCAATTTCTCACCAATTTGTAAAAAAATTTCTTCCCTTTTAATAGCTTCATTATTTGTTGGCTTTGTCGTGTAGCTAAAGTTTCTTGGCTTTCGCCACATAGGTAGAGCAAAATCCGATTTTTTTAATGCTTCCCCTTTCATACCATTGTTGCGTGAGTTGGATGTTGACGACTCTTCAATTGTACTTCCATACCCATCACTCAATTCCTGTATATTGCCTCCATCTAGAGAATATTGTAATTCTACACTACCAGCAACCTCATTAAAGAGGTCATCATTGTTGTCATTTAGATTAATTTTATCGTCGTCCAAATCTTCTTCATCAGTTATAGATCCTATAGTTGCTGGTGGAATGTAAACGATATCTACATCTTTGGCTGCCGTAATAGCTTGGTCTTCCTCGTCATCTGAGTCTAGCTCTTTTAAAATGTTAATTATTTCAGACACATTTACTGCCTTATAAGTCGGCATTGTTAAATATTGTAAAATTAGTTTTCAGCACAACTGTTTGCATTCACCTTCGTAAACTTACGGACATTTTACCACAAATGTTTCTATAACTAAATTAAATCAAAATAATCCGGGGTTCCCCTGACTAAATTTCGCGATATATTACTTAGCAAGAGAAAACTACAGGACGAGACACAGAAAAACTTTCAAAGAAGTGTTGCCAGATTTATTATGAAAATAACAGCTTTGAAATTTAAAACACTTTTTAAATTCTATTGTAGGGCTTCCGGCCACTGGTCGATTTTTCGACCATGAAAGATTGTGGGCATTTAAGAATAAGAAAATGTGTCACATGCAAATTGATTTTCTTCGATTCTTATAATACAATATTTAGGCTCTAAAAATAATGAAAAATAAGAAACAAAATATTCAATTATTACATATATTTTTTAATTTGAAAAAAGTGTTAAAAATGTTCTTTTTTAAATCCTCTCACCAAAATTTTTTCAAACTCTAGAAAATCATTTCGCTACAGATATTTTAAAAATGAGCTCAAATTTTATTTTTGTGAAAACAGATCAAAAAAATTATAGAAAACTTTTGAGATATGCGCTCATAAAGTTACTGGTCGAAAAATCGACCGGTGGCATATAATGGGTTAAAATGCATTTTTTTACTATTGCCTGAGCGAAATCAGAAGTCAATTTTCCCCTCAACTTCCTTTACTGCTTCGACCGTCCGTAAAGGGAGCATACTGGCGACCTCATCTAAAGTTGTGTCACACATCTCCCCTGTCATGCGGCAGAGCGAGTCCTGGACTCTTTTGGCGGTCACTTTACACTCTATCAAAAGCTTTGATTGCGCCATCATCTCAGCTCTTGTCGCACCTTGGTAACCATTTCAATAATTATAATATATAATAATATAATATAATAAATATAATAATATACTGGACCACGATGCCGAACGAATTCATTATTTCATGAAATTACATTTCATCAGTATTTTCTGCTCCTTTTGATTTGTTCGAGCTTTGAGCTCAAACTGTTTTGCCCCTCTACTATATTCTGTAAGAGTCCCACAATGCCTAAAATGATCCGGTTGTGTCAGTAGTGAATTCATTATTTCATGAAATAACATTTAAAAGAAAACAAATTCTAAAATTTTGTTTTAAATGTAATTGTACGAAAGAACGAATGCGTGTGGCATCGCGGGCATAGCAGTAAATATAAAGTTGAATCAAACTATTAAATACTTACAGTCAGCTCGATGACCTCCATCTTAGTAGCAATACTTTCCTGGTTCTCTGTAAGGATAACCTGCCCCTTACTCAAAATAGCCTGATTGCTGAGTATTGTTTGCAGGCCCTCATTTAGTATTTTCTGCTCCTTTTGAATTTGTTCGAGCTTTGAGCTCAAACTGTTTTGCCCCTCTACTATATTCTATAAGAGTCCCACAATGCCTAAAATGATCCGGTTGTGTCAGTAGTGAATTCATTATTTCATGAAATAACATTTAAAAGAAAACAAATTCTAAAATTTTGTTTTAAATGTAATTGTAAGAAAGAACGAATGCGTGTGGCATCGCGGGCATAGCAGTAAATATAAAGTTGAATCAAACTATTAAATACTTACAGTCAGCTCGATGACCTCCATCTTAGTAGCAATACTTTCCTGGTTCTCTGTAAGGATAACCTGCCCCTTACTCAAAATAGCCTGATTGCTGAGTATTGTTTGCAGGCCCTCATTCAGTATTTTCTGCTCCTTTTGAATTTGTTCGAGCTTTGAGCTCAAACTGTTTTGCCCCTCTACTATATTCTGTAAGAGTCCCACAATGCCTAAAATGATCCGGTTGTGTCAGTAGTGAATTCATTATTTCATGAAATAACATTTTAAAGAAAACAAATTCTAAAATTTTGTTTTAAATGTAATTGTACGAAAGAACGAATGCGTGTGGCATCGCGGGCATAGCAGTAAATATAAAGTTGAATCAAACTATTAAATACTTACAGTCAGCTCGATCACCTCCATCTTAGTAGCAATAATTTCCTGGTTCTCTGTAAGGATAACCTGCCCCTTACTCAAAATAGCCTGATTGCTGAGTATTGTTTACAGGCCCTCATTCAGTATTTTCTGCTCCTTTTGAATTTGTTCGAGCTTTGAGCTCAAACTGTTTTGCCCCTCTACTATATTCTGTAAGAGTCCCACAATGCCTAAAATGAAAAAAAAAATTGTCAATTTAATTTGATTTAAAAAAAAAAACTAAAAAATTTACCTTTATTTTTTGGTGACTCATTAACGTCTCTTAATGAGTATGACGATCTCGGCTGTACTGGTTGGGCAGCGCGTATCTCTCCGCTGATTTCTTCTACTTCAAAAATATCTGTTAAATCACTCATGTATAATATTTATAAGTACATATTATTATTATAAATATCTTTAGCTGTTTTCGCATTTTAAGTTTAATCTACAACTCTATTATAATATGTTTACAAGTTTTTCCAACGCAAAGCGTGAATGGCTCTTTAAATTACGTTAACAAATAAATAAGACAATTATATTAAATGGTTTTGCCGCCAAAATCGTTGACTGCAAGAGTGAAAACCGCTATTATTATTACTAACTTATTATTTTATTGAGAAAATTCATGGAAAAGGTGGTGTAAGAGGGGTATGAGAAGAAACTTATTTTCGTGAGGAATACAGAAATATTTATTTTCTATATCTTCCCTTTTGGTTAGTGTGGTTTCACTACTTAAGTCATTGGTAACAAGGATGCCTAAATCAGTAAAGGACCGAAAGGGATGTTCAAAAAAGTTTTAATTTTTTCTGAAAATCTTACATATAAATGCTTCCGATTCCGATGCATTTCCTCTACTGATGACTTTCATAGGCCCATATTTTTTACTGAAGTAAAAACTATCCTTTTTTTAATTAATAGGAAAGCTTCCTAAAATTGAAATATTTACTGATTCCAAATTAAGATACCCCCTTTCTTCCAGCCTTCGAGATATCTGCTCCAAAATTTTGTTGGGTTTCTTGACAATTTTTTAAATAAATTGCATGTAGTTTTCGAATTTATATGCAGAAAAAGAATCCAGCTGGCCAAATTGTTTGACACAATCTGCTAAGTGTATTAACCCATGGACATTAAAACTGACTAACTCGTCTCCATATAATACACCGAAAAATTTAACAAAATCTTCTAATATCTTTTGGGAAGTATCTGCCTCCATGTTATGCGACCTTTCATTAGACAAAAGCCTTATAGCACAGTGCAATAATAAAAAGTGGTAATATTGGTCACAAGTTACGCAATCTTTTAAAATAAAAATACCAGTGTATAAGAAAAACTGCCTAAACTCAGTAGATTTTCAATTACATAATTCATCTAAACTCCTAGCTGCACGGTGAAATTCCGATGGAACATGTTTGGCAATTAAATTAATTTTTTCATTAATTTTATTTATATTTGATTTGGAAATCAAGAGTTTAAGCAACTTTTTAGTAACTCCTAAGTCAACCAAATGCATGCTATCTATAGGAAACTGAGAAACCATTCCAAAACCAGCATCTTCTAAAACACTTTTTCTGACCTTAAATTCTTCCCTATGATGAGAAGGATTACATCTCGATTGAAATGTTACATCCGTTCTTGGAGGGCCAACTTCTTTTAAAAAACACACCCTTCTCCTCTTGTATATCCCTTCCTGGCAACATTTGGAATACCCATTCTTCCCATTATGAGACACTATACCTGTAACGAATGCCCTAGCTGGAGAATCACAAACAAACAACCGAACATTGAACCGCATAAACCTGTCATTGGAACCAACTTTTACATCATTTTCTTGAAGCAGCTTCACCTCTGCACAAAAATCTGTCATGAAAGCATCCAAATTTTTCGGATTCGGAAATCCTGAAAAGCAGCTGATCATGAATGGACCAGCGTTCGGAAAACCTACGACTGCCTCGAGAATAGGCCACAGCACCCTGTTCGAACTTTTGAATAGTTCAATCCCAACGTCGATTAGAACTGCCTCTGGATACCTACATATAAAAATTCGCCATCTGGACGGGTAGAAATTCCAACCTTTTCCCTGCTCGTACCTAAGAGAGTTTTGGCCGACACCGGCAAATCTTCGACACCTACCCCTTTCAATGTATGCAGCAAATCCTGTAACGCATGTTGAGATATTTTATTCTGAAGAGCCCACGATTTGATCTCCTTACATTTGTCCCTACCATCCCTATTTCCTGCTGCTTCTACAAAAGAGGACTCACTATCAACACTACTTCTATCGTCTGCCACACTTTCAACCTCACTTGAAAAAAAAACATGCGGACGTAGAAGCAATGGGCACCGATTCAATTTTTTTGGGACGTTTGTCACTATTTCCAAACTCCTTTTCCATTAATTTTTTATATTTTTCTACATTGGACTCATATGTCCTTTTTTCTTTTGAAAGGCAGTTTTCAATATGCCTTTTACTCATTTTTCCAAAACTATAATTAATTTGATTTAATTTTTTACACAATTTAATTCGAGACAGCAAGACTCGATATCTTTTTTCAAACAAATCAAAAATGTTTTTTTACACTATTTAATTTAATATATGTACTATATGTACTTATCTTTTTTATTGGATATACATATGTACGTCACGAAATTGTAGCTACAACACTTTTTTTTTAAATTTTTAGTTTTTTAAACTTTCACTACAACCGATTTCAATTATGCACGCAATTGCACTAAAATCAAGCCACAAATATTTTAAAATGTTTTTCAAGTAAACTTTTTGGGGATTCACATTACTTACCATACAAAAAAAGTGACGGTCATTTGACCGGTAATATGACCACTATTGCTGATAAAAATACCCAGAATCCCAAAATATGTGATAAATGCAACACAATTGGTCAACGGTGACGGATTTTTCTATTACCAATGACAGTCATTTGTTTGTTCAAATGTTAAATTCCTATAAATGTATTAGTATGAAAATTGTGTACGTATTAGTTTCGGTCATCCATTTCTTGTAGGGAAGTTGTTCAACAAAATCCCTAAAAAAATAGCTTATTCAATTTTGTCGTTGCCCATATCTACAGCAAACGTAGAACGAATTTTTTCAAAAATTTATTTAAACAAAAATAATATTAGAAACAAATTATAAATTCCCACTTTATGCAGTATTTTGAGAGCAAAAGACTTTTTGAAAAAAATAACAGTGATTGTACAAACTTTAAGCAATCTAAAGAAATGGTTTTGAAGTTTAACAAAACAATGTACAAATAATAAAATAAATACATGTATGTGATATTATTACACAATATTAAATGACATATAGAATAATCTAAAGAGAAATTTTAGTAAATATTTAGAATTTCTTCTAAACGACAAATTAGATCTCCAAAAATTAATTTAATTTTACGCTTTACTATTATTTATACAACGTTTAATATATGTACATACATATTATGTATGTAATGTTTTTTATGTTATATTATGTTTTCTTTTAGTTAGAAAAAACATGCATTTTTTATAAAATATTTTTAATAAAAATGAAATATAATTTTGTATTTTCGTTTATTATTTTGACTTCGTTAAAGAAAAAGTTTTTTTATTAAAAAAATAGCTTTTTTTCTGGAATGGCAAGTTTTTTGAAAAAAAATATGGTAACGCTGGCTACAAACCACTTCACAACCTGCTTTGCTTCTGAAACTCTCTTTTCGCTCTGCTCTCGCTACGACATCTTTTGAGCGAACACGTAAGAAAATACATAAAGTAGTTTTGTCGCTGCACGCTCATCTTCGCTTCTCGCTGCCACTCTGACGTCGGCCTTATAATATGAAATGTAAAAAATCTTATATGTATGTACATACATGAGAATATATACATACATGTAAGAAAGTGAATATTTTTATTATGCAATTCAGTTTATTTTATTTACAAAGTTCAATAAAAATTCATTAGATATTGCAAAATTAATATTAATTTACGGAATTACTTTAAGGTTAATATTTAAATAAGAATGTTAAACGCAGCGGTTTAATAAAATTAAGCTTTTAATGAAACAACATTAAATCAGCTTTAATCAACTCTAAACGACTTCAAATTACGACTTGTGTTTTCGACATCTACTATCTGACCACTGATCATGAACAACTAAACTACAAAGGTTTCAAGACAAATTCAATAAATGCTCTCTTGTTGTAACGGCTTTTGCATTCCTTTATGTGTATGCTTAACCCTTCACATGCATACATATTTACATAAGTAAATGTGTATGTGCTTATAAATACAAATAACTAAAAATCGTTGTTTTTCATAAAATTTATGTGTTTTGAGAATTTTTATGTTATTTAATTAAACATTTTGTTAAACAAATTGGCCAATTTTGTTTACAGTATTTTTCGTTTAGCCGCAATTCGCTTAACTGCATTTTTTGTCTAGCTGCACAAAATACAAAATATTGTGTATAATGGCAGACTTTTGTTAGAAAATAAATCGTGTACGTGCATTTTGTTTAAGTGCATATTGTGGACAACTGCATTAAATTTTTGGTCAAAAATGTTAATTTTTAATATAAAATAATTTATTTAACTGCCTCATAAAACAAAAAATCATTATTATGCTAACGATAATAAAATCGTAATTAAAAAACGTACTAACTTTTAGAAGAGCTTTCTTGCCACGTGCAAACAATTTTATATTAGGGGGAAGTATCCGAGATGGCATAAGTGGCGCCCAGAATTTGCTGTCGGCTTAAAAAGTCACCAGCGAGGAAGTGTTCAAAAAACTAAAAGGGCGGTATCCAAAAGCGTGGCAAAATTTTTTTTGAAATTTTTTCATCTAATCTTTAATCCCAGGGGTGACTGGCTCAACTTTTTTTCGAACCACCTTATGCATACCAGGGAACGAAGCCAATACTGATTTGGCAGCGGCACTGGTTTTTCGTTTTAATAATATCCGAATTCATTCCACTTTTTGTTATTGTTTTAATGAATAGTTTTCGTTTTTTATGCTTTCATTAATAATAAAAACGGTTCCACATTTGTTGTCCTCCAATGGAGGAACTATCAAATGCTAAATAGATGAACCACATTTGAGAAGTTTTCAAAAATCATGCTTATAGTTAGACTAAATTTATTTTTGCAATAAAAAACAATTTTTTACATTAGAGCATATTTAGACAGACAAGTAAATTCACTTAGCAGCATTATTTATGCTGCTACGTGAAACTGCATAACATAATATTTTGCTTATGTGCACGAATCTTCCTACAAACTTGAATGTGCAGCTAAACGAAAAATACGTACATATATGGGACATGTTTACATACTCAATGAAAAATTGCATAAAATGAAATATACCAAAAGTATTATTATTTATTATTATTATTATATGGCTATTACAGAACGTTTGTTCCTGTAGCCGAACGAAGAATATTCTTCCACGCGCTTCGATCTTCTGCGCTCCTTCTCCAATTTATTACACCAAGCTTTGAAATGTCTTCCTCCACCTGATCTTTCCATCTGAGTTTTGGCCTTCCTCTTCTGCGTGAACCATCACCAGGCGCGTATTCGAATGCCTTTTTAGCTGGAACATTTTCTTCCATTCGCACAACATGACCTAACCAACGCAATCGTTGTAGTTTTATACGTTTCACAATGTCATTGTCGGTATACAGCTCATACAGCTCATGGTTCATACGACACCGATATTCTCCGTCAATGCAGATGGGTCCATAGATTTTACGAAGAATTTTTCTCTCGAATACTCCAAGTACTGCCTCGTCTGCTTTCGCAAGTACCCATGCTTCAGAGCCATATAATAGCACGGGTAGTATCAGTGACTTGTAGAACGTGATTTTTGTCTGTCGAGAGATAGCTTTGCTCTTAAACTGCTTACTTAGTCCAAAGTAGCACCTATTAGCCAGTATAGTTCTTCTTTTAATTTCAAAACTGATGTTATTCGTTTTGTTTATAGCGGTGCCGCGGTAGATAAAATCGCTGACTATTTCAAAGTTGTAGTTTTCAACTTCCACTGTTGGCCCGAGTCTACTGGACGTCCTGTGCGTTGATACCATCAACTTGGTTTTATCTGCGTTTACCACCAGACCCACTTTGGCAGACTCTTTTTCGACTTTTTCAAAGGTGGCAGTCACTGCTCGCAATGTTCGACCCATGATGTCAATATCGTCGGCATATGCGAGTAGCATGTGTTGTTTTGTGTATAGTGTGCCAGTTCTATTCAGATCTGCATCTCGTATCGCCTTTTCCAGCAGGATATTAAAGAGGTCACACGAGAGACTATCTCCTTGTCTGAAACCTCGCTTGGTACTGAATGGCTCGGAGAGGTTTTTTCCTATTTTGACTGAGGATCGCGTATCAGTAAGGCTCATTCTGCAAAGTCGTATAAGTTTTGCCGGGATACCAAACTCAGACATGGCCTGAAACACCTTTGATCGTATGGGACTGTCGAAGGCGGCTTTATAGTCGACAAAAAGGTGGAATGTGTCGATTTGTTTCTCTTGGGTCTTTTCCAGGATTTGGCGTAGTGTGAATATCTGGTCGATGGTGGATTTGCCAGGTCTAAAGCCGCATTGATATGGCCCAATTATCTCTCCAACTTTAGATTTAAGTCTGCCACACAATACGCTCGAAACTATTTTATATGCAATGGGCAGGAGACTTATTCCTCTGTAGTTGGCACATATTGTCTTGTCTCCTTTTTTGTGCACGGGGCATAGTATGCTGAGGTTCCAATCATCGGGCATGCGTTCTTCTTGCCAAATAGAACAAACAAGCTGATGCATGCGCCTTATCAGCATGTCACCTCCGGTCTTAAACAGCTCAGCTGGTAATCCATCGGCTCCTGCTGCCTTATTGTTCTTTAGCCGAGATACTGTTGCTTTCACCTCATTTTGGCAAGGCGGTATACACTCAATACCGTCATCCATGATTGTTCTGAAGTATCTTCATCGCCGCTACAACCAGATACCAACAGTTCGGAAAAGTGATCTTTCCACATCCTCAGCACACTTTCTGTGTCAGTCACCAGATTACCTTCTTTATCTCTGCAGGAGAATGTGCCCGTACCAAAGCCTTGGGTTTGATGTTTAACTCTTTGGTAAAATTTTCGGACATCATTTTGACTCCTGTACATCTCGATTCGCTCACACTCCCGCCTTTCCATTTCTCTCTTCTTTCGGAAAAGGCATTTCTCCTCTCTCCTTTTCTCCCGATACCTCTCCTTTGCATTACGCGTTGCTACTGACTGCAACGTTGCCATATATGCAACATTTTTTGCTTCAGTAGCATTACGGCACTCCTGGTCATACCATGGGTTCCTTTGGGGAGGCCTTTGGTACCCAAGCACGGATTTTGCTGCATTTTCCATGGAGCGGGCAATGATTTGCCATTGTGCTGTTACATTATCGGGACGAGGAGAGCTTTCTTCTAGCAGTTGGGTCAGTCGAGTGGAGTATGCCGTAGCTGTCTGTTGTGTCTGCAGCTTTCCGACGTCTAGCTTCCTTGCTGTGTGAGTTCGTACGTTTCTCGCTACACTTAGACGGGTGCGAACCTTTGCTGCTACAAGGTAGTGATCCGAATCTATGTTGGCTCCTCGGATCGTTCGTACGTCCAACACGCTGGATGAATGCCTTCCATCTATCACAACATGATCAATTTGGTTTCTCGTTTTTTGATCCGGGGACAACCACGTGCTGCTAACTACCATATTTTTCGCCGCTGCGAAGTCTATTAGCCTCATTCCGTTATCGGATGTTTCTTCGTGAAGGCTAAATTTACCGACTGTTGGACCAAAGATATTCTCCCTTCCTATTTTAGCATTAAAATCCCCTAGAACTATTTTAATGTCATGGTCGGGGCAGCGGTCATATTCTCTCTCTAGGCGCTCATAGAATGTATCTTTTGTCTGTTCGTCCTTTTCTTCGGTCGGGGCATGGGCACAAATTAGACTGATGTTAAAGAACTTAGCTTTTATTCGGATTGTGGCCAATCTTTCATCCACTGGAGTGAATCTAGATACTAGGTGTTTTAATCTCCGGCTTACCACAAATCCACAGCCAAACTCATGTCTAGTTTTATGGCAGCTATAGTACAGTGCGTCGGGTGTTGTTGTTACGCCTGTCCCAATCCATCGCACTTCCTGTAAGGCGGTAATATCGGCTTTGTACTTTTCAAGTATCAAAAAGTACCAAAAGTAGAAATACGTTTTCTCTTGTACGACATGAAGAAAAATTTTGACAAATTAGTTTTGATATTTTTTCTCATGTCATATTACAGTTAATCGCAGTTGTGGATTCTGGGTATTCAATTTGTGTATTACGAGTAGAGTTAATAAACGAGAAATGATCAACAAATTATTTCAATTCAATTACAATGATATATGACATAGTAGGAATCGAAGTATTTATTAACACAGCGCAACACGAAAAAATATAACCATATACGCACACCACTACGTGATATAAGAAAAAAAGACCCGTGTCTCCCAGTTTTTCCCCAAGTCATGCACTTTTTTTATAGGCCCCCAAAGATTTGGGGCTTTATTTTTGCAAAAAACTTATAATTTTCTAAGGCAAATTGTTCAGAATTTTTATTTACTCTCTGAGACAAAATTCTTGTTATAAACAACAAACATTGTGAACATATAAAATCAAAAAATCTTCATCTTCAAGATCAAAATTGCAAACATTTTTTAAAAATTCGATTTTTTTATTTTTTTTCCCCTGTTTAGGTCCATAGGTAGCAAATCGTTCAAAATCCAAAAAAAAAACAATCAACTACAAAAATGTATCTAAAACCTCAAAAAACAACTTTCTATAACATATGAACTTTCTAGGAATGATTCTTAATACTGTTTAGGTAGCGCTTAGGTAGCCACAAAAGTAAAAAATTTCCCTAATACAGCAATAATACTTAAGTATTAAGTAAACCAAAAAAGTTTGTCTTACACTGCAGCCACACGTCAGGTTTTCCACACATACTAATTGTCAAAATTAATTTAAATTGATTGCTGTGACGTAGGCTGCACGCAATTGTAAAGCAATTTTATTATTTAAAATGTCTTAAAACTTAAATGTGTTATAGTTTTTTGTTTTACTAGTTTTGCGAGTTATTAAAATAATCAAAAAATCTTCCAAAAAAATAGTTAATAAAACAATATTAAATTTAATCGCACTTTTTACTTAAGTTTTTGTTAAAAATACATATTATGATTTGGAGATACACACATACATACATACTTATGTATACATTAAGAATTTTCTTTTAGTCTACTTATTTTTAACAGGAATACAAATAATATTACATATTATTTATCAATTGTCTTCGCTGCAAGCTTTCCACCTCCTGAATTTCTTCACTTAGAGCAGCAATATCTATACCACCATTATCATCGTCGCCATCTTCACTGTCACCTGATTTATCATAAACTGTAGGATATTATGTAAAGCAGTATTGCATAGATCGAAATGTTTCATAACAACCTGACCCTTTAGGTTCAGCTTCACTATTATGGAAATGTGAAAAGGCTTCACGGAATTCAGCATCACAAGGTACGGTAGCAGGGACAACCCCAATTACTTTCGCCAACTTTTGTAATAGGCCCTGAGCTGGTTCTGGGGTGGCAAATCTATATTAGAGGTATTGCATAGTCTTCTTTTGTGGCAAATATTACAGTATATTTGCCAACTGTTAGTTTTAAGTTTTATGACATTTCGTGAGGTGTAGAGGTGTTTGAAAATTTTGACAATTAGTCAGGGGTGACAACACTACGTTTTAGAAGAAATTTATCGTTTTTATTGCCTTAATTGCAGCTGCTGTGGAGAAGCTCTTTGAAGACACACATTCTGTAAAAACCCCATACCTTCATTTTATGTTGTTTTTACACTATTTTCCATTATTTTGTTATTTGTGCGCAACAAATTTATTGCTAAGTAAAAGCTGATCACCTGTTGTTTACAATTTCGTACGAAATAAGTGATGCTTATATGTATTATTTCGCAGTTGGAAAATATGTTGCCTGAAACATGTTGTGGTTGAAAAAATAATGCTGCCAGAAACATTTCGTATGTTTTCACAAGATGAACAGAGTACAACTTCGGCAATATTATTTTTCAATTATTTCGCATGAATTTTTTTTATATGGACTTTTGACAGCAGTTCGCAAGAAATGATAAACAGAGTACCCTGCTTATCGGCCGAACGTCTTCGCCTTATGTGAGACTCAGGTATTAGAGATGGGCATCGCTCACGTGATTAGCATGAATCATGCGTGATCATTTGAAATCAATTTCCTCTTTTATTGCAGAATTTTCTAATTGTATATAGGTTTTTCTATTTGCATTCAGAAATTTTAATGTAGAAATACTTATAGGTTGTGTTTTTTTTCGTGAGTTTTTCGGTATCTGAGGATACTGATCCACAGGATTTTCATTTGCCAGGGTATCACCTCCTATCACTTGTCAACCTTCACAGGGATCTTGCACTCTACATATGCAAGTTGTGTACCAGTGCCAGCAATCTTTAGCTGCCTCTGGGTTAAATTCAAAATCAAGTCACATTCATTGCATTTCGGGTTTCTCTATAGAAGCCCAAATGCGGGAAGGGATAAAACTTTTTCCGGCTTCGATGCCCTTTCCGACTCCATATCAAAGATCCTGGAGAGTTGTCCGAACAGTAAAATTGTTCTTGCTGGTGATTTCAATGTTCACAACTCATCTTGGCTCCACCATTCGAGCCACACAACCCCAGAAGGGGAATGTGTTGAGTTATTTGCAGCGCACAACCACCTAGCGCAACTAGTGAATGAGCCAACACATATTTCGTGCGTATGAAGTGAGCGTAAATACAGCTCTCGGTAACTCGGAACATTGCACCATTTCCGCCTCCTTTTTGTCTTCAGAACTTCACAACGTTTCTCAAACAGCTACGAAACGTGTAAAACACATATACGAAAAGGCTCGTTGGGCTGAGCTCAACGCATTCTTTAGGCATTTTAATTGGAAGCTTTGTTTCTTAGGCAATAATGTCAATGCTATGGCGGAATGGAAGCTTTCATTCCATCTAAGCAAATTTCTATTAAACCTAGAGCGAA
Source organism: Gymnocheta viridis (assembly GCA_956483585.1). NCBI lineage: Eukaryota > Metazoa > Arthropoda > Insecta > Diptera > Tachinidae > Gymnocheta > Gymnocheta viridis. Next base: position 29,653,681 of record OY101443.1, read on the forward strand.
ATCGTGGTTTAATCTGACGTGCAAAAATGCAGGCAAATCCAGAGAGGAAGCATTCAGTAGTTGGCGTAATAAAAAATGCCGATACTGATTTGCTACGCAAAAGGGCGAGATCTTCATGTGCCAAAAAATTATTAAGGCGCGAAAAAGCATTGTACGAGCAGCGTCTTCGTGCTGAAGTTCTTAATACCCCTCGGGGTAGTAAGAGCTTTTGGTCATTAGTTAAAAGTGTTAAGGATAATGCTACTTGCTCAATTCCAGCTCTTTTAAAGAATGATCAGGTATTCACTAACCCGGTTGATAATTCTGTCTGAATTATTTGCAAGTAATTGCCACTTGCCGAAAATAACTTATTTTTTATTTTTCTTATTTTCCTAAATGACCTTCTATGTCAAACTTTTAATCCTATCTACTCTTACAGAAGAGGGCAAAGAAGCTCATCGGTGACAGTAGGGTAGCCAACTCTATTACTCTCACTGGAGCATCGACGCAATATGGGATGTATTTCACTGTTTTATCGTTACTACAATGGAATGTGCTCTAATGAAATCAGGGAACTTTTTTGTTAAGAGCGCATCCATTTGTAGTTGATATGCCAGTGGATCGCACTACGCATTACAGAGAAAATTCGCTCTTCAGCCGAAAAGTTCGCATGTGGAATAAACTTCCTGCAGAGGTCTTTCCTGTTACTTTCAGTATGGGAAGGTTCAAATCGAACGTCCTCAAACACTACTCCCTTTATACTCCTTCCCATAACCAATTTTCCTAGTTCCGACGAAATGCATTGCATATGTAGGGGTCATCCCCTGAGTGCTGGTGCAAGTTAAAAAAAATTAAAATATTCTGATTGGAATACTGAACATGGCTGATAAAGGTGAATAATAGTTTTGATTTATTTGAAATACATTTTCTTAAATAAAAAGAATTTCAATCTCTTATATATTAAATAAATTCTTATTTGCAATAAATTTAAAGCTTTTATTTATTAAAAAAATGTGTTATAAAAGTGTTTTTCAAACAGATCCTTAACAATGATGCTAAGACATAGAAATGAGTATTCTACACTTAACATTAACATGACGTTAAAGTATTTGTTATACCCCTGACAGACATATGGTTTACATACCATGGTGCACATACTACGGGTTTTTATACTTTTTTATTGTGACAGACTTGGAGTATGTGTACTACAATATTGGTTTTTACATTTGCTTATATGTTTAAAAAGGCGAGTGAACCAGGTAGTACCGTTTCTACAACAATACAAAATTTGTTGTAGAAAATACTTATCTGGGCGCACTGTCGACACAGATGAATATTGAAGAAAATGTCAAGCGCAATATAAAACTGAATACGATATTTGATAGTCTCAAATAAAGCATGATATGAATATATCAGCAGCATTCACGAGTTTCAAGAAATTTCGATGGACTCAGGCTAGTCAGCTGATGTAGTGTTGTTGCTACCTTGTAAATGTGGCTATAGCTGCACAGTTGACTGGGTTACCACAGTTCTTATTGAACAAACAAAAATCTGTGTTTAACGAAATACCACATTTATACTACATACATACATATTCATAGTATACGAACCATTTTGTTCGATGGTTTAATTCTAGTTTAGCTTGACACACATGTAGTATACCATACTATTGTAGTATACAAATCCCATGTCTGTCTGGGCTATTATTGAATTTAGAAGCGTGTAAAGTTAGCAAATAAAATCAAATTCAAAATTTTTGGTTGAAAAAGTTATCCAAATATAAAAGAAATACACAATACACATATGTATAAAAAGAAGTAACCAAATGTGGTTAAAAGTAACCAAAGCGGCAGTGCTGACCATGATATGATTAAGGGAAATCCGTTGAAGCAGCTGATCTGATCGCTTATGATGTATTTCTTTAGTGTCGAATTCAATATGAAAAAAACAAACAATATCTCTTTTGTATGGAATTTGTTTGGCAGTAAGAAAATATAAATATTTTTGTTGTACTAATGGGCTTACCTTGTTTTTTATGTCAAGGTTTATACAAAGCGACGCAAATACAAAAAAATATAAACGTATAAGAATTTAAAACTATTTAAAAGTTAAAAGTGCAGGTAACCCCCATTAACAGAAATATTATTTGTGTTTATTGTAATTGAAAGTTAACTAATTTTCAGTGAGTTTAAACTTAATTTCAAATTGGAAGCAACCCATTTTCGTTAACAATACATAAAGTGTTTTATAAACTATTGTGAATCACAGCAGAAATTTATTATATTGAATGCATTTGAGATCATTTATAAAGCAATATTTTGTTTGTCAAGGTTTTTATATTTCCTTATACATATATATCTTTGGGCTATTTTTGGTCAATGTTTATTTTTTCAGGGATGTAAATAAAACAATTTATAATTAGTTAGTTTATTGTTCGACCTTTTTTTATGTAACAAAAATCATAATAAGTTTTGTTTGAGCTCGAGAAGGGCCTACCCATGGGTTCTCCTGTATCTCCTATAGTTGCAGATATAGTTATGGAAAAACTTATAGATATATGTATGGAAAAATTACCTAATAAACATAAAATATTTACGAAATACGTAGATGACTTATTTAGCATAACTCCAGAAAATGATATTGAAACGGTTTGGGAAACATTAAATAACTTTCATCCAAACTTAAAATTTACGATTGAAAAGGAAAATCAGTTCATGCTTCCATATTTGGATGTCCTTTTAATAAGAGAAGGAAAATGTATTAAAATAGACTGGTATCAAAAACCATCAGCGTCTGGCCGTATTATAAATTATTTTTCAAAACACCCTAAAAGGATAATAGTAAACACAGCCAACAATCTAATTAAAAGAGTTGTAGTGCCATCTCTGATGACACTGCGCAGCACTGGCAATACGTACTAATTTTAAGCAACTATGTATAAGAATAAACTAGCGAGTAAAGAAAGATGAAATAATAAAGACACTCATTTTACCCATTGAATAGAACGGTCTTTTAATATTACATGGCGACCGTGACCGTAGTTGAATTTTTAAACAGTTATAAACGAATTGCAATTCTGCAGGTTAAAAGAAAATAAGTGAAAAAACTCATTTACATATTCAGAATTTTATTAAAAATAAAAAAAGAACAATAAATATTTGTAAACACCAAAGTAATTGTAATAAAATATAAACAAAGATAATTTAAAAGCAAAAAAACTGCAAGGTTAGCATTAAAAATCAGCGAAAAAAAAACGGGCAGAAAACTCTAGAACTCTAAATATTTTTGAAGAACAACGAAGCCAGAATAAGCAGTGTTTTTAAGAAGTGGAATAATTAAGTGCCTTTTGTATACTTAAACAGTGAAAAAATAAAGAAAAAAGTCTTGTGTAATTTATAAACTGAAAAAGTAAAATTAATATTAATTGAAATGGCTTTTATGATGCCGGTAATGAAAAATAATTACGACATCTATAAAAATGGTCGGTCACGCAAAACGTCAGAATCATCTAACGGTGCGGGTAATAATGGTGGAGCACCTTCTGTGGCATCGGCTATGGGCGTTAATCCATCAAGGGGACAACAAGAGCACTCAGCAGCAGGAGTCCACACAGCGTAGTATACATATATGTATGTACTAACTTTTTTCTGTACAACTGTACCAAATTTGAAAAATACGGTAAAAATTATATACATATATACAAAAAAAGAGAACAAAACCGAAAATAACAAGTGGAAAAAACATGTACAGAAAAAAAACCACCTAGTAAAAAGAATAAAATCGGGGAAAAATTAACTGAAGAGAAGAAAGACCAAAAAAGTAACGAAATGAAAAATGAAACATACGAAAGACAAACGCAAGAAACAAAATGAAATATATGTATGAACAATTAACTGAACCACTACTGAAACAAAATAAAAATGAAAAAAAAAATGAAATTGAAAAATTACATACATCAAAAATGAAACTAAATGAAAATAAATAAAATAAAAAAAAAGAACTCAGAACAAACAATAAAAGTAGAAAGACTTGAAAGAAAAAATGAAAATTTAAAAACATCACAAGAAAAAATTGAAATTAACGAGAAACCAATGCACATACATGCATACATTAAATAAGTCAACAAAAAGGGAATCAACAACAAAAATAACAACAACAACCAACAATTTAAAACGAAGATAACAAAACAAACGCACCACGAAAATAAACAGCAAAAACAACAAATTCACCACAACACTACATATATAAAGACAGAAAAAAGGGGAAAATTAAACGAATACAACATAAAAAGAAGACAAAATAAAATTGATAAAACCCAACAGAAACACCAACACAAGAGAAGAAACTAGCAACAGCCTAGGAACAAGCAGCACCAGGGGTACTGATAGTGTAAATATATATATATATAAAATAAAATTATACATACATATACACAAGAATGATCTTGCATATACATATATTATTCCCATTAAAAATAAAACTATAGTTTATATACATACATATATACACATTTATACACACGCATTTAAACACTCCAATACAAATATATACATACATACATACACCAACACAAACAGAAACATACACACATAAATAACACAAATTTGGAATTCAATTTATTTATTTACATACATATGTATATACAATATACATTACAATTAAAAAATTGTACTATATATTCAAATGTAAATACAAATAAATTTGGAATGAATTTCCGTCATCCCACGTCAAATTTGGTTGATAAACAGACCGGTTTCGGCTATGTGCCATCTTCAGTGTTCTCTCAGTAACTAATCGTTTTTTGTGTTGTCCCTTGTCTTTTGTATAGTTTCCTTGTGTACCTAACTTCTTTTCCTCTCTTTCTCTCTTGTTCGTGTCTGCATCTCTCTCGTTCGTATATATTCGTGTGTGGCTCTCTCTCGTTCGTATATATTCCTGTGTGCTCTATATCTACCTGCTTCTTGTTCGTTTAATTTTTCTCTTGTTAGTCTCTTGTGTTTACCGTTACAGTTTATTATTTGAGTGATCATTTGCTAGGTGTTTTATCTTTGTGTAGGTAGTAGTCTGTGATTGTACGTTTCTGGGTTTCTTTTTGGTTTTGTTCGTTTGTTGTGTTGTCTAGTTTTCTTTTGTGTAAAAATGTTGTAGTGGTTCAAATATTATGTCTGACGCAGTGTTTATTTGTTCGTTTATAATTCTTCCGTCAAACGTTTTTTGTTTGTATATTTCCATGTTTTCTAATACGTTCAGTCGCCGTCCTTTGTGCTGTAAATGCAGTAATTCAACTGTTTGTCTGATGTGTCTTGGTGTACATTTGTTGTTGAATATGTGGTTCGCGAAATTTGATTCTGGCGTTGCTCCTGGTTGTTTCAGTTTCTTGTTGTAGTCTCTTATGTGCTCCCGAAATCTTGTTTTTATTTTCCGTCCTGTTTGTCCGATGTAGCTATGTTTGCATGAGCAAGTCAATTTGTAAACTCCTTGCTTATCTAGGGGGTCCGTTTCGTTTGTGCTATTTCGTAGTATTCTACCCAAATTGTTTTTTGTTCGGAATGCTGTGTTAATATTGTGTTTTCATAATGTAGGGTTGCGCCAATGACATGTTTGAAAATTTCCAGCTTCCTGACAAACATTCAACAGAGTTGTTCAATATATGTGTCTGGGTAGGGGTGTTCGGATAGAAGTTTCAGGGCTGATATTCAATAGAGAAGCCCTGACTGACGTTCAAATCCGGCATGTGAAAACAACAAAAAAAATTTACGTAAAATTGCAACCCCTTAATACACAACACAAATTTTATGAAACCTCCTGATACAAGAATATTGTTTTTCATATGAAGCATAAAAGAATAAAAATTGTTCTATATATATAGTACTCTCTTAATAAAAAATAATAATGAATTTATCCAAAGAAATTTTCTAATAAAAATTAAAAATAAAAAAAATTAGAATAAATAAATGGGTAAATTCGGGTTTGAACTTGAGCCAAAATTAATCGTTTCAATATATAAAGTTTTATATTAATATTTAACTTTAATTTTCTTTTTTGCTGGAGTTACTTTGCTTGAGATATCCTTTTTTTCAATTATTTAGTTAAAAGCATGATTCTCTAATCCACATGTTTTTTCTCGCAATTCCTCGATTTGTAAAAATATTTTTTCTCGCAATTATGTCATTTGTTCGTCGAAATACATTTTTAATGACATTTCTCTATGAGATATCATATCTCGAAGTGTCTTATTAATAATCTCAATTTTTTCATTAAGTTTTTTGAGCTGCTGTTTTGATGAAGTTATTAAATTTTGTTGTAATTGACTGATTTCCGTTCCTAAGTAATGTTTATTAATAGCGCCTTTTTCTTGTGAAGGAAACGAAATATTAGTAATGCTTTTATTTTGCACGTCGATATTGTTATTTTTATCCAAGAGAATTCCAACGACTTGACGAATTTTTCTTTTTCGGTTTTATAATATCGCTTGAGCGATAACCAAATTTATTAACAGACATATTATGACCCGTCTCTTCTAATACCATCAGTAATCTGAACCTAACAAAATAATATATATATATATTTAGATCTAGACTTTTCGTTTATAAAGTTTATAACCTTTTTATTAAAAACAATTGTTTTGTTGTTATCGTTGTTTTCATAGTTTTATTTTTGCAATGTTTCCTTATATAACTGTAACTTTACAATATTTTCTTCTTCTCTAAACAGATTAAAACTTATTTATTTGTTTATTCTTTTATTTATTTATTTAAACGTGATCGTTAAAAATATGTTTCTTGCTTCATATATTTTATGAGCATTTATTTATAATATGAGTTTTTCAGCCCTGGATGGGAATTTGAAATGTGGTTGTGAAATTCAAACACATTTTTTTAATTGATAAGAACACATTAAGAGCATTAAATATATTCTTATAAATTTTTTATAATGCTTCATATTAAAACAATATTCGACTATGCCGAATCTTATATACATATTTATCTTCGTCAATGAAATAAACACATTTCAATTTTTAGTAAAAAATACTATACATTTTTTTATTTATATAATTCTTATTTAAAATTTTATTTTACAATTAAATATTAAGCAAATAAATATGTGTATTATGTATTATTAAACTTTATAAAAGATACAATTTTTACATTTAGATAAACTATAGCAATTTATTATTTTTCTTGCTTCTGCTTGCAATTCGAAATTTTTCCTTTTATAATTCACACAGCGACAGGTAGTAGTTTCTTTAGACCAAACGCAATCCTGATAATGTTCACCAAATTTATTCTTATTTATTTTCATGTTGTTTGTATGCTCCAAATATGATTGAATATTAACAAATTCTTGTTTATGTTCGTTGGAAATGATGTTGGAGAAATTTTTTAAGAAATATATTTATTTTAGTTGCATATTGTTAATTACTGAATACTCATATGTAATGTTTGCGAATAATCTTTAAAGTTAATTGTTCTTGTATTTATATCATTTATACCCCGACTAACTATACGACTTGATTTCTCTTGATAATCGCTTTCATAAGGAAGTATATATAGTAGCTTTGTAGAAACTTTTGATACATATCGTATAGTAGTGCAAACCGATTTCGATTAAATTTCAAGTTTAGATCATCATACGGATATACGTCAGAGTTTAGATGTACCTTTGTATTTATTAAATCACAATGTTGAAATGTAGTATTATTATTGTTACGAAACGCCAAAAGCAGGAAACGTGGTCTTTCATTTTCACTAGCAAGCTTAACATTCCATAATACAGTAGTGGTTTCTGGAAGTGAAGGATAGTAATACATATCCCAACTTCTAATAGATACATTTAGTGCTCGGCGGCTATTAATTGTTTTAAACATTTCCAATTTGTGAACATCATCAAGTTGAACATGTGGCCCATTCCATTTAATATTCAGAATGGTTAACTTAGCTTTTTCCGTTAATACCTTAGATTTAAAAAGTTGTTTATCATCTTTTACCCTTAAGAAGATTAATTCATATTTCGAGTTAACTATTATTTTATTAAAATCTTCAGCATATCTTAACAAATTTTTCAATGGCACACAAAAATTGAAATAACCGCTAATTAGCGCCAGATTTTCGTCGCTAATGGTTGGAGCCCATCCAGTTTTAATCAAGTTATTGCTTTCAGATGTATTTAACGAAACATAGTTTTTGGTTTCTGATGCAATTCCTAAATGTCGTGTACGATCAATTTCTATTCCATTTAATTCATATCGAATCTCATCAAAGAGGTGAGCCATACAATTGTTCAGTAGTTGTATATTTGCAGAGATTGTTGAGTCTTCTTTTGTTTTATAACCTTCAATATAAAGCATGCTTTCACTTGGTTTTGTATTGATATTCGGATTTCATCATTGTTTTTGAAAGATTGTAAGTATGAATTATAGCTGTGATACTCTTTTTTAATAATTGAATTATCAAATTGCGGTTTGTCTAATACATTAATTAAACTATTTTATAACTGGAATCTGAAAAAATAATATATTAAATAGAAACACAATGTTAAATTTTTTTTAAATAAATATTGTTTTTATTATTAGAAATATTTCTTTTAATTAATTTAATATAAGTTTATAGAAAAACTTATTAAATTTTATAACTGGATTCTGAAAAAATAATATATTAATTAAAAACACAATGTTAAAATTTCTTTTAAATACATATTGTTTTTTATTATTAAAAATATTTCTTTTAATTAATGGAATATAAGTTTATAGAAAAACTTATTAAATTTTATAACTGAAACCTGAAAAAATAATATATTAAATAAAAACGCAATGTCAAAAACTTTTTTTATATATGTATGTATATATATATATTTTTTTTTACTATAAAATGGGTTTGTATAAGGCTAAATCTATTGCCATTAACCACAGATGTTTGAACATATTTCTACACATGGCACATAAATGACTTTTACACCTTAAAAAACACTGTAAACAATATATGTGCATACAACTTGTATACACCATATTGTTTCCAGTGTTTTTATCCAAACAAATAATACATTTATTGTTTTTTTATATTATAATTTTTTAAAGAGGTTGTTTTCCTCATTTTTTTTTTTATTTTTTAAAAAAAATAATTTTTAACTTCTATAAATTTTTTGAGTGGTCACGCAAAAATATTAAACTCTACCACCAAAACTTTGATAAAGTACACATTTCTAATTCTGACGCAATGTTTACGGACCGGACATAATAAAAATTGTTTTTACTTAAAATTGATAAGCATTGTGGTAAAAAATAAGTTTAAATTTCTAATTCGTACGCATAAATGTGATGTAAAAAATTATTTTTACTTTAAAATTTTTTTTTTGATAACTCAACACCGAAAAAAATACATTTCTAATTCTTACGCAATTTATGCTTACCACAAAAAAAAATTTGTTAAAATTCATATTTCTAATTCTGACGCAATATTTATGGACCGGACATAATAAAAATTAAAAATTGTTTTTAATTAAAAAAGTGCAAATTTCTAATTCGTACTCATAATTCATATAATCAGTTATTTTTAATTTTTTAGTTTAAGACTATTTATATACTCAACCTAAAACCCTTTACGTTAATAAACATACTGAAGACCACATTTCTAAATAAAAATATAAAAAAACAGAAAACGAATATTGTTTTTATTTCAAATTATATTTATTAAATAAAAATTTTAAATATAAATGTCCACAATTAGTTGTAGTAAATTTTTGTTTTTGTTTATAATTGTATTGAATGGATGGCTTTAAGTAATTGATAATTTCAAGTGGTGGTTGCAAGTTTCCAAAACTGTCAAAATATTCCTTGTTATTATGCTTTTTATAATATGCTACCCAATGAGTTCCAGGACCATTAAATTCATAAAAATTAACAATACCACGTTCTTCCGCGAATGGTTTTTTAGGTAAACGATCACGCATATTTGAAATATTTGAATATTTATATCCAATTCTGTTAGTGGTCGATTTTTTAGTTTTTTGGAGCTGGATTGTAATAAAGACCGTATCCAGATTTATATGGTTTAAGATACAAACCTTTTTCCATGACAATTGATTTCATATATCTATTGTGACGGGTAGCTTCAGCTAGTTGTTCCTTTCCATTTTTAATACTATTAACAGCTTTAGCAATAGCTGCTCCGCCTGTAGCCAAACCTCCAAGTGCGGATTGTTATTGTTAAAATTGGAATTAAAGGAAGAAATCCACTAATTTTAGGTACAGCTGTAACTCTTGGTATGCTAATATTAGCTCTCTTCTTCCTTTTGAAATTTAAATTGACGGCTTTTTTTGCAATTTTAACAGCATCACTTATATTGTCAGGTTTCTCCTTTCTTAAAAGTTTTAATGTATTTTTCACAGTGGATGAAAACAATTTTCTATCAGTTACTTTTTTCTTCTGTTTTTTCGATTTGTGAGATTTATTTCTCTTCATACCTAATCCAAATTTTACTTTAGCTTTCATTGCATTCGTTACGAACGAATAGTTTGCTCGTTCTTTTCTATTACTATCTTTAGATTTTAGTCGTTGCCAAGCCTTTTCAGCTAATATTTGATCGGCTTAATGTCTTTTATTAATTTCTTTTGACTGTGAGTATGCAATATCATGTTTGCAAGCACCATCCAATAAATTTATCCCTCTATCTCCTCTTGTCAGTCGTTTTTCTATCTTTGTACCAGGACCACAAAACTGTTATCCAGGTAAATGTAGTTCTATTTGTAATTTATTTATTAAGTTGTTGACGAATCCTTTTCCAGTCTTATATTGTTTTCGTTTATAACTTTTACTATAATTTATAACCATTTTTTTACAAGTGCGTCTGATTTCTAAAATTAATTAAAAATTATACAATTTTCTTATATAAGGTTAATTTATATCATTAACATTTTAGTCATCAATCAATATGCGATTAATTAAACAAACAAAACAAATTATTGTAAGAAATGCAGATGAAACGCAAGAAAGTAAAAAAAGACTGTACATAATATATTGTTACCAAATTCTATACGAACACTAATTGTAGGACCATCATTTTGCGGAAAAACTAATGTGATGATTAGTTTGATAGAAAGTCCTAATGGTCTTACCTTTAAAAATATTTACATTTATTCATTTATTCAACCAAAGTATTGCTATCTAAAGACATTAATTAATCCAATAAAGGGGATAAATCTGTTTACGTTTTCGGAAAATGAAAAAGTTTTAAGTGCGCATGAGGCATAACCACATTCCATAATTATATTCGACGGCGTCATTTGTGAAAAACAAAATACTATAGGAGATTACTTTTGTGTGGGTAGACATAAGCATATTGATTGTTTTTTTCTATGTCAAACAAATAAAAAAATTCCTAAACATCTAATACGTGACAATGATTATAATATTTAAACAAGATGAAATGAACTTAAGACATATATATAATGATCATGTTATTGGTGATATGTCGTTTAAAGAGTTTACAAAGATTTGTGGAGAGTGTTGGAAAGATAAATATAGATTTGTAGTTGTAGTTGTAATAAAGGTTGATCCTAAAAATAAAGGAAGATTTAGAAAAGGTTTTGAACAATTCGTACAGATATAAAGCAGATCGTAACCAGATATAAAACAGATCGTAACCAGATTCGTAATCATATATAGAGCAGATACGAATTCGTACAGATATAAAGCAGATCGTAACCAGATAAAAACCAGATTCTTAGCCAGATACAGATCAGATATAAAGCAGGTTGTAAACAGATACAGATCAGATATAAAGCAGGTTGTAACCAGATACAGTAGAGATATAAAGCAGATTAAAATGAATAATAAATTGTTAAAAGATATTGTTCAGACAAGAAAAATATTAAAGGAAAAATTAAAAAACATAAAATTAAATGAAGCAGATAATCAGAATTTATTAGAAGATTCATTTAAACCCATAACTAAACCTTTGAATGCGATAAGTTTAAAATTGCTGATTATCAATAAAAAATTTTGCTGAAAGATGAGACGAAATTTAAAAAAACGGCTAAACGTAAGTTAAAAATCCGAAAAAATAATGATGATGATCGATTAGATAACTATAAATCAGAATACAATCAACCTAATGAAGATAAAACAGATACAACACTTACACCACTATCAGCTACATCTACTAACTGCTACATTTTGGTGTAGTTAGAATTAAGGCCAAAACACAACATAGAGACATAAATTTTATACCATTCTCTTGAACTTTTTCATAAAATTGTTCGGTTTGAAAATAACAAAACTTGGTCCAATAATTAATGAGATATAGCCAAAAGACTTTTTTTGTTATATTTCCTATTCTGTTGTTTTTTTATGACCCCGGCTGTCCTACGGTCAATTTTATGAAGCAGATCTCTTGTATGGAGTTCTACGAAGGTTTGGACTGAAAATAATTGAAGTAGGTCCATTAACGACTAAAATATGGGCAAATAAATGGTATTTGAAATAATTTTACTTTTAAAATTTTTTGAAAAAGTTGCGCTGGGGTTCAATACAATAACCTACTGGTTGGTAGTCACAAGCGCTTCTTACACACCACAGAGCAGTTGTATTATTCATAGTAGTTTACGCTTTTAAGTACATAATACATATATCTTACTTATAATAAAATACTAAATCTTCAAATTCTTGGTGGAAATTGGTGTGGTTGTTGTAAATTCCCTTTTTTTGTCACACATACAGCAATACTGAAATGCCTTCATGGGCACATGCACACATTGTGTGTATACATGTGCATATTTAGACAGTCGTAAAGTAAAGATTTGTTTTTTTTGTTTGTTTCTTCAAACATTTTTTTACGTTTATTCGTATAATATTATGCATGCATATTACAGTATTTTTTATCGCTTATATTTTCTTTTCGTATATAAATAACCATAATTATTTTTTATATTATTTATATTAAAAAAATGTAATGGATCGTCAATACACTATGTACGAGTAGATATACAAAATCAATGAAATTGAATTTTAGTTTTGTTTTAAAAATGTGTTAATTTTTCATTTTTTATGACTATTTGTAATTTCAGAAGAAAGGCAAAATTGATGCTTACATCCGGTTTTATACTTGTGTAATTTTCTTTATTTTCTATATTCCGGTGAAGAGCGTACCTGCAGTATATCAGAACCCGGTATTATTATTGTATTTGTACAATGTGATAAAACATCTTTTGACAATTAAAATGTTGTTTGGATACTTAGTAACACATAACAAAGCAGAAAAATCTCTGCCCGGCTAGAATTTGATAAGAAATGTTTCTTTCATTCTGTAACATCAGTGAGTTAATCTTCAAAAGCACTTCAATTAATTGCCATTTTTTTATAAAATGAAAACAAAGTTTGATGTAAGAATTTAATTTAATATCAAGCTCCAAAATGTAATTAGCAAAGAAACTAAAAAATTGACAACCCCGCGAAAATAGCGCATATTCTAAAAATTCCAACTGCAATATTGGAAATTATTCCCAAAATTTATTTAAAAAAATTCATATAATTGGCAATCGGCAGCCAAAAGTCTTGAAAAAATCTCTTAAATGCCAAAAATTCTTAAAAATGTTCGAACATCAGAAAAATTTTATGATTCAATATTTATTAAAAAAAACAAAATTATAGAGTATAAAACTTAAAAAATATCATTTCCATTGTGAAAATTAAACTTTTATTAAAAAATATTTTGTATTTGGAATAAAAATGTAAAATGCATTTGTATTTTGAATAAAAGTATTGTAAATACCTACTTTCCACAAATTTATATTTAGCTTCTAGATTGCATTATCCAAGTGAATAATTTGATGTGGGCTTAATTAATAAGTATTCTAAGAATAGCTCGCAATTCATCAAATATTTTTCAAACAATCAGTTCCTATGAATTTTGGATTTTTAGATCAGAATGTTTGTGGAAAATTTCAAAAACATTTGTAAAGGGTAGCGATAATAGTTCGCGAGCTGTACCGCGTCTAAAAATAATATATGCATACATATTTGTATTTTATTTGATTTCTTCATATTCATATAAAATTAACTGGTCTTATATTCATTAAAAACACCTCAGAAATCATCGTTTTGCGGAATATCGCATTGTCGATAGCACGCACTACGGAATTGGACGCGGATTAATGGTAAAATATTACGAAAATAAGCCGAATTATGGGTTGGATTTGAGAGCAAAAAGCTTTCTGTTTGCGATTTTATCGTAATTTTTCATGTTTAGTTCTCTGTCTTACACAGTATACGCAGAAGAAGATTTAAATAAAAAATGTTTTTAATTGGTGCTTTTTAATTAAATCCAGCTGTTTTCTTAGCAGGCTGAATATGAATTACCGAATTCGTATTTTTTAAATCAATTGTGGTTGAACTTCCATTGTGGTTCTATATCAGAAATATAAAGGTTGTATTGAACCAAAACCTTTATCGTCTGGTCCAACCGCAATACAGATAAGTAAATGGAAAAGTTAACAAAATTTTAAAAAGACAACTATCAGAATACCACTAGTTTACATACATACGTTCCTCATACGAGTTTCAAAGAAAAAATTAAATTAAAATATGTTGTTATATTTTATAATTTAAAATTTTTTCTTACACCGTCAAGTTATTTTTATTTTTGGTGTTATTATTATATTAAATAAAAACGTCGACAACTTACTGAATTCATTATATAATTATTTTATCACTGTAAAAATCCTATCTGATAACATATTGGATATTTTTGAAAAATAAACCTTTTAACGTTCATAAAATTGGAAAGAACGCAAAAATTAAAAAAAATATATTATAAATGAGCTTGTGCCCTGGTTTTTTAAATATTAAAATTGTGGAACAAACTTTTCCAAATAAATAGTAAAAGTAATAAAAACAACTAAAATGTATAAAAAATTCTAAAAAAATAGCATTGTGTTTTGTTCAGGATTCGAAACCGTGCCACCACCGGTTAGGGTACGGTTTATTTTTTTGTTTTTGATACATTTGAGTTATTTTTATTACTTTTACTTTTTATTTGAAAAACTGCGTTCTTTTTTTTAAGAATTTTTGATAGCTTTAAATTATTTTCAATATGAAGATAATATTGGAACATTTTAATCATTAGACTAGCAGATTTATGTAATAGGTGTCGATATTTTTTATCCATTTTGGGAGAATTTCTTCATTATTAAACCTTTTCTTCAAGGTTCAGAAAATACGCACATCATACATACATGTACTGTTCAAAAGCAACCAACACATATTTTTATTTACACAACATTTATGTGTGTGTGTCTAAATTTTGTACGGTGGCGAACACGCACATAAATGTGTTTTATTTTAATATTTGGCTGCGCACACGAACACGAGTCGCACACGTACTGTTCGATCCGAACACACTTGAACTGCACATGGTCGCAGTGTACGGCAAAAAAGGTACATATATGTACGGATACACGAAGTTCGTGTGCGTGGTCTCAAAAAAGTACATATATGTGCGAACACACGAAGTTCGTGCGTGTTCTCAAAAAAGTACATATATGTGCGAACACACGAAGTTCGTGTGCGTGTTCTCAAAAGCGAACACACGGGATAGAGTGTTACATATTTATTGCTTATGTATGGATGTGTGTTAATGCATATTTTATTATTGTGCGAATGGAACTGCATCAATTGTGATCGAATCTATGCACCTTTCTTAATTAAATTTTTTATCTACATTTAAGTTTTAATGAATTGAGATAATTTCGATACAATAAAACTAATAAAGGCGAAAACACTTTTTAAGCATTTGAACTTCACTGGAGGTATCTTAAAATTTTTATCTACATATCGATGGCTTAATATAAAAAAACGCATAACTCGATTTTTTGTTACTTTACAGGAGAAGGAAAAAACTTAATAAAATCCGCAAAATTTTAGATACAAACAAATTTTAATGCAATTTTCAATAAAAAGAGGCAACACATTTTATTTCTCATCAAAATTGTTATTTGAGATAAGGTGCACGACATTTGTTAACGAGAATAAACAGAAAATGCTATTTCGAAAAAAATTGAGTTACGCCTTTTTTCGTTCGTATATATTCCTGTGTGCTCTATATCTACCTGCTTCTTGTTCGTTTAATTTTTCTCTTGTTAGTCTCTTGTGTTTACCGTTACAGTTTATTATTTGAGTGATCATTTGCTAGGTGTTTTATCTTTGTGTAGGTAGTAGTCTGTGATTGTACGTTTCTGGGTTTCTTTTTGGTTTTGTTCGTTTGTTGTGTTGTCTGGTTTTCTTGGGTTATTGTTTTCTTTTGTGTAAAAATGTTTTAGTGGTTCAAATATTATGTCTGACGCAGTGTTTATTTGTTCGTTTATAATTCTTCCGTCAAACGTTTTTTGTTTGTATATTTCCATGTTTTCTAATACGTTCAGTCGCCGTCCTTTGTGCTGTAAATGCAGTAATTCAACTGTTTGTCTGATGTGTCTTGGTGTACATTTGTTGTTGAATATGTGGTTCGCGAAATTTGATTCTGGCGTTGCTCCTGGTTGTTTCAGTTTCTTGTTGTAGTCTCTTATGTGCTCCCGAAATCTTGTTTTTATTTTCCGTCCTGTTTGTCCGATGTAGCTATGTTTGCATGAGCAAGTCAATTTGTAAACTCCTTGCTTATCTAGGGGGTCCGTTTCGTTTGTGCTATTTCGTAGTATTCTACCCAAATTGTTTTTTGTTCGGAATGTTGTGTTAATATTGTGTTTTCTAAAAAATTTTGCTAGTTTGTATGTTGATTTGCCCATATACGTTAAAGTAGCCCAAGTTCCATTTTCTTGCTCCTGTTCTCTGTTCCGTTCTTTATTTGTTTTGATATCATTTCGGATTTTGTCTACTAGTTCTTTTTTGTATCCATTGTTTTCTGCTATGTCATATATTGTTTTTACCTCTTTCTTATAGGCCTCACGTGTTAGTGGTATTCGTTCAAGTCTTGTTACTAATTGTCTAATTGCCGCGTTCTTGTGTTGTTGAGGATGGTTCGATGAATTATGTATTATTGTGTCTGTGGCCGTTGGTTTTCTGTATATTTCGTATTCAACTCTATTTAAACTCTTATTTGCTTTAATTGTTAGGTCTAGGTAATTTATTTTGTCGTCTTCTTCTACTTCCATTGTGAATTTAATACTTTTATGTTGTTTATTCAGGAGCTCCAGAACTTGTTCTTCTCTATTTCCTTCCAGTATACATATAATATCGTCGACATATATTGCATAGAATGTTACCCCGAAATTGGTTTTTAGATCATCTACGTATTTCTCTTCTAGATTTTGCATAAACACCTCCATGAGGATTGCTGATGTTGGATTTCCCATTCCTAGTCCGTTAGTTTGTCTGTATATGCTATTGTTAAATTTAAAGTAATTCTGTTCTAGTGTGGCTTTCAGTGTGTTTACGAGTTGATTGGAAAATTCTACGTTTTCTGTTTTGTTGAGTAGTGTTTTATGTACAATGTTTATTGTCTCCGTTGTTGGAATTGATGGATATAAATCTTTTACGTCAAATGAGACTAGTTTACTATTTTTCGTTATTTCTACATTATCTAGCTTTGTAACTAATTCCGTGGTGTTGGCTATTGTGTCTTTGTTTTTTAGGCTCAAGGTATCTTTCAGTATTGCTTTTAGATATTTCGATAATTTGTAACTTGGAGCAGATTTGTAGTTAATTATGGGTCTCATAGGTGTGTTCATTTTATGTATTTTCGGTAGTGCGATCATAGATGGGGCTGATGGGTTCATGAGTGTTAACGTGTGTGCTATGTTTGGTTTTATTACTTTGGAGAGAAAAAGAAGTTAGGTACACAAGGAAACTATACAAAAGACAAGGGACAACACAAAAAACGATTAGTTACTGAGAGAACACTGAAGATGGCACATAGCCGAAACCGGTCTGTTTATCAACCAAATTTGACGTGGGATGACGGAAATTCATTCCAAATTGCATCAAACCCCGTCGGAAGAAAAACACAACACTTAACAAATAAATAAATGGAAAAAATGAAAAAATAATGGGAAAAAATCTCTTGCGTTATTTATGTTGGAAATTTTATATACATACATATGTATACGAGTTGGCCGTACACATGTATGTATGTGCTTGCGAAGAGTAAAAACTAAATTTAAGGGTAGTTTTATCAAAAATTATTATTTCTTTCAAAAAAAAAAAAAAAAACAAGAAACAAAAACCAACAAAAACATATACATATATTCATTCTAAACAACAAAAACAAAACAAACATAAACAATTTGAAACCTTTCACATACTTAGATGTGTATAAATATAAATAAATACATGCAAAATTCAAGTAGGTAATTAAACTACTATGAAGTAAATTTTCCTTTTAAATGAAATTTAAATCTGAACTATTTGGTTATTGCTAAAATCAGTAAATGTCTACAAATGAATTTGATTATAAGACTTTTAATAATCTTTTAGGTGAATTTTACAAAATAAAGAAAAGAGTCTTACAAAACCGTCCACTTTCGAATAAGGAAAGTAAAATAGAAGAATATATAAATTTGCTAATATCATCCTATAATAATATTCTAGTATATTCAAAAATTCATATTGATCAATTGTCCGACCATTTACAAGAGGAAATAAATAGTAAAATAATAAAAAGCAGAGAAATTTTACTTAGATGTTTTTTAAAACTAGAATGCAAAACCAAAATTCCATTTGGTAAAGATTTATTTGAGATAATACAGAAAGACATTTTGGTAGAAGCGGCATCTGATACCGAAACAAGCGATAGGGACTCTGAAGCAGAAATAGAAGTTAAGGAAGAGATTATCACTGCTAGAACATTCAATAGTACAAGTAGGGTAAACATGGCGTCCATAGAAGAAAAAACCAAATTTATTTCAATGTGCTCTAACATTATTCGTGAAAACTATGACGGGAAACCACAAACGTTGAATTCATTTATTGATAAAATTAATCTTATTCAAGAAATAACTGCAACTAATTTAACTGGTTGCTTTATTTCTTTTATAAAATCAAAATTAGACGGAAAAGCAAGAGAGGTTTTACCTGAGAACATAACAAGTATTGAACAAATAAAAGAGTCACTAAGAAATAAAATAAAACCAGATAGTTTCAAAGTTTTATCAAGCAGGATTGCAGCACTATGGGTTAAAAACAATAACTACGAAGATTTTTCCAAGAGTGTTGAAAGTTTAGCAGACGACTTACAGCGTTCTTTAACAATAGAAGGCGTAACGAGGGACAAAGCCCAAGAAATGGCAATATAAGAAACTATAAACATCTGTAGGAAAAATGCCAAGTCGGACATGATAAAAGCGATTTTAGCCTCAGCAACTTTTAAAGAACCGAAGAACGTAGTAGCAAAACTACTTACAGAAGAAGCTACAAATGAAATAAAGGAATGTCAGGTGTTATCGTTCCGAAAGCCAAATAAAAATACTCACAATAGATCAGTTAGTAACAATGAACAGTTTCGCAATAATTCCAACCGTAACACTAATTACGGAAATTCTCGTGGTTCCTATTCTCGCTATAAAAACAACAATAGTTATTTCAACAATAACAATAATAGGTTTCAGCGTAGTTATCGCGGTAATTACAGATACCAACCCCCGACAAACGCATACCAAAGAGCTGCTGTTAGGACTTTAAACGTGGAGTCCCCTCAACGACCGTCGTTGAGGGAGGAAAAAGAACAAACGCAACAGTAAATCTAACAAATAATATTTCAAAAACGTATATCTATACGTTAAACCTCACATATTCTGATTTCATTAAAGTAAATTGTACTGACACAAAACAAACTTGCACCTTTCTCGTAGACACACAAGCAGACATTTCCCTTATCAAAATTTCTTGTCTTAATCACGATACTATTATAAATAGAAACCAAGTAATAAGCATCACTGGAATAACAGATAATCCAATTTTAACGTTAGGTACAATATGTACAAATTTAATTATTTCAAACCAACTAATATCTCAAGTGCTTCATATAGTCAGTGATGACTTTAATATTCCTGCTAACGGCATATTGGGAAAAGACTTTCTAAAGACAATAAATGTAAAATTAACTACGAAAACATGGCCATATCTATTACTATCAGAAATACTAGAATAAATATCCCAATACAACAAGGGACAACAAATTTTTCTTGTATAATTCCTCCCAGGTGTGAAGTGTTCAAAATATTTAATTTAAGAAACATAACAGAACCCATGTTTATCGATTCCCAAGAAATTTGCGAAGGCGTGTTTGTAAGCAAAGGAATAATCGATTCGAACAACCCTATCGTACAACTTATTAACACTACTGATGAACTCAAATGCATAAGAAATGAAAAAATCAAATTGGAAAAATTGAGTAACTTTTATATATATTCCATTAATGAAAATAATATTGATACTGAGCGTATAGCCGAATTAAAGGGAATTTTACAAAATCAAATGCCAACTGAAGTTAAAGATAGCTTGTTACCTATTTGTGAACAATATGCAGATATTTTCTGTTTAAAGAACGATAAAATGACAACAAACAATTTTTATGAGCAGGAACTTCAATTAATAGATAAATCACCAGTTTACATAAAAAATTACAGGCTTCCGTATACCCAACGAGATGAAATCGACAAACAGGTTGAAAAGTTATTAAAAAATGATTTGATTGAACCTAGTATATCGAATTACAATAGCCCTCTTATATTAGTTCTGAAAAAGAGTGCCGATAATAAAAAAGCGTATCGAATGTGCGTAGATTATCGAGCAGTGAACAAAAAATTACTCGCAGACAAATTTCCTCTACCACGCATAGACGACATCCTAGATAAATTAGGTAGGGCGCAATATTTTTCAATACTTGATTTGTTTTCAGGATTTCACCAAATTCCTATAAAGCCAGAATCACGTAATATCACAGCATTTAGCACCGACAAAGGATCTTTTCGCTGGAAAGTGTTACCTTTCGGGCTGAATGTGGCACCTAACTCCTTTTCTAGAATGATGTCAATTGCATTTTCGGGTATTAATTCAAATAAAGCTTTTTTATATATCGACGATATTATAATTATCGGTTGCAGCAAACAGCATCATATTAAAAATATACAGGAAGTTTTTGAAACATTAAGACGGTACAATTTGAGAATAAACCCTTATAAGTGCAATTTTTTTCGGCCAGAGGTCACATTCCTAGGGCACAAATGCACAGCCAATGGTCTTTTACCGGATGAGTCAAAAATAACGGCAATAAAAAACTATACAATTCCATTTGATAAAGATTCTACCAGAAGGTTTGTGGCATTTGCAAATTATTATCGTAAATTCATTCCGAATTTTGCAATTATAGCAGCACCACTAAATAGAATGACGAGGAAAAACATCCAATTTAATTGGACTACAGAATGTAAAAACTCATTTGAAAATTTAAAATCAGCATTAATGAACCCGAACATATTGCAATATCCAAAGTTCTCAGAACCATTTTTAATCACAGTAGATGCATCTAAATCAGGATGTGGAGCTATACTCAGCCAAAATTTCCATGGTAACGATTTACCAATATCTTTTCCTTCAAAAACATTTACTCAATCTGAACAAAAAAAACCGATAATTGAATTAGAATTGCTTGCAATTCACTTTGCAATTAAACAATTTCGTCCTTACGTCTACGGAACTTTATTTACAGTAAGATCGGATCACAAACCCCTAGTATATCTTTTTAATATGAAAGACCCATCATCAAAACTAACCCGTATACGGTTGGAACTCTCGGAATATAATTTTGTAGTAGAATATATCAAAGGAAAAGATAATGTAGGAGCGGATGCTCTTTCGAGAGTCGGAATTAATGAACTGGGAAACTCAGATAACCAAGTACTGGCTATGACAACACGTTCGATGGCTAAAATGACAGATAACAGAAAAAATACCAGACAACACGAAATAGAAAAACAAAACATTACCAAATTAAAAGTCTTCGACAAATTTTCTTATAACTTTAACAAAAATACAGCAAAAATTAGAACGGAAATAATCGCTAGTGAAGAGAAAATTAAAATATTGCGCATCAATTTATATAAAAAATTTAAAAAACTGTTTGATATGGATTTTGAGATTATAAACGAAACAATTAGGCTAGACTATTTGTTTTCGAGGCTACAACTGGAAGCCGATAACCACAACATTCATAGTGCAGAATTACCAAAAAATGACATACTTTTTACAATTTGTTCAACTGAAGACTTTAAAAATTATGGTAATAAGTTTCTTAAAAATTTGGAAATAGCCTTAACGGACCCAATCGAAGTAATACTAGACGACGACAAAAAACTAAAACTCATGCAAATATACCACAACGACCTTATTTTAGGTGGTCACTGTGGACAAAAGAAATTGTATGCAATAATCAAAACAATATTCTATTGGAAAAATATGACGAGGGACGTAGCAAAATTTGTTAGGAGTTGTCCTAAATGTATTGTAAATAAAGTTGGGAAGAAAAATATAGAAAAACTAATTTTTACACCAACTCCACTCAAGGCTTTTCATTTAGTTGTTTTAGACACAATCGGTCCATTGCCACAATCAGCGTACGGAAACAAGTATGCACTTACTTTAATGTGTGACCTTACGAAATATTTGGTTACAATACCAATCCCTGATAAGTCAGCACGGACTGTTGCGCGTGCAATATTCGAAAATTTCATATTAATCTACGGCAAAATGAATTCCATAAAAACAGATTTGGGAACTGAATTTAAAAACGATATATTCACGGAACTTTGTAAAATTTTTAATATTGATATAAAATTTTCTACAGGGTATCACCACCAAACGGTAGGAACTGTAGAGCGAAACCATCGTGTGTTCAACGAGTATGTCAGAGCATATTTGAACGAAAATTTGTCTGATACGTCACCCAATACAGTTTTTGATAACAAATTTACTCCTTATGAATTAGTATTTGGTAAAAAGTCAATAATGCCGAATGAGAAGAGCATTGAGGTAGAGCCAATTTATAACATTGAAAATTACAGTAGAGAAGTTAAATATAGATTAAAGAAATCGAATGAATTAGCACAGCAATTGATCAATAAACACAAGCAGCGAAATAAGAATTATTATGACCAATTTGCCAAACCATTAGACATAAAAACAAATGATACTGTTCTATTACAAAAAGAACCATATGAAAAACACAAGAGCATATACGATGGTCCTTATCTAGTAACGAATGTGGATGGTACAAATGTAACAATTATGCATGAACTAACAAAGAAAAGAAAGACGGTTCACAAAAATAGAATAAGAAAAATGTAAACAAAATCAAATACGTATCAAAAAAAAAACCAAAACAAAAATTTTTAAAATTTAAGCTAACCTTGATGAGACAGGCAGGCTGAACAATTGGAGGAAGGCGCTTCCTGGTGGGCCTTTGGCTCACCAGTCGAAGGGGTGGTGTCTGGTGGGCACTATCCCCTGATCCCAATTGTTTCGCTGTGTTTGTTATACAACAAATTTTTAATAAACGACATTTTTTTCATAAAAATAAAACAAAATTTGTAAACGAATTTTTTTATATATTCATATTTGAAATGTTACAATAACTTTATTAATAACTAATAATAATAACATGTTATGAAAGAAAAAACATAAAAATTTATATTAAACTATAAATTTGTTTATTTAAAAACAAAACCTTTAAAAAAATTTTTTTTAATATTTTTGGAATTAAACCTAACAAAAATAATATATTATATATATTATTAAACTAAATTTGTAGAAATTAAAACAAAACAAAATTTTGATTGTAAATATATTTTGGAGTCATTTATAAATTAGTGCAAATATAAAAACATAATAATAATTTGTAATTTGTAAGCATATAGTATGAAAGATTTTGAAACGAACAAGATTGATCACCTTGTTTGATTCAACATTTTTATAAAAAAGGGAGGTGCATAGGTAGGTGGCCAATGCTTATGCTTCCAAACTTTCAAATGCTTCCAAACTTTCAAATAGCTTCCAAATTTTCAAATATGTACAAACATTTTAAAATACAAATAAAATATAAACATTGTCAATTATATACAAAGACATTAAAATTCATAAAACTTCAAACATTTTAATATAAACACTTTAGAATAAAAATAAAATATAAATATTTTCAATTAGAAACAAAGATATTAAAATTTATAAAACTTTTATTATATTATAAATCATAAAATTATCTTTGTTTCTATAAAAGAAGGGAGTTGTAGTGCCATCTCTGATGACACTGCGCAGCACTGGCAATACGTACTAATTTTAAGCAACTATGTATAAGAATAAACTAGCGAGTAAAGAAAGATGAAATAATAAAGACACTCCCATTTTACCCATTGAATAGAACGGTCTTTTAATATTACAGAGTCTTGACGATCAGTGATCAGGAATTTCACGATAACAACGTATTAAAGATCCTAAAAATTTTAAAATTTAATAATTTTCCTGAAAGCTTGACAAAACAATTAATCGAAAGTTCTAAAATGGATGAAAGTTCAAAAAGGAATGATTTAAATCCACCAAAGATTTTCAAATCAATGATTTATGTACCGGAGATATCAGAGAGATTCGGAAATTCTAACCTGTTTAATTCCGAAAATTATAGAATTACACAAAAAACGTTTAACAACATCGGCAAATTTTACAGTAAAACAAAAGATAAGATTGAAAAGTTTAAAAAAGCTAACGTTGTGTATAAAATACCCTGTGATGGCAACAAAGAAATCTAAAATGGTATACGTCGGAACAACGAAGAATAAATTAAAAACCAGAATATCAGGACGTAAATCTGATCAGCGTTGTCGCAGTAGCAACAGTTCGCAAAAAATAGCTTTAGCGGCCCACTGTGCACTGATGAAACACTCCTAATTTTGTGGGAACAAAAATTCTACATATTGAGAACAATTATAGACGTCGCTATATGTTGGAAATGTTACACATCATCAATATACAAACAGAAGAGAGAACTAATTATAAGACTGACACAGAAAATTGTGCTCAAATATACAGACACCTAGTCAATAAGAAAATGTATAAAAGCAATAAAAAAAACTGACACATACGAACGCCAAACCCTTTGAGGGTATTACTATACTGACCTAGTACCATCCCCCTGACTTGGAATTTCTCACCCCCCAGACAATAATCCCAAAAATGTTCCATAGTGTAATTAATTTAAATATACATTGCAATATTAGGCTTACTTTTTACTGTTATATTTGACGAATACGCGATACTTTCGTTTGGTTGTGTGTTCAACACTTCTTGTAAGCGCTTTAGTTGTTGCCATTTTGTTAAACGCTTTGTTTTTATGTTTTTACACTCTTTGCTTCGTGCGTTATTCTAGTTTGTTGATGAAAGTATTTGTACATATATATTCTTAATTTTATATTTATTACTTTTGTATTTGGGTATTTATTATATTTTATAATTGTGTTTATTGTTTTTAGAACATAAGCCCTGATGATGCTACGCCAAGATTGTAGCGAAATATTGGCATGAAAGAATAAAACTTACACCCTACACTTGACCTCGAGCTCAAACAAAACTTATTATTATTTTCTTTATACAAGGTGGCGCAAAAGTAATCCTCCTATCAGAAAACGCTATAAATTTTGCGATTGGCCCCTAATGTCAGTTCTGTTTTGACATTTGTGTAGTAAACACATGCGAAATACACGTTAATAAACAATGTTACGCTACACTGCTCCAGAACGCGGAATACTGGTGACTATTTATTTGACCAATAATCGGTCGGTGACTTTGGCACAACGTGAATTTCGTCGCATATTTCCTGGCCGTCTCGCCTCGAAGAGACTGGCACAACACGAGATGCTGCCAGGCGTGGCAGACCCCGGAGTAGCCGTTCTGCAGAGAATATTGCTGCTGTAGCCGAGGATGTCATGGAAGCGCCGTCGACATCGACCAGACGACGTGCTACGCAAATGGGTATCAGTCGACGGTCTTTACAGCGAATTTTGGTACAATATTTGAAGATGTTTCCGTACAAAGTCCAGACGGTGCATCAGCTGTTAGCTGCTGACCGCCAATCGCGTCTAACATACGCTCAAGCCATCCTTAATTACCACCAACAGGAATATGATTTTTCATCAAAAATAATCATGAGTGATGAGGCCCATTTCCATCTTACCGGGTACGTAAATAAGCAAAATTTACGCTTCTGGGGCACTGAAAATCCGCGTGTAACCTACGAAGAGCCATTACACCCGCTCAAAGTCAAGAATGTGAGGACCTATCGCCGGAAGTTTTGGCCAAAGTGATGGAAAATGCCATAAAAAGGGCTCAAATGACAATCAACTGTGGCGGCGGCCATTTACATGACATCATATTCTCGACTGGTTGTAAAAAAATTAAAAGACCAAATAAAAATAATCCACAAGAAAAATCAAAGTTTTTCATTTTTTTTTTTTAATTACAGCCAAAAAACATCGGAAGGTTATTTTTGCGCACCTTGTATAAAACAATTCATTAAATTTTTATCTCAACGTTTCGTCGATATAGTTTATCGACTTCATCAAGAGATGATTTTTATTAAATTCTGTTGAAGAAATTTTTTCTTTAATATATATTTACATACATATGTATGTATGTATGTACAAATTTTGAAAAATTATAAATGTTTGTAATGTAACACCTTGTTCAACTTACGATTACAATTTTATATCACTATTTATTTGTTATTAAAAATATTTGTGTAAAGTTGGACAACACGCACAAAAATAATATAATAAATAAATAAAAATTTAAATTAAATCATAGAATTGAACTAAAACTGTATCACAGAACGAACTTTTATTTTTGGTTTATTGCAACTGAATAATGAAGTTTTGTCTGATCTTTGTCTTCTTTTGTGTTTAGTACTTTCGATAAACGTTGTTGTATTGTTAGGCTCTCTAAAGTGTATCTCTTATCAGCGGATTTTCTTTATCTAAAGTTTTTACGATCTTAAAATCTACTCTGTGTTGGCTTTCTTTAATATGCTGTGATAAGCCGGTGGACTCCTTTCCCTTTTTTATATTTGCCTAATGTTGAGTTAATCTTGTGGCTAACATTCTTTTTGTTGTTCCAACATAAACTTTACTACAGCTTCCTTTTTATTGCCGACGCATGTCAGTTCATATACAACATTATCTTTTTTTAATTTGTCTAGTTTTGTCTCTTTCCATGTACATATATACATAGATGCCTTAGTGACAAACTAGAAATTTATTTTTATTTAATCAATTTATTATAAGGGGACTGCCATATGGCACTAACAGAACATTCAAAATAACTTAGTAAAATATTTCTTTTTTAAATGCCGAATTTATTTCCGCATTGAAAATTTAAATCTTCGTCTAAAAACCCAAAAGCACAAGCAGCGCAGATTGGGATTTAAAAAACTACTAAAAGTTCAAATGTGAAACCACATTATTGGGCAAGGTAAATATTAAAGAACATCGTTAGCTAAAATTCAAAACCACGCCACCAACAATAATTGATTTTCTGTAATATGTCAGTTACATGGTTTTGCATTGGACACTAATCTATATATAAATAGGCAAGTGAAAAAAGTTAAGAACCATTTTAACTGACTAAAACTCAACGTATTCGCTTGATTTTTGTTTGTTTGATAGATTGTCAATAGGAGCAGTGCAGAATGTATTTTTTCTTCTACATTTTTGTGTCTAAGATAGGTAAAAACAGTTAAGAATGTTAGCCAATCATAAAGCCATGATCTCTCTTTCTCTCTTAATTTGCTTAATAATTACAACAAAAAACTCAAAATTAACTAAATTAAATTTGGCTTGGCAACTCCGTAAACACTCAGAAGGAAAACCTTATTTTATTTGTTCATTCTATTCTTATTTCCATCTTTGTATGTGCTTAAACGATTATTGCTGAAACTAATAAAATTTGGATATTTAAATAACGAGTAAGTTTTATTAAAGTTAAATACATTATGGTACTGTATTATTTTTCTTTAGATGGTTAAAAATAATATATATTTTTGATTATTAATAACTTTGATTAAAGTTAAATTCACCTACAGCACAAAGAAAGTTTTTTATTTTTGGTTTATTTTTTGTGCGTTTTGTTTTTGTTCATTGTTTTCATTATTTTTCTGTGCTTTGAATTACTGGACATACTGGAATATTGGAATGTGATGGAATGTTTATATTTTTAGGCTAGCATATTCGTACATACATATGTATGTGGTCTTTCTCATGGAATAGGGAATAGAAACATTAAAAACGATTTAAATTTGTATTTAGTAGTTAAGAAAGTAATTTAAGAATAGGCAAAGACAAATTTTTAGATCCCAGTTTCTCCTTTGCTTGCCAACCGATTTAGTTAATTCTTTTGCGAAGTTGTAAACATTGTTGAGCTTTAGCGACCCGATTATATATTATATAAATCGGTTCAGTAATAAAGGAATAAAAGGCTCATAAAGTTGATACCACTACAAATGCTGAAAATACAAACGTACACGCATTCTTATGTAAGTATTGGTTCAAGCAAAGCGATGAGAGTGTTTAAGAGTAGCTACATACATACATATGCATATATGTAATAAGATTTTTATAAATGTGCGTGTTTGTATGGAAATTTATTTGTTTTATTTTTTTCCGTGGGGAAGGGAATAAGTAATTAGGTAGTTTCTTCTGTTTAAATAAATGCAACAAAAATATATATACGTTTAAACTGGCGGTCGAATTTCGCCCACTGGGCGTACTCTAGTGTATTTAAATATTAATATATTAAATAAATACACATGTTTCTTTATTCTTTTATTTATTATACTAAACTCATTGCCCACATCTGTGATCACAAAACTCAACAAATTTTAAAATGACAATAATTTTTTATCCTTTTTATATAGGGTCTGCCAGATAACTTTTTTTTGAAAACAGGGCGCAAAACATCGGGTGTAGCTTCGGCTGTGTGGCACGTAGCGCCGTCCTGTTGAAACCAAATGTTGCCAATATCCTCCTCTTCAATTCTTGTACACAAAAATTCGTTCAACATGGCCCGATAACTGTAACGGTCACTCCTTGCTCATTTTCGAAGAAAAATGGCCCAATTATGCCTCTGGACCAAAATCCGCACCAAACAGTGACTCGTTTTGGGTGCGTCGGCTTTTCAATGTATGCGTGCGGTCTTTCTGTGCACCAAATGCGACAATTTTGCTTGTTTACATACCCGCCAAGATCAAAATGAGCTTCATCTGAAAAGATGATTTTTTTGGCAAAATCGGCATCTTCTGTAAGTCGATCGCAGGCAATATTTCCCGGCATTGTTCAAGCGTGTACACAACCATATTCATTCAGCGGAAGGATAAAACTAGTTATCTGTCAAATCAGACATGAGCTAAGTGTTACCATTCACCTATACAATATCTTTTAATCTGCTATCGTAAAGTACAAAGTGATGTGATATGATTTTGTTGAAATAATACAAATTAAAAAATTATACGTTTTGGTTTTATAGAAACTTTACTATAATTTTTACAGAATGATAGCCAGTTTTTGACTGCAATTGGTTAATTTTCATTTAAATTTAAGTTAAATACTGTTTCAGTTTTTCAGTGTTAAATGATTGCTTTTACTTAATTACGATTAAAATATGTCAGCTTCATGAAATTACCTACAGTGGGGAGCACAAATGAGTACATGTTTGTACCTTCTGCACTTTTTATTTCATGAAAATGAAAATAATGAAGCAAATCCAAAAATTTTCTTGTCATTTATTTTATGTTCAATATCCAACAAAATAATAATTGATAATTCAAAACTAAAAGCATCAAGTTCAAAGAAAAAAACAAACAAAACGAAAACAATTCGCATAGACTTAATTTTACACCATACAAAAACTGTAGAGAATGATAGTATTTTTAATATTTAGTCTAAAGCCCCTTATTACGTAAAACACTTTCTACACGTTTCTCCACCAATTTTTCAATTACTTCATTTGGAATACTCTCCCATTCGAGCTGAATCCGCTGCCAAAGCTCGTCGAAATTTGTTGGTGTTGATCGATATTGTCCCAACCGTCTCTTCACGATTGACCACAAATTCTCAATCGGATTGAGGTCGGGACCAGAGAACTGCACGATCAGTGGTTTTCGTGATTTAGGTATACTCGTTTTAAATGCGGTTGCGGTGTGATCGCCACCGCATTGCCTTTGCTCAAGTATTCACCATATCCGTACACACTTGATCATATGCGTTCGCGGTGACTGCTCCGCTCTACTTTTTTCACACATTCGGCAGTCGTACTCATACTTAACGTACACAACAAAACAATATTTCTATACGAACATGAGAGCATAGTCATTGATGAGTGCTTTATATGAAGTAAAGACATCGTTGCCACTGTGTAATTATACAAAAGATGTACTAATTTAAAAAAAAGTACAAAAATTTTTCTAAAACTTAAAAAGGGTTGAAAACATGTAAAATTTATGATAAAATAAAATGGAATAAATCTTAATTTAAAAAAAAAATTATGTATTTGTATTTAACTTTTGTGTTCTGCAAAAATTGCAGTAAATGTAAAATATTAGCGTCGCATATATTCATATGAATGTACATATTATGTATGTATCATGTTTTCCAAAATTACCTCTATCATGTTTTAGGGCATAGTTAAGGCATTTATCGCTTCAGGTAACGAAATGCTAAATATAGCCCCGTCTCATTTTCAATGTTAATTTTATTAAACTCTCATAACACTTTCACATCGTTTTTCGGAATCGAAATTCATTTTTCAAATTTTTCTGCAATTATACAAATATAAGCAGATAGCGCCTTAAGAAATATTTTGTGAAAGATTTATTCGTAAATATAATTTTTGTGTAATTTTTAATCTTTTATTGTGTAAGATTTAATCTTAAGTCTGGCATCACTGATTGTTTGTGGAGAAAACTTCCAAAAGTAAATATAAAAAATAATAGAGTACGAAAAGACAAAATACTAAAAGTTTTGCTCATGCAAATTGCGATGTTTGCTGATACTGGTTTTTGCGCTCATTGTTTTTATGTACGCACACACAGCAAAGTATCGCGCATATTATGATCGCATCAACTCTTTGTAAATAAACGGTACATACTTATGCGGTGTATTTATGGTTGCGGTGTGATCGCGCCGTTCTCTGGTAAGACATTCTTTCACGATTTTGGACGTGTGCTTTGGGTCGCCATCCTGCTGAAACATTACTTCTTCCACAGGATAGGCGCTCTTATCAATGAAATCGGGAAGATGAGTCTGCAAAATACGTAGATAGCCCTCTTTCCTCATTATTCCGGCGATCCTTTGCAGAGGTCTAAGACGCCACCATGTAACGCAACCCCATACCATGACGCTCCCTTCACCATGCTTTACTGTTTCCTTAACATGGTGTCTTTGAATTCTCTCCCCAGGGCGGCGCCAGCAATATTGTTTACCGTCGGATTGAAAACTATTAAATTTGGACTCGTCTGACCTGATTACACGTTCCCAATATTCTACTGTCCAATTTCGGTACTCTCTGGCAAACTTTAATCGTGCCTTAACATTTTTTACCGACAATGCAGGTTTTTATTTTTTTACCGCTGAGATGTAGCCAATATCGCGAAGGGCTCTTCTGGCTGTCCATCAACTAACGGGTTTGTTTATTGCTATAGAAGAACCTTTTGGTGTTAAACACTTGTCTCTTTTCATTTCTTTTATCATGAGACGTGCGTCCGCATTCGTTATTATTTTTTTACAACCTCTGACTTGAGCATTGGGAACAATGCAGCGCCTTTTTTGCACTCTTATGACCACTGATTGACTTACTTTCAGCTGCTTAGCCTATACTCGCGTTGAGTTTCCATTTTTTTTCAATGCTAGAATATTGACTTCAATGGCTCTTGACAGTTTCTTCATTATTTATTGTAATTTAATCTGTGTTGGATAATTTGCAAATTTTTTCCACACGAACGCAGTTAAATTAATAGAAAAGTAATATTTGTTAACAAAAAAAGTCATAAGCAAAGAAATACATACAAATCTAACGGTAAACTTTAATATTTCTGTGCAAATATTTAAAAAACACACGGGTGCAAAATTGAGTACATGCAAGTTTTATTTGGTACTATTTTTTTATTTTCCGAAATTTATTGTTTTGCATGGAAATAAACAATTTTTAGGTCGCTTTATTACTTTCATTTTTATGGAATAAAAAGTGCAGAAGGTACAAACATGTACTCCCCACTGTATATTGTTTTGGAGAAACATCTGTTGAAGATAATTAATGAAAATATTCTAATGTGGCTAAAAATCACAACAATGATAAATTGCTGCATTGTTTTAATAGCTTAAAACAATTCAAAAAAAGATATAAAAGAATAATATTAATAAAAGAATTCCAAATTTCACGCCAAAAAATTTTATTTTTCAATGGCTGCAAATTTTTTATTGCTTTGTTGCGCAAAATAACAACAAGATAGCAAAACATATGTACATATGTTATGCCTAAATTTACAACCCATGGTAGAATAATACAGGTAGTAGCGAAGCGTTAACGGACTTTTTTTGGGTTCGCAGCTGTCAAAATTTGATTATAGACAAAAACATTTGTTTCAAATGCAAATAAGAAAAGGTAAAGAAATAAAATTCTTTATAGAGCAGAAAATGCAACCAAACACACATGTAAATATACAATTTTTTGCCATATTTCTTTTTGACAGCTTCGAACTTAAAGCAGTGTTGTTGTAGCTTCGACACTACCTGTATTCTACCATGTTACAACCTTTAGTTAACTAATGATGGCAGCTTAACCAATGACATTTATATGAAAAGTCGTTAGTTAAACCACCTTCATTAGTTAACTAAGGACTGAAAATATGGACCTTAGTGGGTATAACTTAAATAGAGTTTAAATGCATAAGGTTGGTCATTTAAATATTATTTAAGTTTCAATCATTTAAATACGAAGTCGAAAAATGGGCATACATTTTTTTATTACTTTCTGTTTTCATTTGGTTACTTGTTTAAGAAATTTGGGTGCACAAATTTCCTGATCTTAAACCTAAAAACGCTTTGCACAACCATATGTTTTTAACAGCAACTTGTATATTACACAAACAAAATATGAAAGTGGTTGTTGTATTATGGCAGAACAACTCCTTATGGAGTCAGCTAGTTACATACACCTTGAAGAGAGCTTACACCTTTGAATCGGCTAATAATGGGTACAGGCGGCACGTTAAACGTTTTAGACGGCCGCCGCCAATACTTTTTGGTTTAAAATTTGCCGTCGTTTTGTTATTTTTCAATTATTTTAACACGTTGGGTATCGTTTGTACTGCTGTACTGTGGCGCCTTTTCCCAAAATCCGTGGCGAAAATACAAAATTTGATGACAAAACTTTGTAAAATGCATGAACACATCAAAAACGTTTTTCTGAATTGGATAAATATTATAGCTGCTGGAGCTCCTTAAAGTCGACAATTTCTTAGAAATCACAAAAAAGGTGATATTAAAAAAATTAGAATTGAAGTGTCAGAAAAATGTCCGTTTGATAATAATTTTTTTGGTATTTTTTTAAAGGTATGTTTATTTTTTATTAAAAAAAAGTAACAAAAAGTTCATTACATACCCTACTTTTTCGGCAGTTGCAGTTTTTCAGACATCCTGTATTTAGGTATTTTTACAAATAAAATATAGCATATCTAAAAATGGCAAAAAATGGTCCCGCCCATATTTTCTGAGCATATTTACTACATAATACTTTCAATAATTTAACTAATTTTAGCCACAAAAAATTACAGGTTTTCTTGAAATATGAAGATATATTGCGAAAACGAGAATAATTTTTTCCCATTTTTAAAGTATGTAACTAGGTACTGCAGTTGTATAAACCAGTTAATTGAGGTCTGGATTTCTGTTTCACAAATCAGGTAATTTGAACCTTTTTTATTTCTGGGTATAAATTAAACCGCAATTGTGTAGCCAGTTAAGTTTTTACATAGAGAAAGTAGTGGTCAGTACCTGAACTTATACAATTTTTCTTCAAAATGCGATAATGTCATTTCAGAATTCGAAATTGTTCGAGCTATTCAGAAACTCACACAATGAAAATGTATTTAAATTAACTATTATGAAAAATTACAAGATTTACCAGGATAGCATAGAAGAAGCCATAAGGTACGGTCACATCTGACAAACATTTGCCCAAAAAACGCAACCAACAGACAAACTAAATTTTCATTTTCTTTCAGGGATCGAAAATAACAGTTATTTTGAAATTTTAAAACAAAAAAGCATATAGAAGTAAATGTCGGAAAACGGATTTAAGTATACCATATTGCTCCTTATGCATTAGTCTATGATAACATATTTTGCTTTTTAAAATTTTTGTTTTTATTTTTTCGAGCAAGAATAAAAGTATTTTTTATTTTTTAGCAAAAATAAAACTTAATTTTTGAATTTTATTTTTCGAGCAAAAATAAAAGTTATTTTTTGATTTTTATTTTTTCAAGCAAAAATAAAACTTATTTTTTTATTTTTATTTTTTCGATTAAAAATAAAAGTTATTTTTTAATTTTTATTTTGTCGAGACAATATCAAGTATATTTTAAACATCAGAATTTAGTTTTACTATCATTAGAGCTTCCAAATTGTCCACTGACAAATTGTACCGCAACACTCGTAGAATCAGTTTGAGGGCTGAAAAGGATCTCTCTGCACAATAAAATCCAGTCTACGTAGCCAGGGAAGTACATATTTCTTACTGTTCCAGTATTCCTCATCGATATCCACTCGTTTTTCTGTATATATATTTCATAAAAAGTTTTGCGAATATTGTCGTTAGAAAATAAATTTTATTTTTGCTCGAAAAAATAAAAAGCAAACAATAACTGTTGTTTTTGCTCGAAAAATACAATTCAAAATATAACTTTTATTAATGCTAAAATAATAAAAATCAAAAATAACTTTTATTTTTGCTCGAAAAAATAAAAAGAAAAAAGTTTCTGTTATTTTTGCTCAAAAAAAATTCAAATAAAAAATAACTGTTATCATCTGACTTTTATGAAAAAAGGAATAATTATTACGGTCACTGCTTAAAACAGAAACTTCCAAGAAACTTTTCAATAAATGCATATAAAAATTAAAACAAATGTTTTTTATTTCACATACATATAAACTAAATATTTCACAGCTACACACAACGAGGCATTTAAACGCTCAAGCGAATATTTGCTACAAAATAAAAAAAATTCCCACTGGTCAAAAAATTAATACAAACAAAGAGCAAACACTTATTTGTATGTGCATGCATACATCAAATAAATTTGCAGATACATGTATATATGTATGTACACATATCAAATTTTACACCCATGCGATTGCGTACTCAAATATTTATTAGAACTTACATATCCACATACTGAAACTATACAAACAGTCCACCAAGTGACCGACCGACTTTCGAAAAGACGCTCAGTCAAAAAGACGGGCATGCTTAAATAAATAAAAGAAAAGATTTAAATTAAGAAATTAAATGCAAACAAACACACTTTAACACAGAACAAATATAAGCTGTACAAAATAAGAAAATCTCATCGTCCAGTATTATAAACAAAAAAAAACACAAAATTAGGGCCATTCAGATATATCAGAATATTTTATACTACGTACCGTACTCCTGATAGAAACTCTCCTCCGCCAAATGTCGACATGAAAAACAATTTATTTCTACATATATGTACATAAATACCAGCCTGAGAAAATTACACACAAACAACAGAGCTCACATACAAAAAAAATCAAACTATTTCAACAACACCCTCAAATCACGAACAGACTTAATTAAATTCCCACAGACAGACACACAGCTATTCCCACAGTCAGGCAGACACACAGATATTCCCACAGTCAGACAGACACACAGATATTCCCACGTACAGACAGAAATTCTCGCGCCCGCATACTCACAATATACTAAAAATAAAACAACAAAGCTATGAACTCCCTTAACATAACGTGGGAAAAAAATCACACAAACACACACCAACACATCAAAGAACGCCGAAAAAAAAAATTCTCAAATTTCAGTAATTAAAATCAAATCGGCAATTAACATAAAAATTTTAAATTTTAATTACCCAAATTTTAAATTTCAATTGGCAATTAACATCAAAATTTTAAATTTTAATTACCCAAATTTTAAATTTCAATTGGGGCAGGATTAAATTTAAATTTTTAATCTTTATTATTTATTGAAAAATATATTAATTCTTTTATGTTTAAAAAATTTCAACGATATATTAAATGGAATTTTTTTTATGAATTTTCAAAATCAAAAAAAAATGTGAAGAAAATACGAATTGCAAATTTTTTAGGGTTTTCAATCAAATTCATACAAAATATAAAAATACAGCTTTCTGGATGTTCGTAATATGAGTTGTTTTGAATTACACCATCTACAATATTACGAAAGTTTGGTTGTAATTATCGTGTCCAACGTATAAATTTTAATAAAAGTGCACTGCCGTACACAACAGAGTTATTAAACTTCAAATTGAAGTATATTGGCACATAAACTGTAATAAATTATTACAATATTACTAATAATATAAACTGCCAAAGTTTTTAAATTGGTCGATGGTGTATTAGTTGTTACATACAATCGTAGTAATCTACTTGCTTTGGTTAACCAACGAGAATATGCAATTGGTCCTGGTTTAATGTTAGCTAAATCAACTGGAACAATACCATTCGAAATTGCTTTAGCTATTTGATATAAATATTTAACATCTGTTGATAGTTCGAGCTCATGCTCATGATCCATCATTGCAGGCATATTCTAAAGTGGTATTGGATCAAAATCAGCTACTACCTGAAAAATGAAATGTTTAGATCAATTAAAATTCAATTATTTTATTTTAACTTTAGTTCAATCGAAAAAGTAAAATAATGACAATAAATAATGATAATAAATGATGATATTAAATAAAATAAAGTGTTACATACCTGCAATTTCTCACATTCTTGAATAGCTTTGAATAACTTTTCACTTGCTGCTCGTGGTCTACTGGTGGGTGACTGTTTTGTCCAATGCTTCATATAAATGACGAAATGGCAGTTCATTGAAATGAAGCAGACAAATAAACCAGTGAATTGGTCTATTTAACTGTTTTTCAAATAATCGTAAAACAACATTTTCTGTTCCAATATTTGTGCTCTCACCATCACTGCATATGCCAATTAATTGATCAACTGTTAATGTTTTATTGTTGAAAAATTCATTCAGTTTTCTGTGTTTGGTTTTTGCATCTTCTTGACTACCCAAATTTACATATCCAAGTAACTCATTATAGGGCTCTTTCAGAACAACTAAATGCGGTTCTTTTACCATAGTGGTATGAAATTTGTCATTAATTTTCTCTGTAGTTAATGAGTCATCTTTTCTACCATCGAAAGAGAATGCAGTTATTTGTATGTCGTGTACGAAGCACTGCATCTCTAGATTTAACTTTTTCTCTAGCCACTTTTGATTTATCCATAATAACAAGATTACCATGAACATCTCTAAAATTTATATCTTCGAATAAAGTTGTTGCTAAACATGAAGCGACTCTATCTGAAACACCGAATCTATCACACATAATAGCAAAATTTAAGGCATCGTGTCTTTGAGTATAATGACCTCGTCTCATTTGAACAGTTGCTTCTGGAACTTCTGTTGTTGCTTCATCTTCATCCATATGTGGTTCGTATCTTGGATCATCGGTACCAGTTGTAAGTGTTGGTATTGTTGTACTTCTTCAACGTCTTCCGTATACTCAGGTATTGTGAATTTTTTTATCATTATGCTGGTCCATCATAAATTCTTTTAGATGTTCTGGAATCAATCCACACGAGCATTCTGTTGTTTTTAATTTGCAATTATATTTGCCAATATAAAATAAGTCGTTTATTGAATCAACAAATGCTTTAAATTCATCTCTTTTGTTTCTATGTTGTACATGTTTCTGGTATTTATCAAGCAAACCAGTTAATTTTTTTAAAACACTTTCTATTGTGGTAAAATTTTAATTTTTTGAAAAAGGATTGAGTATTTCAAAGCTCTCCAGCCGATATATATTAGCGTTGAAAACGCCTTTAAGGTTTTTTTTACAAAGCACCTCTGCCGATATATCTTAGAGTTAATACCCCGTTATATTTTGAGAATTAAGTTCGAAATACTTCTTGGTTGTAAGTCTAGATTAATTCTAATTTTATTCAACAACTTATTCTACTTAAATACTATTTTATTGATTATTCATCAATAATTTCTTCGATACTTATTGCCTATGTATTTTATCAATATGTATATATATGTATGTTTATCTACATACATGAGTTATTGACAGGAATTGGCCTTGAAAGTAAAAAGTGCCATTTAGGCAATTTGCATTATACCATGGCAATGTACATTGAACTATAAATTTTGTGCAGTCTAATCACATTCTTCGACACACAAAAAGTTCGTTGCTTCGCGTGTGAGTTGGTTTGTTTACAATTGCCAAAGTAATAAAAAAATGAAAAGTTCTTATGTTACAATTTAATAAGTTACAGTGCTGTACATGAATGTACATACACTACACCCTTACCCTTTTTAGATTTGGGTATTATTAAAAATAAAATTGAATTAAGTTTAGATGTTTATGGTTTTGCCGTGTGATTGTCAATAGCTCATGTTACAAATATGTGTGTGTGTTTATCTTAAAAGTATATAAATTGTTATAAAGTGTAATAAAATTTAAATATAAAATCTACAAATTTGTATGTATATATATAGTTTTTGTTTTAATTTATGTATTTTTTTAACATATTCTTATGCAATAATTTTGTTCTTGTATTTTCTAATTCTATGAGTACGTTTGAGTTGTCTATATCTAGTATTTTATATGGACCTTTGTATGGTGGTTCATTTTTTCTTCTATTCTCAATTTTAACTAAAACTAAGTCGCCTATTTGAATGTCTATACTATTTTGTTTTCTTAAAGAATCTATTTTTCTTTTGTTTTTTACTTCTAAAATTATTTCACGTGCTCTTTTTAGAGAGTGTCGCAATCTAGCTCTAAGTTCATTACAATAGTTATCAAAATTATATTTTTTGTTATTTCTTTCTAATTCGTCACCTGGTAGTCGTGGTAATTTACCAAATACTAATTCGTACGGTGAGTAATTTGTGTCCGTGTTAGGAGTTGTGTTAAATGCAAATTTATAATAAGGTATCCATTCATGCCAATTGTTGTCTTCTACAAAATTTAAGAAATATTCGTTTAAAACTCGGTGGTTTCGCTCTATTGTTCCTAGTGTTTCGTGATGATATGGGGTTGAAAAGTTCTGTTTTATTTTTAACAATTCACAAATCTCTTTCATTAATTCATTAGTGAATTCTGTACCTTTGTCTGTCTTGAGAATATTAAATAAACCATATTTTAGTATCACTTGTTCTACCAAAGTTTTAGCTACTGATTTTGCATCTTTGGTTTCGATAGGATAGGCAATGACATATTTCGTAAGTTCACATTGCATTGTAAGTATGTATCTGTACGATTGTGATGGTCTTAGAGGACCTACTGTATCTACTACTATAGTGTCGAAACTTTTTGCTGGTGTGTCTGTTATTACGAGAGGTTCTTTTGTATTTCTTATTTGTTTGTTTTTCTGGCATGAAATGCATGTATTTACATATTTTTTAACCATGTTGTTTATATTTTTCCATATGAATTTTTGTTTTAATTTATTTAGGGTCTTTTTAATTCCGAAATGTCCACTATGTGGAGAATTATGGTATTCTTCTATCAATCTATACTGTTTTATATTGTCATTTACTCTTTTTGGCATTTTGCATATAATTATTTCAATATCATTGTTATGCATGCTGTTATATTTTTCTTTTAATTTATCGGCCGTTATATATTTAAATATTTCATCTTCATTATATAGTACGTACTTTTTATTCTTTAATTTTTTCAATTTTTGTAAAAGTTTCTCCGCAAATGTTTCTGAAAACATTGGATTTTCGCTTTTACTACATATTATGTGCACAATATTATCATTTAATTCTCTTTTTTCATTTATTTCTTGCTGCAGTCTTTTATTATATATAAATTTTATTCTTTGAAGCTTCTTAATATCATTTATTGACGTGCATTCCCACATACGGAGGTGATTAATCTCCTGTCGAGATATGCAGTCTTTTTTATTTATTTTATTATTTTCTTGAACGTTCTTATTTTCATTATTTCGGTTAACCATATTACGCGTTATTGCCAGAGTTTTCTTTTCTTTTTCATCAATATAGATTGGAATCATGTCTTTTAGAATTTGTGAATTTATTTCAATTCTTGATAATGCATCTGCATTTGTATTATTTGAACCTTTTTTATATATGATATCAAAATCATAGTCTGATAGTTCTAGTCTAATTCTAGTCAGTTTT
Organism: Gymnocheta viridis; assembly: GCA_956483585.1. Taxonomy (NCBI): domain Eukaryota; kingdom Metazoa; phylum Arthropoda; class Insecta; order Diptera; family Tachinidae; genus Gymnocheta; species Gymnocheta viridis. Next base: position 29,694,171 of record OY101443.1, read on the forward strand.
GAGGATGGGTTTTTGTGTGAAAATAGTGCAATGAGTGGTCTATGGTCTGTAACAACTGTGAATTTTCTTCCATAGAGATATGGTCTGAAAAATTGTATACCCCAGTGAATTCCTAATAATTCCTTTTCAATTACAGACTTATTTCTTTCATGTTTGTTAAGTGATTTGCTAGCGTAAGATATAGGTAAATCATTACCAATATCACCTTGGGAAAGTATTGCTCCTAAAGCAACATTTGATGCATCTGTGGTTAGTATGAATGGCTTATCGAAATCAGGATATTGGAGTATAGGTGGGTTTTTTAGTTTGTCTCTTAATGTCTCAAATGCTTTTTGGCATTCTTCTGTCCAGTTGAAAGTTACTTTTTTCTTTAGTAAGTTATTTAAGCAGTTGGCTATTTTGGCAAAATCTGGAATAAAACGTCTAGTAATTACAAAAAGCTATAAATCTTCTAACGTCATCTGCGTTTTTTGGAACAGGATATTGTTCGATTACTTTGTATTTTGTAGGATCGGTTTTGATACCGTCTTTTGTAATTAAATGTCCTAAATATAAAACTTCCGGTTTTAGAAAGCAACATTTTTCAGCATTCAGCTTTAAATTGTAATGTTTTAGTCTACCAAATACTTTTATTAGATTTTCATTGTGGTGCTTTAGATTACATCCAAAAACAATTATATCATCAACATATAAAAATGCTTCTGATTCTAAACCTGATAATGCTATTGTTAGCATTCTCTGAAAACTGTTTGATGATATCTTTAGTCCAAATGGTAATCTGTTATATTGATAGTGTCCGCTGCTAGTGGAAAATGCTGTAAGAGGTCGTGATGATAAGTCTAGTTCGATCTGGTGGAAAGAACTTGTCATGTCCAGAGTTGAGAAATATTTAGCTCGTCCTAATTTGTCTAAAATGTCATCTAGTCTTGTTAAAGGGAATTTGTCGTTTACTACTTTATTATTTAGTTGTCTGTTACTACTAAACGCCATTTCTTTATATCTTCTTGTCCTTTTTTGGTACTAAAAGTAATGGTGAATTATATGGACTAATTGATGGTTCAATTATATTCTCTTTTAATAGTTCTTTTACCTGTCTATCTATTTCGTTTAATTGTGTATGTGGTAAACGGTAGTTTTTTATGTATACCGGTGTATTATCTGTAAGTTCTATGTTCTGACTGTAAAAGTTGTTTGTAGTTAGTTTTTCATCTTCTAGGTGAAATATTTCCTGATATTGTCTTAAAATGTTGTATAGCATATTTTTATTTTCTTTATCAAAGTCTTGAAAATTAACTGCTTTAAGTAGTTTTTGGAATCTTTGCTCGGAATAATTTTGATGTGTTGTTTTTAGAATGTCGTAGTTTTTTAATGGTATTGTGGAAATTTTTACATTTGAAAGTCGTACAATTGATTCTGTCGTGTTCAAAATTTTAATGTGCTTATTGCCATTCTTTGGTATTATTGTGTTTGCTACAAAAACACCATTTTCTATTTCTTTGTTACATACTAAGCTATCCTCATTTATTTCAATGTTTATTTGTATTATCTTTTCAGTTCTTGGTGGTATAATTATGGATTTTAAATGTTTAGTATTAATTTCTATGGGGATTGTTATGTTGTCTCCATTTATGAAAGCATTTATAATGTGTGTATCGTAGTCTATTTTACAGTTGTATTTGTAAAAAAAATCCATTCCTAGAATTCCATCTGTTTTTATAGGAAAGTCACTATTCACTATATAAAATTTATGTTGTATATCATTTTCGCCTAATTTTAAATCTAAATGCGTTGATCCGATAGTAAATATAGAATCTTTTGTTATACCTTTTAATTTACATGTGTCATCATTGATTGTATTATGTTCATTGATTAAATTTTCTTTACATAAAGATATGTCTGAACCTGTATCGACTAAGAAAGTTAATTTGTTGTTAATATTTTTAATTTTTAGAAAAACATAGTTTGATGTGGTTGTATTTATTGAATAGACCTTTCATTTTCCCTTCTTGGAGAATCGTGTCGAGTCTCCGGGACTTGCAGGTTTCCCTCTTGTTGCAAGGTGTACACATTAGGATTTCTATTTCTTCGATTTGTAAAATTATTGTTAGTATTACTGTTATTATAGTTTCTATAGTTATTGCTCCTGTGGTTGCTATTGTTTCTATTATTGTTATTGTATTGGTTATGTTTGAAATTATTTTGTCTATTATTGCTGTTTAAATGCCTATTATTGTTAAAATTTGTATTTCTAGCATTTCCATTGAAATTTGTATTTCTATTAAAATTGTTATTTCTATTGTTTATGTTTCTGTTATTGTTGTTATATCTTGAGTTGTTAGGTGGATTGTTTGTGTAATTATTTCTGGTATTATGATTGTTATTGTTATAATGTCGTCTATTGCTTATGTGGAAAATATTCAAAGTGTCTGTAGTTTGTAAAAGTCTTTCTTGTGTGGTAGCTATGTCAAAAGCTTGTGTTAATGTTGTGGGTTGAGCGGCTACGACTGCTATTCTAATATTTTCATTTAATCCTTCTTGAAATGTTTCAAGTGCTAATTTTTCATTTATAGATTTAATTGTTGAACGTGCTATCTCATTTGGGTTTTCTCCCAATTCTCTAATTTGTGTTAAAGTTAGTTCTGTGATTAATGTATTGATTTTTTCTTTATAGATCGTTACGTTACCTTTTTGTCGAATATTTCTTATTTCTGCGTGAAGATGACTTGTTGATTTAGTTGGCTTAAAATTTTTGGATAAAAATATTTTTAGTTCGTTAAATGTTGTTGGTAGATCTTGTGTCAGTAATATATTCCTAACTTTGTCATTTAGTTTCATGCAAGTTACGTATTTTATTAGATTCTTTTTACCTTCAGTATTCAGTTCGTCATGTACCATTTCTACCATTGTTAAAAATATTTCAAGATGGATTGGTTTCCCATCAAATATCGGTATTGTATCCGAAGCCTTCTTGCTGTCAAAATTGGACATGTTTACTAATTCTGGTTTTTCTTCTAATTGGTTTGAAAGTTCAGTTAAAATAACTAATGCTGTTTTCTTAAGGTTTCTAAACTCACTAATTTTTTCTGTTCTTGAGGGGTTTGTTAAATGCCCTACTAGTTCTCCATATTTCTTACTATATTGTTTGATTAGATTTAATTTTTCATTTATCGTTTCTTTTGTATACCCTCTTGTTTTTGATTTTTTAGCATTTGCTATTAGCTTTGTAATATCTTCTACAATTTTTTCCATTAACAAAAGAAAATATTTATTTATACTGTTAGAAAGTAGTTAAGAGTTTTGGACTGTATTACTAATAATTTGTTTTTTTATGTAATTTTGGAATAGTTTCCATGTTCCTATCAATATTAAAATAATTAGTATTACTAATACTACATCAAAACTTATACTTAATTTGTTATCATTTATTGCGTATGCATTATTATTTTGATCTACTTTGGTATCAGCGATACCCATGTTTATATTTTTTATTATTGTTTCTATTCTATCTTGTGTAGTATAATTAAATGTATTCATATAAAAAATGGTTGAATTATTGGTTTTCTATCATGTGTATTATAAAATGTAAAAAAATTGTTAGTTTGAATTATTTTTCCATCCTTCCTTCTTCATGTCGACCAGTTGTACTATTAATTTGGCTGTTTGGTCTCCTTGTGAGATGTTTATTACCCTTTGCAAATCCGCGCAAGCTGCTAAAAATTTTCGCTTTTTACCTCCTTTCTTCTTCTTCTTTATTGCTGTTTGCAGTACTACTTCTACTGATTTAGGTTTCTGTCTTGCACCGTATTCTTCTATGGTTAAAGGCTGAGGACGGTTAATAGGTGTTGGTGTATAATTAGGTGCTATGTTGATTGAGTTACTAGTTGGAGTGTATTTATTTTCAAGTAATTTTTCCCACTTCTGGAAAATTTTGTCTACCTCTTCCTGTGTTGGCATTTGGTTTTTTAAATTGAGCCAGTTGAGAGTTGTAGTAATTTTATTTTAATTTGGTTTGGCAGGGTCTTTATTTTAATTTGGTTTGGCAGGATCGCCATGTGGTAAAATTTTAATTTTTTGAAAAAGGATTGAGTATTTCAAAGCTCTCCAGCCGATATATATTAGCGTTGAAAACGCCTTTAAGGTTTTTTTTACAAAGCACCTCTGCCGATATATCTTAGAGTTAATACCCCGTTATATTTTGAGAATTAAGTTCGAAATACTTCTTGGTTGTAAGTCTAGATTAATTCTAATTTTATTCAACAACTTATTCTACTTAAATACTATTTTATTGATTATTCATCAATAATTTCTTCGATACTTATTGCCTATGTATTTTATCAATATGTATATATATGTATGTTTATCTACATACATGAGTTATTGACAGGAATTGGCCTTGAAAGTAAAAAGTGCCATTTAGGCAATTTGCATTATACCATGGCAATGTACATTGAACTATAAATTTTGTGCAGTCTAATCACATTCTTCGACACACAAAAAGTTCGTTGCTTCGCGTGTGAGTTGGTTTGTTTACAATTGCCAAAGTAATAAAAAAATGAAAAGTTCTTATGTTACAATTTAATAAGTTACAGTGCTGTACATGAATGTACATACACTACACTATTAATGATTTCAATATTTAATTTACAACAAATTTGGATCAATTTATCTGTTACGTTAGGAGTAAAAGTTTTATACGAGAACATTTTGTTTTCAAATTTAGCACGATCATTTAAAAAAAATAATTTTTTAAAATGTCGCATTTAGTAGGCAAACATCATTTAAAGATCATTTAAATCACTTGATAAACCAAAAACAACAATATCTTGATGAGACATGTTAATCAATCTAGAGTCAAAACTTGTTGATGTTGTTGCATCCATTTGCGAAGACACCGCAGACGATGTTGATGGTTCTCGATTATCCATAATAACTTTGATATTATCTCTGCACTCTTTGATTGTGTCACACTAAATTAAAAAAAAAGTATTGGTATCAATACATATTCTAAAAGGTGATAAAGGATAATACCTTTCAAACAAGCCCAGATTGAGAAATCTACTATAATTCTATCCGATTTTATGACGAATTTAATTAAATTGTTCTATGTATATATGGAAAAATTTCTATTTTGAAATTTTGGGGAGCTCCAAATCTGACTTAGAGCTATGGTCTCTTGAGCAAAATTTCTCAGAATCACCTATAGATTACGTTTTTGCTATACACTTCATCAAAAAAATCGTTCCATACAATAAAGTACCCGAAAATACTTTATTTCGCATGATTAGATTTAACTAGAATTCAAAGTAGAATCAGGTGATATTAGTCAGGGCCATTTATTGACGTTTTTATATTGGCGAATGTTTTTAAGACCATGTCAGCTAGTATTTAATAAGACAGTATAATTTATCAAATTTATATAAAGTGATTTAATTTTTACTTTCTATTCCAGCCACGTTAGCATTCACAGAGGGAGTTTTTTCCCGTAATGAAGGCCAAATGACGAGATGCCAAAAACAAAGCGTCTCTGAATCTCATAAAAAATTAATTAATTATTTACTTTAATTTAAATATAGATTGCAAAGGTGCTGTGCAATTGTTACCAATGATAATTATTTGATAAAACTTGCTGAAAGTAAGCAATGTAATTTAATTGCAACAAAACAAGGTGGGAACCGTAATCACAGTGCTTTCCTTCATTAGTATTGTAGCAAAATCGTCGGCGAAGTAAAATAATTAATGAAATGGACATACCGATTAAAAAAAAATAATGCGCCTTCTTGACACCAGAATCGTTGGTGCGGAGTGGCCTCTACACTATTCCTTTCCCAAAGGAGGTAACACGTCAAATGGTTGCTAGGCATTATTTGTGTGGTTTTGTAAACGAAGGCACATATTTTGTCTGAATTTTAAATTTCTTTTGCTGCTCCGTTTTGATAATAATAAATAATTTGTTTCCATTTGGTAAAAATTAAGCAAAAGAAAAATTAACAAAAATATTAAAAATAAAAACCGCGATATTTTTAAAATCTTGACATGATGGAATCAAAATAAATTATTATGAGGGCAGCTAGGTGTTTCAAAAGTAGTTAGCAGATTCCCTGTTAAACGAAAATAGTGATGTTTTTCTTTATTATTCTTTATCTATTTATGAAAAAACCATTTCAACTTCCAGTATGTTTGTGTGGTTCTGTATCTTACTTCATCAAACATATTTTGATCAAGTTTTCCAAAAAATATGAATGTTATATTTTATTTTCACGGTCTTATCACTAACTCTCGCAATTTATCAAAGAAAAATTAAACAAAACTATTTCTTTTATTAGGAAACAGTATCTATTGTCGATCACGATTCCTCCAATTTTGATTGGTCAGATAGTCATCATAAAAAACGGATAGGGGAACATCTAGAGCTGCATAATCATTCTCAGCCATCAAAAACAACAGAAAATTATTTCAATGATCCAATATATTCCGAAATAGAAGATGATAGTTTTTTGGTATCGCAGAGTCCTGAATTTGGCAATCGCACTGCTATTCAACATCTTATTGCTGCTCACAACCCTGATATTGTTTACGCAAAGGTCAATAAAGGCGATAAACCGGACAGAGACAGAATTGAGGAGCAAAATGCACAATTACCTTTAGCTAAAATCATGAAGGATTCATTGAAAAATAAAAAAGTTATAACTAAATTTATTCCACTACCAACACTTTCGGAGCCTCCTGGGAATGAAAGTACTTCATATTCCATGCCGTTGTCATCAAGTCTACTATTATCACATTGTCAGTCGTTAAATAATGTACGAGTGCTGGAACACAACTTATTACCGAAAAAACAACGAAATCTCAGTAAATCAGATTTATCTCTTCATCTCAGCAATATATTTTTGGAAAACTTATGCAAGAGCGAATTGCTTGTAAATGCAGGTTTCGAGGAAAAAAACTATGAAAAACTTGAAAACGTATGTATAACTTTACCTCATGTCTTGTCAAATTATTCAAGCTTAAAATTATTCGAATAAAATTTTTTAATTTTTTCTAATTTGAATAACTTTAAACTTATACGAATATTCCAACAAATGATGAATAACAAATTTAATAATTTAATAAAGTATGAATGAATGGCGGATATTTCTTAAATTTTGTAATAAGAATAAGTAACAAATTTAATATAAAGTGTAAATAATTACACTAACGATAACTTTTCAGTACTGATTTATTTTTATAAAATATTGCTCTTTTATACAATTTTGAAATCCATTGAATATATTTAGATATATTGTGAGCATTGAACTTAAGATAAGAATTATGAACTAAAAATAACTCTGCTCTTTGTTCTTAAAGTTAAAAATAATAATTACAAACTAAAAATTAAGATAAGCCAGACGTTTGGGCACATGCATTAAAACTAAGATTGTCTGCTTATCTTAAAACTTAAAACTAAGATAAGCCTACAACTAGTAATAAATTTTAGTTAAAAAAATTCACGTAGTAAAAATATTATTTTATATAGGTATATGTTTTTATATGTTATCTGTAAATTATTATTATTTTCTGTTCAATTAACGCAAGATTTAAGTAAATAGGAAACACAGTTTTTAGTCTTGTGAAATTTCTCATGCAGTAATTGAATTGTTTCACAGACTGTATGGCATGTGGCACCGTCTTGTTGAAACCTCATATTGGCCACATCAATATCATCCAATTTTGGCAGAAAGTACTGTGTTGTCATGTCGCGATATCGAGCACTAGTAACAGTCGCTGTTTGTGCATTCCAAAATCGACAGCAAACAGTGACACGTTGTGGATGCATTTGATTTTCGACAATCACACGTGGGTTCTCAGAACCCTAAAAGTGGCAATTTTGGCAATTGACAAAGCCATCAAGGTGAAAAAGTGCTTCATCGCTTAGGATGATTTTTGACATATTTTTGTCGATATTGACATATGTACGGCTTGTTTTTGACCGACCAGTGTGTTTGGCGTCTAAATCGGATGCAGTCTCCCTGAATTTTTTAATTAATCTCTTCACAGTTGACGAAGTTAAAACACTTACCTCTATTCTGCATTTCGATTACGTTCCCGCATTCAGTTACGTTCGAATCGAAAAATGGTATTTAAAAAAAAACGTTATAAAAAAAGAGAAGAGTATGTTTAAACCTGCTTTGCTATGAAACGTATAAAAAAGAAACAGTAAGAATAAGCAATTTTGTAAATATTCTAATTGTTAGATTGTAAAAAGTTAAATTAAGTGAAAATAATAGTAATAAATATGTATATAAAAAATAAATATTGTGATAACTATAATTAAATATACACATCAGTTAAATACGGGAAGTAAGAAAAAGCTAGAATATGAATAAGCGGTATTCGTGCCCAAACTATTTCAGTGTGAAGAATCCTGTAGCGCTGGAGGTGATATTTTAATATTATATGCATCATTCGCAACTTCATCATAGAATACCTACACTTCTTCTTTGGGATGCTTCTGATATCCGCACGCAATATCATCCTTGGTTGCCATTAAATTTATCAGCTTTTCATGTCGCTCAGGTGTTGTGTTTTTTGCCATACAGTAATTTTGCTTTAGCTGCACAATCAACTTTGCACGATTTTTTGTGCAGATGAGTCAAAAATACTGTTATCTTGAATGTATGTTTGTATGTACATGCATATAAAATAGATGCATTTTAGTGATGATAACTTGCTATTTGTGTGACTTGTATGCGAAGTTTTATTATTATAAATAGCATAAGTTAAGTTATGTTACACAGGCCGCCAGCTGCAAGCAGCCGGCCCGCTTGGTTCCAGAAAAATAGGTCCCTTTATGATGCCTGAATTAGACAGAGAAGACTATCCTACTGTTTTGGTCGGTGTTGAACCAACCCGTTTTTCGAATAAACTGTTTTGTTCTTTTTAGATTGCATTCCGTAAGGTCTGCGAGTTCTGGTAAAAACGAGTTACCTAGATAAGTGGCTCTAAGATAAGACAGAGCTGGGAATTGTCAGAGCACATGCTTGACGGTTTCTTCCTCTTCCTCATATAGACAGCTTCTACAGAAGTCATTAAAAGGGAGATTCAATCTATTTGCATGGGCACCTATGAAACAGTGCCCTGTTCGGACTGCCAGTAGCTGACGTCGAGTAATCCCCGTAAGATGGCAGTTTTAGCTCGGTCATACTGGGGCCACGTTTATCTGGAAACTGCTCAAGTGGATTCATTGAACCATCTAGATTGTGCTGTTCCTATGAGTTTTTCTGTATTAGGACTTTACAGCATCTTAGAGGGAATCCTACTAGTAGGTCGGTGTCCCGTTCTTGCGAACGGGAGCCTTCCTTGGCAAGCTTGTCCGCTATTATGTTGCCAGGCACGTCTGCGTGTCCTGGTACCCAGATAAGTTGGAATGTGACGCCATCTCGTTTATGGATGTCCGGCATTTCTTTACCATTTCAGATGTTGTATAAACACCCGATAGAGCGTTCCGTGCTGCCTTACTATCGGTACATATACGAATATCCGTATTGTACCTTAACCAGTTTACTGCCCTTCTAATGACCGATATTTCGGCTTAAGTTATACTACAATAATCTACCACAAGTACTCCCCCTATGTCTATGTCGACGAACATTAATTGGAGAGAGAGTGTTTGAGATTGACACTGCGAATCTTTTATACAGTATAAGGTAGGGAGAGCGTTCGGGAAGATTCTCAAAGATTCCATGCTCCCGCGGTACAGCCTGACCGGCGAGCTCATGGCCAGTTGTTTGACCATTAAATCGGCAGGAAGCCAGCGAAACATTGTGAGCAAAGCTTTTAATGGGCTAGTGCAAGGTGCACCCGTAACCATCAAGGCTGATGTTCGTAAAATTCTATCTATTATTTTGCAGGAGGTGGATTTGCCTAAGGCCGGCTACCAGACAACTGCTCCATAATAAGTATAGGCTTGATGACCATTTCAAAGATCCAATTGGCTGTTTTGGGGCTGATGTAATAGCAGGGTTCGCAGCTCTTGCTTGTATGTGTAGGTTCCACGATAGCTTAGAGTCCAGCACGATACCCAGATACTTCGCATTGTAGAATAGCCTTAGTGGGACTCCGTTAAGAGTGGGTAAAGTGAAGTGCGGTATTTTGTATTTTCTCATGAAAAGTACAAGCTCCGTCTTCATTGGATTAGCGTTGAGGCCACTACCGGTGCACCACCTAGTAATAATATGCCCCAAAGCTGATTGTAGACGATGCGAGATTGTGTCTGGATATTTACCCGATGCGACTACTGCAACGTCATCTGCGTAGACTACTGTTTCAAATCTATTAGAGTCTAGTTCCATCAGTACCGTGTTAATGGGAAGGTTCCACAAGATTGGAGATAGAACCCCACCTTGCGGCGTACCCCGCTTTGCTACTTTATAAATAGTTGAACGTCTGATCGTAGAAATGATGCCCCTGTTAATCGATTTACGTTCAGAGCCATAATAATATAATAATAGTATCTGGGTTATGTTGTTAAAGGCACCTTCTATGTCTAGAAAGGCCGCCAGAGCAAATGCCTTATGCTTTATGGAATTTTCCATATATTCAACAAGCGAGTGTAGTGCTGTTTCAACAGATTTGCCCTTTGTATAGGCGTGTTTAGAGATAGATAATAGGTTCGAGGTTATTACCGATCTGAGGTGTAGATTAATTACCGTTCTGATTTAAACAGATCAAAACTGTTTAAGGCCCATGTGATGTTATCCCTGTTTACGGGAAACCGGGGTACCATACTATTGTATGTGGTGGTCTCATGTCCACTAGTAGTCCAACTCCCATCACATTTTTTTATGAAACTGGGAGCTGTAAGCATCGTGGTTAAGATTTTACGCGGTCTGCTGGTCTCTGTGGCACCTTCCACGTTACTGAAGAACAACCTCCAGGATTTGCACTCTGCGTTTTTTACCAGGTTTTTGAATCTTTTAACGGAGGACTTATAATCGAACCAGTTGCCTATTATTTTGGACTTATTAAATAGTCTGCGGCTCTCTTTACGAGCATTCTTTATTTCAGAGCTCCACCATGATGGTTTACTCCTGCCCGGCAGACACGAAGCTTGGAAATATTATTCAGGTTTTCAATCGCAATATCAATATCGTGCCTATCGTTTATGACAGGTGGTAGTGGAATAAATTCAGTTTTTTCTCCATACATTTTGTTTTTTCCCTTTTATTATGGGCACTAGCCCGTTTAGTAAAATTTAAATTTTAAATTCGATATATCTGTGATCAGAGAAAGAGAAGCCATTAGAGATCCTCCATTCTTTGATCATATTTGAGTGTGTGGCGATAACTAATATAATATCTAGAACCTCCCTTCTATTTGCTAGCATAAAAGTGGGTTCTGACCCGAGATTTAATACATCTAAATTATGGCAAAGAATAAAATCAAGTAAGTTTATGTTCGAGCTTCCCCAAATGGCATGATGCTCGTTTGCGTCTGCTCCAATGATGACTGGCCAATTTTTTTTATTCTCCCTTCTGACTGCATTGCAAATCTTTCCCGGCGGAGATTCATGTTCGCGTACGATGTAGCTGGAGATGACCATAATAGTGCCCGCGTCCGTCTCCAACGCTGCAGTTAGTGTATCATCATCACTAATCAGATAAAATGAAGATGTTTGGACTGCTTTGGCCCACTATACATGCTCTGGTAATACCATGGCCATTACCTTAAAGTAGCCTGAAACCTTTAGCGTTAAGTCCGCAAGCCCTACCTTGGTGAAGCCCGGGTTCTTGGACTTAGACAAGCTCCTCCCCTTTTTCTGCTAGGCGAAGGAGCATGGCAGATGCTGCTTTGTCGTAGTACTTCTTCCGTCAACGACGCCAATGACTCCTGGTTCAGGACCACGATGATCCTTCTGTAGGATCCTACAGATTCCGGAACCTTGGCGACCAACCAACCATTGGTAGGAGCGTCACTGTTGCAGACCTATAGGAGTTCCAGAATTTCTTTGGGTTTCGGAGGCTCGTCTGCGAGCAGAGGATGTAGGTCGCCGAGGCACTTCATTTATGGGTACCACGTCATGCCTAGCTCACTCTCACAGCCCTTCCAGACTTGCGATCGCCTTCTCGTATAAATAGATTGATCGCTCATCCGAGAAGGCTATAAGCTTCACTCTTCGACGGAGCGGTCCGGCATCTCATTTAGGCATTGGTCTTGGATTGCATTTTAGGACCTTCCAGAACGCCCCATTAGCCATATCCCACCGCGCTTAGGTTATGGTACCATCTGCGTTACTTCGGTCGATGACAGCTTGCAAAAGATAGCAAATGGCTACCTGGCTGAACGATCTGTTCATCGGCCTATGACGTTTCACAGCGGGCTGTTGGCTCTGCATCTGAGCCTCCTCCTGTGAACGTTGCCGTTTAGGCGCATCCGTAGACGCAGGAGGAGTCCTATGCAGTTTGGCCAAAAGGATTAATTTAGTTATTCCCGTTCATCCGGGGTGATGGACTCAGCTGGCCGTTTGCATAGATGCGTCAAAATTCCTTCGGCGGAACGCCGTTGTGTGAAGGTCCGTCTAGCAGGAGTAATGTGTCTTTGGAGTATGCCTTGGGTGGTGTGATGCCGAGCGTTGGAACCCGTCTTCGAGTTCGCAGGTTCCTTTCTGGCGGAGAAATGTGAGTCTGAGTGACCCGACTTTGAATTCACAGGTTCCTTTCTGGCGGGTGAATGTGAGTTCGAGGGACCCGACTTCGTGGTCGCCGTGCCCTTTCTCACAATAGGCACCAGGTTTACTGTCGTCTGTTTGACGATATCGCCCAAACAGGGGGTTTTGGTCACCTTTTTGGAGACCTGGGCCATGGCATATTTAGATGTGCTTAGTCTGAAGTCCAGTGGCACTCCCCTTGCCCCCTCCAGTGTGTTTGTTACATTTGTGGCTCGGGATTCCCCTTGCCCACTCCTGTATTTTGTTTGCTACCAGTATCTTGTAGATTAGATTAGACACAGTAACATTCGAATCACCTTGGCCGACACCAAAGGAGTAGGTTCTCCGCAGATTATTAGGCCCGCAACCGGATACTCGGGGCACTGATTTTGTTTTTACATTATTTTTTTGGGTGGGGTGGCGGTGGGTGGTTGTGAGCTTGCATTCTATACTTAGCTGTCAAGTGAGTATAGACCAGCCAATCGCCCAATATGAAACAGACACTGGATGGATTTTCGAACACGTGTTTGGTATGGACATAAAGAGATCAGAGATCCAAAGCGGACATTTTGGTCTAGTAGCCGCCCCTACTAGGGGAAAACAGATGCTAGAGACCATGGGAAGGGTAGTTCTTAGTTCGTGATGGCCACCCGTCACGGAACAAGGTATGGCATACGTTTATGTGAAAAAGTGTCCACCATATTTTTTTAATTAACTTTGATTTTTTTTTTGAAAATATTTTGAGACTGCCAAAAAATATGGTAAATATGCAGGTATACAAAATGCACTCAAACAAGGTTTGGTAGAATAATTACAGTAAATATGTATTTTTGGACAGTTAAGTCAAAACGCAGCTAACGTTGATTTTTTGTATGAAAATAACTTGATAATGCGAAAAATTTTGGGCATTTATCTTAAATGTGCAGGTATAAAAAGGCACGTAAAAAGGAATTTGTATGGGATGTTGAAGAATAGTGACTGAAATTATTAATTTTGTGCACTTAAGTCAAAAGTGGAAAAAACATCTAAATCAAAACCACTGTACAATAAATTAATTAAAGCTTAAATAAAGAATTAAATAATTCAAAAAGTTTTGTTTGTTGAGGGTTTTAGCTAGTCTATAATACTTGCATTTCATTGTTGCTAATGGCAAATCATCAGTAGAGCTTAAACCATATTTTTGAAAAGCTTCAAACATCTTGTCTTATACAAAAACTTTTAAAAAACCAATGAGTATTTCAAAAAATACAAAAGTATAAGCATAGCGTGCTTTGAAAAAAGATATCGAGATCCGTCTGGAATAATAAATTTAATAATTACACAATAATTTTATAGTATACTTACATTATATTTAGTTATAGACTTCTTTTCCTTCTATTTTTTTTATTGAGACTATTAGTATTTTATTTTAGTCCTTGTAAAATATTGTTAAATTCTTAAGAGCTAAAAAACATAACAAAAAATATATTTCTATTAAAAGCAGACAAACTCAAATTTAATAGTTCATAGAAAACAATATATTGAATAAAAAAATATAATCTAAATCTAATCAGAATTAGTACAGTAGCAATCGGAACACATCATAATGCCATGTTCCAAAAAAATATTTTTTGCAGTTAATACAGGTGTATCAAGTTTTGCGATTTTTCTCGGAGGTGCAATAAAAGCAGCGACCTAAAGTTATATTTTGAGAGTTTGTTGCACGCTCAGAGTTATTCAATTTAAGTATTTCGGAAAGCCTTTGTCTCATCGGTCTTGGTAAATTCATATTTATTGGTCGTTTTTAGGATCTCATTTATGAGATCATATGATAACGCTTCTACGTTCAATAAACTGTAAAATATCACAATCGGACATCTGTTTGTTCCCCTTGCAGCATTGTAGGTTTCACACATTTTTTTATCATATCAACGCATCCCTAGTAGCATTATAGCCCATTATAATGTTAGGTTTTCCTGTTTCTTCATCGATTTTGGCATCATCGTGCATACTAGAAATTAAGAGAACATTTTTGTTCTTTTTTCGGTACATAGGAAACTGGAGTACAATTTTCTGTGCCCGAATAAACTTGTCTTTTCTTCCCGACTTCTAATATCGGTGAATTGATTGGCGATTCTCTCTTATTTTTTCTTAAGGTACATATGACTGACAATTTGAATTCTCGTTCCAGATTATCGTTCAGTGGAATGCTTGCAAAAAATTATCACAAGTGATGTTGCACCCAGTATTTCTAGTAACATCGCATAGACGCAATACCACAGCCATTGAAGAATTGTCGACCGACTAAGGATCTATAGGTTGTTTTCCATTTTTAGTATGTAAAACATTTTGGCGTCTGTCAATGCAAATATTTTTATGTCGTACTTATTGGGCTTGGACGGAATATATTGGCGAAAGTTACAACGACCTGTAAACGCCTCCAATTTTTCATCTATTATGACAAACTGTGATGAACTGTAACCCTTGCTAAATGAAGCCGTTATGGTTTCGAATAATTCTCGTATAGGAACTAATTTATCCAGCAGAATACGTGCATTTCGAGTTCGAAATAAATCTTTGGCATTCAATATACTATTTTTCCGAACACCAGCAAATAGTAATATACCAAGAAATGCTCGAATTTCAATCTAATCAATGGGAATACGAAATCCGTTCTATTTGTTGGTTAGTGGAGTTTCTGATCAAGTGTATTACTTCTTCAGAGAAAAAAGAGTTCCCTATCAAT
The DNA here is from genome assembly GCA_956483585.1 of Gymnocheta viridis. Classification (NCBI taxonomy): domain Eukaryota; kingdom Metazoa; phylum Arthropoda; class Insecta; order Diptera; family Tachinidae; genus Gymnocheta; species Gymnocheta viridis. Next base: position 29,709,578 of record OY101443.1, read on the forward strand.
CCCGGTTCATACAAGCTTTTAGCTTGGCCCTTTACATCAGGAAGTTGAGTGACCAAATTCTTGGAAGGTGTTCTCACTGCTGTTAAAGGAGCATTTTTTCCATTTTGTTTGGTTGTATTTTCCTATGTAAAAGTTACTGGAGGTGACAAAAATTTCCGGTTCAGATTCCGTATCGTTTTCTTGCTCTGTATCACTTTTTTCTTCATGTACTTCAACCGAATCCTTATATTCACTAAAAGGCTGCATGAGTACATTCATTTGTTTTGCTGCACACAACGAAAACAACGTTCATTCAAATTTTCAACAGCCAGTGAGAGCTCAAGAGAGTTGAATGTGTACAAATACAAAAGTGAATGAAATGCCCGTTATACTTAGAGACACAAAAACGGCGCATATCGTTTACATGTATGTTTTGAGTGTGTATGAAATTTTTTTGATAATGGTTAAACATAGGAATGCGTCGTTACAGTGCTAACTTCTACAGCAAGCATTCAAATATTATTTGAATTATTGAATGTTTAAAAATGTATAGTAATACTTTCTGTTGGATCAAGTGTGTTTGACCAAATACTACACATTTTAAACAAACAGAAATTGAGATCTTCTTTTAAGAAGGAGGAAAAGAAAGAACAATATTTTCAAACATAATGCTGGCTACAGACAATGCAGCGTGTTTATGCAACCAAGCTTCTTTCATTGTAGGTTGCATAGTCGGTAGTCGTTTTTATGGTGCGATGTGAATGAAACAATTTGTTTTATATTTTTATTTTACCGAGCAACGAACAATGTTGCTCAAGGTACATACATATGTATGTTGTTTTAGAATTGTTCTTATTTGGGAAAAACCTTATTCTTATAAACAAGTTTTGAGAAGAAAGATTAACGCCCTAATTCTATAGTTATAGATATACATACTTATAAACTTATAATTAGGTACTTACATATATTTACTTGAAATTAGTTTAGCGGGAAACCAACCCACTGATAAAATGGAGGCGAACAATAATCACACAAACATGAAGTGTATTTCAAGTGATGCGGCTTCGACAAAGTTAAACATAGTTCGTGTGTTTGTAAACGTCACTCATTGTTTATTTCTATTCATGCACTTTAAAGAATGAATTCATGCTATGTGTTTAGGAATGCAAACATGCTACAATGGTTTAATTTCGTGTTGCATTCGAGGTTTCATAAACATCAAAATATTTTGATATTTTATGGTTTCATTGGTGTTGGTTGCATACTGTGTAGTCGTGTTTATTTACTGGTTTACTTCATTGAAAACCAGCAAGGTGTGCATATGTTTTTTTTGTCAACCACGGTAAAAATAAATGAGCTTTGTAATTTTGTGTTTTATCATGTCTAATAATATAAGAAAAGTTTTTCGTCTATTCGCACATATTTTCTGTAATCTTTTGGCTCATTTTCTTTTAACTCTTTCATTTGAAAACTTCTTTTTTTAAATACCAATTTTTTATCATATTCTGTTTTTTTGGTTTTACCTCATTTTCTTCCTCTTCATAAAAAATTCATCAATAATAATAATTGCTGTTTCACTTAGCTCACGGCTCATTTTTTCAACCATGTTTCTTTCTTGCGCGATGTTCAATGCGAATACAAAATGCAGAAATGATATTGCATTCATGGTTTTGTTCTTGGTTGCAGTGTGTGTATTAAAATATGAAACATGAATGATAAACGTGTTGCATAAACACGTTGAATTGTCTGTATAACACACATCTGTGGCAATAAATAATAATAGCTTAAGTTAAAATTTCGTGTTTTGAGATATTAAGGGTTTTGTCTAAAATAAATTGTGTTTTGTTTTATTATAAAGTTTTTGGCCACAGAAGAAGATAGACATTTTTTAGAACAGAACTGGTAATTTTATTAAAAAAATTTTATTTGTTAATATTCGTTGTTTTTTAGTTAAGATGTTATGAAAAAATCCATTGTCAGAAAAATAAAAACTAAAGTGAACCTAAGCTACTATATTTAAAGGCTAAATAATAATAATAAATAAATAAATCTGTTATAAGAACTGATGTTTACTTAGTATAGAAAATTAAAGGAGGTTTTCGTATTAAATTATTAGTTAAATATAAGGGTTTTTATGAGGAATAATTTGAATGAGCTGTTAGTTATTGAACTTAAGTGTTTACAAGTTTTAATGCTTAAACATTTCAATATTGATGTAGGTACCTTAAAAAATTAAGTTGATTTAAGATGTTATGGCTTATATATTATTTTCCAAAAAGACTTAAATTAAAATATTAATTTTATTATCTAATATTGAAATTTTGCTGAATGATAGATTTTGAAGAAGAGAATAAGAATATGTAATAAAATGAAAATACAATTATGTACGTCAACTTAAGCCATTATTATTTATTGCCACAGATATGTAATGCATAAATATGATATTTACGTGAATTGCTTTTGGCAATTGCATTTAAGTTTTTTGCTAATAGGAATTTGGAGAATATTTTTTATACCCTTCACCAAAAAATTTGGAAAGGGGATATATAAGTTTGTCATTCCGTATGTAATTTCTTCATTATTCATTTAAGACCCAATAAAGTATATATATTCTTGATCCTTATAGATAGAGATGTCGAATGAGCGATGTCCATCTGTTCGTCTGCTATATTTTGGTGTATTAAGAATTAAGGCCTCAACACAACATAGAGACATAAATTTTATGCCATTGTCTTGGAATTTTTCATAAAATTGTTCGGTTTGAAAATAAAAAAACTCGGCCCAATAATTAATAAGATATAGCCAAAAGACTTTTTTTGTTATATTTCCTATTCTGTTGTTTTTTTATGGCCCCAACTGTCCTACGGTCAATTTTATGAAGCAGATCTCTTGTATGGAGTTCTACGAAGGTTTAGACTGAAAATAATTGAAGTCGGTCCATTAACGGCTAAAATATGGACAAAAAAACAGTATTCGAAATAATTTTACTTTAAAATTTTTTTTAAAAAGTTGCGTTGGGATTCATACCTACAACCTACTGGTAGCCACAAGCGCTTCTCATGCACCACAGAGCAGTTGTATTTTTCATAGTAGTTTACGCGTTTAAGTACATAATATATCTTATTTATTATAAAATACAAAAACTTGAAATTCTTGAATCTTCTCTTTTGTCACACATATGTGCATTAATACTGAAATGCGTTCATGTGCACAACTAAACAGTCGAAAAGCAAAGATTTGTTGTTTTTTTTTGTTTCTCTTATTTTTGTATGTTTATTAGTATAATATTATGCATGCATATTACAGTATTTATCGCTTATATTTTCTTTTCGTATATAAATAACCATAATAATTTTTTATACTATTTATGTGTATTAAAGAAATGTAATGTTTCGTCAAGACACTATGTATGAGTAAATATACAAAATCAATGAAATTGAATTTTAGTTTTGTTTTAAAAATGTTTTAATATTTAATTTTTTATGACAATTTGCGAAAGGCAAAATTGATGCTTATATCCTGTTTTATACTTGTGTAATTTTAATTATTTTCCATATTCAGGTGCAGAGCGTACCTGCAGTATATCAGAACCCAGTATTATTATTGTATTTGTACAATGTGATAAAAAATCTCTTGTCAATTAAAAATCTTTTCCCGGCTAGAATTTGATACCTGTTCCGAAATATTTTTTAATTGAAACTTTCAGTATACATATTTACTTTGCTGTTTTCTAATTTTTGGATTTTATATTCACAACTTGGTACTTTACTGTTGCTTTCAATATAAACTCCATAAGAAATGTTTGTTTTATTCTGTAATATCAGTGAGTTAATCTTCAAAAGCACTTCAATTAATTGCCTTTTCTATAAAATAAAAACAAAGTTTGATGTAAAAATTTAATTTGATATAAAGCACCAAAATGTAATTAGCAAAGAAACTATAAAATTGGCAAAAAATGCCAAAAATTCTTAAAAATATGCGAACATCAGAAAAATTGTATGATTCAATATTGATTAAAAATCAACAAAATTATAGAGTAAAAAACTTAAAAAATATCATTTCCATTGTGAATATTAAACTTTTATTAAAAACTATCTTGTATTTGGAATAGAAAAATTAAAATGCATTTGTTTGAATAAAAAAGTATTGCAAATACATATTTTCCACAAATTTATATTTAGCTTCTAGATTGCATTATCCAAGTGAATAATTTAATGTGGGCTTAATTAAAATGTATTCTAAGAATAGTTCGCAATTCATCAAGTATTTTTCAAACAATCAGTTCCTATCATGTACATACACATGAACTTTGGAACGACTGACCGAAAAAAAAATATTTTCAAATTTGCCTGAATTTTAGATCGGAATATTTGAGGAAAATTTCCAAAACATTTGTAGGGCGTAGCGATAATAGTTCGCGAACTGTACGGCGCACAGTGGCACATTTTGTGAGTTGGCCGTCAAAATTCTATAACTTTTGACTGGGTTGACATTTTTTTTGTTGGATAGAAGACATCTTAAGCTTCAATTTAATATATTGACTTTAAAATCGGGCCTTATTAAAGTACACTTATATATGATTGAAAAATGACTTAAAAATATAGGTATTATCGACCTTAAAAAAAATAAATTTGTGAATGTAGTGATTTAACATTGCATTTTATAAATAGTAACGTTAACTGAACTAAAAAACTACATACTTAATTAAGCCGTCCACGCGTGTCCATTTTATTTCGACCTTTAGCCTTCTTCTGCAATGGACCCCTTATAATACGATTTTGAAGCTCATACTTGTTTTGAATATATTAATATTGATATACATAATATTTAGCAAAACTAATTTTATTTTAGTCGTTGGTATCCCTGTGAAATTTTAGGGCAATTGGTCCACATTCACTCATAGGGCCCTTGTAAGTCAAATTTCGAAAAATAGCCTTGGTGATCATAATTCACTAACAAATGTAAGTTCGATAGCTTTAAATGTTATTATTATATGAACAATTTAAATATATTTTAAACGTGAATCCATAACAGATATGTAGGAGATCCATATCCGAAAGAAGGTTTTACCATAAATTCTAAGAAAATCTTTTTATTCCAAATATAATAAAATTTCTTTTATAAATTTTCAATATTTATTGTGCTTTTTTGCTCTAAAATTTATGATAATTTGCATAGAATACATTTTTCATTTAACTGTCTTAGTGAAAATTTCATCAAAGTATGCCTCCTGTTCATCTTCAAGGAGCTGCTTTGTCCAATTCCATGGGGGTGGAATTCCATTGGTTCTTGTGTTGTGCTGGCGAAAATATCTATAATCTTTGTTCCTTTTTTCTTGCGCTTCTTCAGAAAGATCTCCAATCGGCAGCATATTGTGTAGAATAATGGTTTCCGCATGATATAGTATTTTATGGACTGTCGATGGCATATTCCTCCATCATATTTTTCGTTGTATAGTTTCGCTCTTTCATTAGCATACTGACCAAATTTTCTTGCATTTACCTTTTTATTGCATGATATTACTTGCAGTATGATTTTGTAGCGTTTTATTAATTCAAAATCTACTCCTGTAATAGATGCAGCAGTTTCAGGATCAGAAAAAAAATTTTCTTGCTGTGTTGCCATCATTTGTGTTTCCTTCTCCTTGCTTTGGCTGATCGATCAGAAAACCCAATTCTAAATATTTTTCTTGTACGTGTTTCTTTTTTGCCTCTCTTTTGGCTTTATTTTCGTCACTTTTCGTACTGTTCTTTAAAATCTAAATCATAGCTTACCTTTAATATGTGTTCCATAAATCGAATTTTAGCATGGAGTGAGGACAAGCCAAGCTCATAGGCTTCTTGGAAAGTAGTGTCTTCTGTTGGAAGTTGAATTAATTGGCTTGCAGTTTTTTTGCAAATAACACAGCTCGAAGATTATTTTGTTTCAGTTATGGCCTGTGCAACTTTTCCATCAATCATTGTAAGTAACATTTGATAATTTATTTGAATCTCTTGATCGTTAAGTAACAAAGTTATCGGTTGAAGTTTATCTATTTGTTGTTTAAGTTTAGATACTTCTTCTAATATTACATCCTTCGTTTCCTTCTTAAAAGCAAATTTAATTGGTCTGCAATATTTGTTAAGGAAGGTATTTCGTTTTTCCATATGTCAATATCGGTTTCTTTGCTAGTAGATGGCTCAAAATTAATGTTATTTGTTTTTAGTCTTAACGGAACAAAAGATATAAATAAGTCAGAATCTGATATTTTTTCTGCATTAACCTGCTTATATCGCTTTTGTCCAGAAGATCTATCGCATCCCCATTTAGAAATTAATGTTAGGCTACAGTCACCAAGCTTTTTAATATTATCTGCGTCCAATGTATTCAACAATGATTTAATATGTCTTGCAATACCACCTCTGCTGAACTTTCTGTACTGTTTATAGAATTTTGTGGTGATAAACAATCTTTTTTAATTAAAACCAAATCTCTATATTCTGGATAAATGGAGCAATGTTTTCCAACTGCCCGCTTTCGCAATTCCATATATCTTCAGATGTAAATTTTTTATCATCGGTTGGTGTTGGAATGCTCTTTAAAATCCTTTTTACACGCTTGGGACTCGCTTTCATTACATTTTCTATTATATCAATTTTTTAGTTTTATTTTTTGTTGCTCCTAGTTGATGGAAAAACGTATCTTTAATTATTTCTTGAGAAAATTCTTCATTAATGCTTTGGAGACCTTTCACTATTCTCCTCAACTGGTCTGGCAGGTCGGCCCACATTTGCTGGTTTTGGTTGGCTTTCAAATACAAGTTCGCTTGTAAGCCATTGTTTCTTGCAGTTAAACATTTTTTCCTTATTTCTATAACATTCATTATACCGTTTATTTAAATTATTAATTTTTTTAAATGGTCGCACAACTCAAAATAAGGGTCTTTTAAAATGTGTAATATAACATCGTTTTTGTTTTTTTGTTCAAAATAAATTTTAGCAAGATCGTTATAACTGAACTTAGCCATCGCTTTGACAATACTGATCATCTTTAGTAATTTTGTCTGTTTTTATACACATCAAGTTTTCTTGAACCAGGTATGTGTTTAAACGAGAGAGAAGAAAGAAGAGGAGTACATGCTTGTCCCGACAAGTTACTTCAATTCTCTTTTGTTATTTCATTCTCATATTCAAAACTCATTAAAAACTTGAACACGAACTGTCTGTGTCTAAACAACCGGGCAGGTTTAAAAGAGAATTAAAGAGACCTGCTTCAAGAAAACCTGATGTGTCTATCGTATTTTAATCTTTATATGAGCAGCAGCTACCTGGGTACACAATAAAGTTATAACAAAAGGTCGAATATATCAGTCCAAATACAACAACTCATGTACCTACCCCTGCTTATGGCCTAAATTACAAAAATGCATTTAATACATTATAATAAAAGTCTTTTATTATACCCTTTTCATTTATAATACTTCTTCGAAAAAAAAGAAAAACATACACAGAATACAAACAGATGTTGATATACTTCACTCCCATACCTAAAATATCCGACATGCAAGCAGTAACATCATTGTAGTTACTAGAGACGCAAATATAAATAAAAAATAAAAAATGAGCATATAATAAACACGTTAAAAGTCATTTTACGAAGTTTTTCGCACAAAAAAAGTTGCGTTCCACTGAACATAGAGATTTGGGTATATTTTAGACCTTTATTGCAATGCCCAAATCTGGGACTCGAGCAAAGTAAGGCACGATTTTTTTAAACTATTTTATAAGTTAAGAAATGATATTGTGTGAAGAAAAACAAATTTTACCAAAATATATAAAACCAAAAAAGTTATGCCCACTTGAAGTTCAAAAATTTTCTAAAATATTTTGAATTTCAGCTTCTTTCAGAGCGTTTTTATCACCCTATTCGAAGAGAAATAATCGAAATAAAAACTTACATTTCTGGATTTCGAGGTTCCTATGCGTTTACTTTTATTAAAAAAAATTAAATCGGTGACACCAAAAATTTTTTTTTAAGAGTTTTGTGCCTCTGTGCGGCATCTAAAAATGGTATATGCAAAGATATCTGTATTTTTTTCATATTTTCCCCAATTCAAGATATACAAAATGATAAGTTACGATCTTAGGAGATACAAAATTCACTTCCTCATATTCATATAAAATTAACTGGCATTAAGTCCATTAAAAGCTCCTAAGAAATCATAGTTTTGCGGAATATCGTATTGTCGATAGCGCGCACTACGGAATTGGACGTGGACTAATGATAAAATATTACGAGAGTAAGCCAAATCTATAGGTTGGATTTGAGAGCAAAAAGCTTTCTGTTTCCGATTTGATCGTAATTTTTCATATTTAGTTCTCTGTCTTACACAGTAAACGCAGAAGAAGATTTAAATGTTTTTAATTAAATCCATCTGTTTTCTTAGCAGGCTGAATATGAATTACCGAATTCGTATTTCTTAAATCAATTGCGGTTGAAATTCGATTGTGATTCTATATCAGAAATATACAGGTTATATTGAACCAAAACCTTTGTCGGATTTTTAATCCAAAGTGATATTATTTTTAGCTAAAATTCGTAACATTTTTAGTCAGAAAGAATTGAACATGAGACAATATTCCAAAGCAGCAAGGGAAAATTTTAACACCAATTAATTTCAACTTACACGGCAGAACAGAAACCTTTATCGTCTGGTCCAACCGCAATACAGATAAGTAAATTGAAAAGTTAACAAAATTTTAAAAAGACAACTATCATAATACCATTAGTGTACATACGTACATCATACGAGTTTCAAAGTAAAAATTAAAATAATGAATTAAAATATGATGTTCTATGGGCTCTCCAGCTTCACCAATTGTTGCTGATATTGGAATGGAGAAATTACTTGATATATGTATTGGGGAATTAAGCCAAAAGTTTTGACAAAATATGTTGATGACTTGATTTGCATTATTTCAGAAAGTGAAATAGGGATTCTATTATCAAAATTTTATTCATTTCATTCTGACATTAAATTTACAATTGAGAAGGAATGTGATTTTAAACTTCCATACTTAGATACATTAGTAATAAGAAGAAATAATAGTTTATTTGTAGATTGGTACCAAAAACCAACTTCTTCTGGTAGAATAATTAATTATTTTTCTAAACATCCAAAGAGAGTTATTACTAATACTGCTAAAAACCTTATTGAAAGAGTATTATCAGTAAGTGATATTGATTTTCATGAGAAAAATGTAAGGATAATTAAAAATATTTTAAATGAGATTGGTTTTCCTAGACACTTGCTTTGTAAATTAATAAGACAATATAGATATATAAAAAGAAGTTCAGATGTTTCTTCTGAACCAAAAATGTATAAATCTTTAACATATGTACCTGAAATGTCGGAACGATTAGAAAAATCTAGGATTTATAATAATTAAAAATATAGAATTGCACATATGTAGGATGAATCAGTCAATTAGCAAATTATTTAGTAAGGCAAAAGATAGAATAGAGACATTAGAGAGGTCTAATTTAGTTTACCAGATACCATGTGGTGGCAATGATAGGGAAAATTGTGGTAAAGTATATGTACATAGGTACAACTAAGAATAAATTAAAAACTAGATTAGCTGGTCATAGATCAGATCAAAAATACAAAACTAAAATTTCTTCACAAAAGACAGCATTAGTATCACATTGTCTTAATTTTAACTACGATCCTAAATCGAGCAAAACACATATGCATAACATCTACATAAAGAAGTGACGATATCATGCACATACACACGCGATGTCAGTGATGGCGACAAACCTAAAATAAATAAACAAATATACACACATTCTCTGTCAGCATTATATTTCTCTGCCTTCACAGTATTGTGTAGTAGAGTTCAAAATAAAGTTAAAAATTACAAAATAAGCGGAATTAAGAAAACCAAAAGAAATATTAGTAAATATATATAAAACAGCCTCAAATATGTAGAATAACAACAACGATACTAGATGAAATATACTTCAAATATACAAACCCAGGTAAAGAAGTAATGACGCCATATACACACACATAATGACGACACACCTAATATACATATGTATATAAACAGATAAATTAATTTTTATTAGACATGAAATATAACCACAAAAATCTACTCCAAGACCTCCAACGGATCTGGGAAATAATATTTATAAATAAATAAGCATATAAAGCCTATGCTATACCATAAAGTTCGTAGTTGTCGAAGTCAGCAGGATTATGAAAACATAAAGAAAAATGCAAGACATACATACATACATAATAAAAAATATATAAAATCAAATATATAGAATCAAAAATATATAAAAGAACAAAAAATAAAATATGCAATATCTATCTATATAGCCAAATTATAAGGAATGAATCTCGAAGTCAGCAGAATTATTAAAACATAAAGAAAAATCAAAAACATATATAAAAACAGACTCAAATATATAAAAGAACAAAAAATAAAATAATTATCTATATAGCCAAATTATAAGGAATGAATCTCGAAGTCAGAAGAATTATTAAAACACAAAGAAAAATCAATAACATATGTACATGTAAACAGAATCAAATATATAAAAGAACAAAAAATAAAATCTAATAAACATCATTAATACAAATAACTACGATACCAAAGTGATCGCAGCATACATACACACATTTAAACACACCCAGATACACACGCTATGACGTAAGTGATGATGACGACATACCTAAAATAATCAGTTATACACATTCTCTGCCAACAAAATACTTCTCTGCCACGATTCCAACAGCAAGACACCAAACAACATAAACACACACACAACACAGTCTGGCAACCGAACATACACACACACACACAACCAACATAGCACAGGCAAGCAAACGAACATGCACACACACACACACACAAACAACATAGCGCAGGCAAGCAAACAAAGAAACACACACTCTCTCTCGCAGATGAGTAAAACTTTGTAAAGCTGAATGAAACTTTGCAAAGTAAATGTTGCCTCAGGCCACCACGATAAACGTTCATATATGTACATACCAACGGCAATGTACACAGTCAAGAAAGCAAACACAAAACACACACACAGCACAGTTAAGCAAACTCATAGCCACGTACACACACACACATCACTCTCGCATGTACCACTCTCTCTTTGCACACACACACTCTCTCTCTCTCTCTCTCACAGCTGAATAAGACTTTGCTAATTTTAAAAATTTTGCAAAGTAAACCTTGAATCATGTCTATTGCCACCATTACCTATCTACTTATGTATTATTCTCCTTACTAAATTTAATGCAAATAAATGATCAATTGAATTTCAACCTCTTTGACTAATTACTGTCATCCCCGCACGATGAAGTCAATAAACACAACAAAAGTGGTTTGTACTAGACACACTCCCGTGTGCATGGTCCTTCGAGCCGTCAAGAAAAGCAAAAAGCAGAAAGTCACCATTCTTTCAAGAAGAAAAACACACATACAGTTTCCCCATCAAGAAGCTGACAAAAATGAGGTAATGAAAAAAAAAATAAATTGTCATAGGCAGTGTGGTCACAGGGTAGACCAGCGATGAAACTTTGAGGTTATGTTTTGGTGCTAATCAGCTGTTTTACCCCTTAACTTTCTGTAAAAAGAGATAGCAATATAGTGTAAGAATGCGGGAAAATAAACAAAACAAAATTAAGCATTTTGCAAGTAAGAAATGATGAATTGCATTGCAATTTCTTTCTATATATCATGAATAATTCTTATTTTATTTGTATTGTTATATTACCATTAGCATTTTTATTGCTTAAATTAATATTTTTCTACAACTTTTTTTAATTGAGCCAGAAATTAGTAAGTGTGAAAAGTAGAAATTAAAAAAGAACAATCACAAAAAAAACTTACTAAATAAAAGTGAAAACTACATACTTACATACATATGTATGTATGTATGTATATAAAATTGGAAAAATACATAGAGTTAACAAATGTTTGAAAAGTGGTCACATAAGTATAACGATACGTACCTACAATCTACATAATAAATATGTAAATAAAAAAGAGTATATAAAAAATTTGTGTATACATACATATGTATATGTATATATGTATGTAACTGAAAAATTTAGCGGGAAAGTCAAAACTGCTAGAAACCAACAAAAAACCCAAGTAAAAGCCCGTTACAGAATTCTATAATTGCCTGTACAAAAAGTTATACATATATGTACATATGTATGTATGCACTTTGTTAAAGAATTATAATTCTTTAACAAAGTTTAATTATGTATTATTATGTAATAAAAACCGTAAGTACATATGTACATACAGTAATACAAAAGAATAAGTACATATGTACATATGCCACATTCTCTGGAAAAATATTGTGGTTGCTATACATACATTTGAATACATACATACATACATATGTATGTATAAACAGGTATATATGTATTTCAAATTGACTCGACATATGTTTGTATAAAAAGAGCACGACTTAGTACATAAGTACATTCATAAAATCAAATTGTCCAATTCAATAATACCCTTTAATATTGCTACTCAAATCATTTGAGTTGGTGAGAGTTTCTTTGAGAGTGAAATATTCCACAAAATTAAAATTTTTTCTAAAAAGACTCACACACAAAAAATTAATTACAATAAATAATAATCTGTGGTCCAAAAATAACAATAATCTGTGACCAAAAATAAATAACAAAATTCAAACAAAAATAATAAATAATTGGAACACGAAGAATTTAAAAGCAAAACGAAAGGAAACTCCAGAACTAACCCATTAAAAGAAAACAAGGGCTGAAGTGAAAATTTATATTAAATTATAATTAAAAACATCAAGGAAAAATCTATAAAAATCCTCGAGGATTAAGGATAGATACAAGATCACATAATTCTACTCGCAATAATACGCAAAAACAAAAATAGTTAAAAACTTAAAAAAAAAACATTTATTCAGAACATACCCGTAATATTTTAGTCGCATTTTAATAAATCGTACGCTCTTTACCAACAACTGCATTTAATTTGTATGTGTACGCCAGCGATGCCAATTTAGCGCTTTTCGCGCTAGATTTAGCGCTTTTTGACTACCCAAAAGTCGCATTTTTTACCCTTAGCGCTTTTTAAAAAAAAAGCGCTAGATTGGCGCTTTTCATTTTTTAGTTTAGCGTCTTTTCAACACAACTGTTCATTTTAACGAAAATCGTACGAACTTATTTTATAACATTTTTTGCAACTGCTCGTTTGAAGTTTTTCAATGCAAAAAAACTTAACGATTTTTGTTGTGTATGGGAGTAAATTTTTAAAGGTTAAAAAACTTTAATCTTTTTTTAGAAATAAATTACTACAAATATTTTCAGATGGAACGTTATGTACAAAAATACAGAAAAGTTTGGGAATCCGACACATCTTTCAAAAAATGGATCAGACCATTAAAAAAAGATGACACCAAAGCTTTATGTGTTTATTGCAAGTGTCACATTAATGCAAAACGTTCCGACCATATGCGACACACTCAAACTAAGAAGCATGAAAAAGCGATGAAGCCCTTCAATGATATTGATCTTACGCAAACTGAAATTTCTTTTACAATAACTGCAACTGAAAAACAAAACAGCCAGGCAACGCTTGCGCTTTACACTGCTATTCATACCCCTTTTTCGTCAATGGACCATCTTGGTACAGTTTGCTGTACTGTATTTTCAGATAGTAAGGCTTCAAATTTTTGTCTTCATCGCACAAAGTGCACCAATATCATTACCAATATTTTAGCACCTCATTTTATAGAAAACCTTTTGGAAGATCTGAGTGAATCCAGTTTTAGTCTTATTTTAGATGAAGGTAAAACTTGACAACTTTTTAAATTCGATTTACTAACTAAATATTATTTATAATATTTTTTTAAGGAACCGATGCTTCAGTTGAGAAACTTTTAGGAGTAGTAGTGCGCTACTATAGCTCCAAAACATCAACATTCGTAACGACCTTGTTAGGTCTTATAGATTTAAATGGTGGAAAAGCTGACGATCTTCTAAGTGGTTTGGAGCGGCTTATGAATTTATTAAATTTGGATATGAAAAAACTTCTGGCTATAGCAACAGATAATGCTGCTGTAATGATTGGTGTAAACAATGGTGTCTTTAAAAAAAATAAAGAAAAATATGACTTAAAAAACCTGGTATTAATAAGATGTGTCTGCCATTCTTTGCAATTGGCAGTTTGTGTTGCTGCTGAACAACATTTTCCACCGAATTTGAATTTTTTGGTTAAAGACACACATAATTGGTTTTCCAATTCGTCAGTTAGACAAAAATTATACAACAAAATTTACAAATTGATAAACAATGATTCTGTTATGCCAACAAAAATTCCTATGGTGGCTCCAACCAGATGGCTCTCGATTGAACGAGCAATAAAAGCAATTTTAGGCATGTGGCTAGAACTAAAAACACATTTTAATATGGTACGTGACAAGTCTTATGAAACGTCACTTCTGAAGAGTATGTATAACGACCCAAAAAACTTTATTTATATAACATATTTAGCTACATATTTAGCTACAATTTTAGCTGAAGTTCAAAAGGTAAATCTCGCATTCGAAGCTCAAAATGCAGACCACACCAAGCTTTTCAATGATTTATATCGACTATTACAAGGGTTAACAAATAGAATTATTATACCAACTAATGACTTCGATTATTTAGAAGGTGATATTGATTCTTTACTTAATGAATATTGTCATTTGGGCTATAATTTTGAGAAAGCCTGCGTTGATAATAGTATTGAAAAATGTCAAAAACAATTAATTAAGCAAAAGCTCATACAATTCACCAAAGCTCTTATATATGAAATAAGAGCAAAAATTCCTTTAAATTTTAAAATGTTAAAAAAGATATCATTATTTAGCGTAGAAAATATTTTTACAAACAAAACCGTAGATGTCATCACATTTATAAAAGAGTTTATAAATGATAAAAAGGAGATAGAAGAATTAGAAAACTGTCTCAACAATTTGAAGTTTGGTGAATGGAAAAATCGAGACAGAACTGATTTATTTCGGATTGAAGTACATAACTTCAAAAATTCTGTGAATGAAAATCCCTTTTTAAAATTATCAACTTTTGTAATCAATATATTATCCTTTCCATATTCTAATGCAGAAGTGGAGAGGACGTTCAGCGTAATGAATTTCTTTAAAACCAAAATAAGAAACAGAATGTGTTTAAATACGGTTAACTCATTAATTCATATAAAATATGGTCTAAAAATTAAAAACTCATGTTGTTCGGATTACAAAATACCTTCAAATGTATGCGCTAAAATCAATTCAAATGAAACATATAAAAAGTCGAAATTTTATATAAAAACTGTTTTATGGCCTGAAGATGAAGATGAAAGTAATAATATTTTATTCGAAAATGATCAGCTCTAAACCGACTTCATCATTTTTATTTTACTTTACGAGTACAAAACATAGCAATGTAATGAACACGATCTTAAAAAGTGCAAATTAGCTTTAAGTTTTTTTTTAAATGAATAAAAAGCAATTTATTTTAAATAATATTTTTAGCGCTTTTTGTTTTATTAATATTTAGCGCTTTTTGTAGCACCCTCCGGCGCGTTTTGGTTACAAAAAGTTGACATCGCTGGTGTACGCTCTCTTATTCTCCTTGGTGGCTAGAATAAATACGGGTGACTGCAGTGGTGAATATCCACTCTTTCAACTATATTATATACACTAAGAAAAAATAGAACACAAAAGAGGACAAGTATACTCTTTACATTTGCTTAGTGTTTGTAATATATTAACCCAGCAAGTTGTTATAAATTGAAATAAGTACATTAGATTGTATACTATTATGTCAATAGGAACATTTAAAATAAAATAGTTAAGCGTATACAACTTGCATCCGATTCGGATTAGTATTTTCCTATCGAATTGTAAAATTAGATGTGCACTAAAAGAAATGAATAAAATAGAATTTAGCCTTCGCACTAGCATCTGATTAGTTTCAATTATGAATTTCGTTTGTTTTCAGTTGTCTTTTTTCGTTATTTTTTCCAATTTCTTCTTTTTAATTCAAGTGATCTACCCTTTTATTATTCTTCCAAAGTAAAATGTCAAAATTTAAATTAAAAAATTAGAAATTGTTGCAAAATTTATAAAGCCAGGCACTTCCGCAAGCTCTCCTATGTATCATAAAAAAAACTGGAAAAAAACTAAATAATTATATTATTTTACCAATTAATGTGATAAATAAATATAATAAAAATAAAACCATCTGAAGAAAAATTTCTTGTTTTTTAAAATATATGATAGATCAATCCTAATTGGACCCATCTAAAGACTAATTGCATCCAGGTACATCTTAATCACCATAGTAATTGGACCCATCTTAGCTTCGCTTACAATGTCGGTAGTGTCGGATATATCTGACAGCCTAGGCCACCGCTGTGTAAATGTAAGTAGGAATTAGATACAGACTTTGGACGGGTCCCACTTACATTGTCATTGGTCTCAAAACGAAGATGTATGTGATAGAAATTCCACTGCGAACATACATAGGTACATATTTACTCAAGCTAACTCAATCAATATTGGGTGCGATCAGTATAATTTTACGAAAGATAATTTATTATTAAAATATAAACTATTAAGTTCATGAGCAAAATTAATAATAATACAGAGGAAAACCTAAAAAGTTATAATAAAGCTAAAATAGCAATATAAGGCCAAGAAAAACCCAGGTTTGGTTTATTTGGAAAACAAAATTAATTAAGGAAATATTAATACACATATCCCTTAAGAGTTGCCATTCGCGTTTATAATTTACGTCCCGAAAATTTTTCGAAATTGCCCAAAATTAAAAGTTTTCTCTCAGAAAATTGAATTGATTTAATTTTTTATTCGCACTTTTTCACAAAATTAATATTTTACTTATTCAGCAAAACATTAACAATTTTGTTAAAAACAGATTGCAATTAATTATTGAGGGGTATAGCTTGTTCCTATGCGCATTTCACTGTTGCTAATGCAGATCATCAGGGAACTTTACCCAAATATTTCTTAGAACAACTGAAGATATTATATTAAACCTTCATTAAACCAAATGAAAAGTTTAAAAAATATCAAAGTTGTAACAAGAACTCAATAATCAACCAATTGTTTTTGTTTTCTTACTTTACCATTACTACCTAGGCTGACTTTTTTTCAACTCTAATTGTAGTTGTAAGAGGTTTGTAGAAAATGTAAAACAACAACTGCTATACATTTGTATAGAGTGATGTCAAACAAAATTTTGCGGCCGAGTGCTTGTCAAGTTAATAATTGGTGCTTTTTATGGGAATCTCTCAAATTTAAGTATTTTTAATTTTTTATTCGCACTTTTTCCCAAAATTAATATTTTACTTATTCAGCAAAACATTAACAATTTTGTTAAAAACAGATTGCAATTGATTATTGAGGGGTATAGCTTGTTCCTATGCGCATTTCACTGTTGCTAATGCAGATCATCAGGGAACTTTACCCAAATATTTCTTAGAACAACTGAAGATATTATATTAAACCTTCATTAAACCAAATGAAAAGTTTAAAAAATATCAAAGTTGTAACAAGAACTCAATAATCAACCAATTGTTTTTGTTTTCTTACTTTACCATTACTACCTAGGCTGACTTTTTTTCAACTCTAATTGTAGTTGTAAGAGGTTTGTAGAAAATGTAAAACAACAACTGCTATACATTTGTATAGAGTGATGACAAACAAAATTTTGCGGCCGAGTGCTTGTCAAGTTAATAATTGGTGCTTTTTATGGGAATCTCTCAAATTTAAGTATTTTTAATTTTTTATTCGCACTTTTTCCCAAAATTAATATTTTACTTATTCAGCAAAACATTAACAATTTTGTTAAAAACAGATTGCAATTGATTATTGAGGGGTATAGCTTGTTCCTATGCGCATTTCACTGTTGCTAATGCAGATCATCAGGGAACTTTACCCAAATATTTCTTAGAACAACTTGAGATATTATATTAAACCTTCATTAAACCAAATGAAAAGTTTAAAAAATATCAAAGTTGTAACAAGAACTCAATATAATATCTCCAGTTGTTCTAACCAAGCGAATCCCAGTGAAATATCAGAACTAGACCTGTAGTGCGATTCAGTAACTTTTATAACGATAATCGTGGCGTTAAAATATATATAACGAAAATTTAACGACTTTGCTATTCAATAAAATTTTTAATAATATTCGTTGAAGTCAGCTGTTTTTGTTTTCTTTTCTACTCATCGGTAACTAAACGACAAAAATTTGTGCGTAGTTTATATTATCGATACGAAGTATTTATTTTATATTGTGATGGTGTTTAAATATTTGGCAAGCAGTTTCTCACAGGATGAGTCTACATTGAACGCTCCAAGAATTAATCGCAGTGTTCTTCGTGAATTGGAGAATCCATTTGTCTTAACAGCCACAGAATTCCAAAAATTCTACCGTCTAACGCCAGACTTAGCCGAAGATTTAGTTTTTGAGTTGGATGAGCAACTAAAATGTTCCAGGATAACAGCAATATCGAGTGAAAAACAAGTTATGTCATCTTTATGTTTTGCTTAAATTCAACGTTATTTTTCAAGGTACTCGCAAGTTTACGTTTCCAACGGCCTGTAGGCGAGCAGTGGGGTTTATCAATGAGTCAGTCGTCAATAAACCGGTGCCTGCATCGCGTAAGAGATGCAATAAATGAAACAATGTTTTGTGCAAAGGTGAAATTCCCGATGACTCAAGAAGAACGTCAAGATGCCAAAGTAATTTTTGCTTCTTCATCCTTTCCCTTTGTACCAGGCACTATAAGCGCTATCGACTGTACACATGCCCCCATTTTGGCTCCGAAATGTCATGAGGAAGCTTATGTTAACCATCATAGCTATCACTCAATCAATGTACAATTGGTAAAGTATAAATCCCTTTGAGAAATTCAAAATAATGACAAATTTGCTTACCTGATATGTGACCCAAATCTAAAAATTTTAAATGTGAATGCGAAATATCCAGGAGCAAGGCACGACTCGTACATTTGGAGCTCATCTGCAGTGCGAAGAGTAATGCAGCGAAATTTTGAAAATGGAAATAGTAACATGTTTTAATTGGTAAGTTTATTACATGGTACTGAAAAATTATTTTATTCCAAACATTTATACATATTTGCAGGAGACTCAGGGTACCCACTGGAGCCGTGGCTGATGACTCCTCTACCAAACCATCCAGAGGGTAGCCCAAAATTCCTTTACAATGAGTCATTATGCAAAGCTCGAAACGCAATTGAAAGACTTTTTGGTGTCCTTAAAGGAACTTGGCGATGCTTATCGAAGCACAGAACCTTTTTGAATGACCCCGAATTCGCTGGAAAGGTTGTAAATGCGTGCGCGGTATTGCACAATATTAATTTAAGCCGCGAAGCAAATGAATATGAAGTTGAATATTTAGAGCCTGAATTGGATACCAATGCAGTAACCCACGAAGCTTCTTCTTCCGTAGCCAAAGAGAGACTAATTGTCAATTTTTTCACATAATGAAATATAATGTAAGTGTACATACATATATACTTACTTGGACACGCAAATAAATTTGAATAAAAGATAAAAGTTATATGTGTACAAAATTCAGTCTTTTATTAAGCGTTTTATTAAAAGGTACATCGTAGCTATTTCTTATCTTATGTACTTAAAAAAATATTTTTGATTTACATATAACTTGTAGAAACTATCAGAAATTCTTCTAATGAATAAAGCTAACAGTCTTAAGTTGTACAAAAACAATAATAAAATAAATTTTTAAATAAAAAATTAAAAAAATTCAGTTCTCTTTAAATCTTAACATAAACATAGGTAAACTCTAGTCATAATTTAAATAAAATACTACATAAGGCAGAAAACAAAAACTTAAAATAATTCAACAAAAATACAAGTTATACTTAAATAAGAAAAAATTATATTTAAATATGTAAATAAAACTATTGCAGGCTGTTAAGAGCTTTTGCAAAATTATTGAAGGCATCTGCACTTGCTTTTAAGCCCTCCCCCATCGTTGCTATAGCCGCTGCCATCATTTTGTTGGCCTCCACATTAGATGACTGCACTCGGCTAGCATCTATTAAATACACAATGGGAAATATATTAATATTAAATCTTAATTTCATATGAAGTTTCATAAAACTTACCTTAAAGCGTCTGCCTGTTTACTGGCAATTTCCAGAAACCTGTCCTGCTTCTCTGCTTCTGCTGCCACACGCCTTCAATCGCCTTCTTGGCGTCGGTTTTGTAACGCTGGGGGTATCACAGCGCACATCCGAAATGGTTGGGGATAAGGGCATTTCTAAATTTAAATTTTCTTCCCCATCTTCCATAAGTAGTTGGTATTCCTAATCATTTTAAGATTTTTAATAACGACCATTCTAAAAACATTTTGTAACTTGCCTCTTTCATTGGGACATTTTCTCGTACTGAGCTTTGGCCTTCAATGTACTCATTCCCAATTATAGATATTACGCGCTGTTCCAGCTCTGAAATTGGGTTAACGCTCAAATGTTTATTACCTGTCATGGCCTGTTGCTTCTTCCTCTTTTTTAACGCTAGTACGGCTTTTTATATCCCTCCATACCTTTTTGTATAAAGTAAATAAAGCATACATTTTTACATCTATGTATATATGTACATACATATGACAACATTAAGTGTATCTGTGAATTTTTACTTATTATGCGCCATTGGTCGACACTTTTCACTACTCCGCCAAGACAATTCAATACCCATGGAGCTTTTGGAATTTTCCTCCTGCCAAACCCGGATTTTGTAGCATAACATCAATTATTTGGTTGAGTTGCTCGTTTGTGGCACGACTTCTCTTGGCAGCAGCGTTGACCGACATCCTAAAATATAGCAAAGATATTATTTAAAAACAAAACTAATATATCAAAATGTTGTTTGACTTACCTCCTGTAAAATTAGCAAAACCTTTTATGCCAACAACTGAAATTAATGTTCAACAAAATACAAAAAAATACGTATAAATAACAATTATTACTTTTACATTTAATTTAACATATATTTACCAAAATTAAAGAAATTAGTGAAAAAAATTTCTATTCACTATTTTTCAGACACAAATTCATTTGTTTTTTCCCATTCCTCTTTGTGCTTTTGGCTTATTTTAACAGAGGTGCCACATGATATCAAATTTAAATAAAGTTGCTAACCAGAAGTTAGTGAATTGCAACATCGTTACAGCAAACAATAATACTTGTAGACAAAATTAACTTTTATCGAATCGTTAAAAGTTACTGAATCGCACTACTGGCCGATCCATCGTTCAATAAGTCGTCCCAGATAGATCTCATACTGGGAAATGATTATTAACATTTTTGAATATTGAAGGCATCCGAAAGAATATATGCGGGCAAACATCAGCCTATAAAACAATATTCGGATGAGTACTTAGTGGTTCCATAAAAAAACTTAGGAAGTGCAGTCGTTTACCACTTCAGTGGTATCATCAGAAATTCCCAATCTCGAAAATTTATTAAGAAAGTTTTGAACAGGAAGAAATTCTTACAACCAGCGCACACTCAGCTGAAGATAGTTATTATACTCAAACAACCACTCGCAATGAGAATGGCAGATACGTTGTTAGGTTGCCATTTAAGACTGATTTCCCCGAAAAGATTTTTCTAGGGCCTTCGCGGTTTGTGGCGTTGACACAATATTCCAGAAGGAAAAAATCCCTTTCCAAAAATCCCGGCCTCCGGTGCCAGTATCAGGCAGTTCTAAACGAGTATATAACTCTCGAACACATGGAAGAAACTTCTTCGGATGAAAGCTCAGCTCAAGGTACATACCTGAGCTTTTACACTTGCCGAAGGAAGATCTTTACGACTCAGATTTCCTTCCATTCCACAAAACTAGTTCAACCAAAACCTTGGGCATTAAGTGGAACGCGCTCAATGACTCGTTCACTTATAGCTTTACAGCCATAGACCAAACTACAAAATCCACAAAACGCCAAAATCTCTCCTCAGTAGCAAAATTGTTTGATCCCGCTGGATGGCTAGCTAGTCATAAAAGCAAAAATTCTCATGCAGCAAATTATGGTTAGAAGTACTACAATGGGATGAAGAAATTTCAGCAGAATGCCTTCAAAATTGGAATGCACTAGTCCAAGATCTACCGAAAGTTTAACAAATAACCATGTCTCGTTGGCTGCATTTCGAAACAATTTCTTTGGCTTCTTTATCCGTTTTCTTTAATAAATAACATATATATATATATATGTGTCCTTTATTTAATTAAATATAATATAAATACAAATTGTAGCATAAAATACTTAAATAAAATGTTCACGAAGAACATAGGGCGTCAACAAATTCTCTCCATCTATTTTGATCTCTGGCAAGTAGCTTAATTTCGTTCCATGTTTTTTGAACTGATTCGTGTTCATTTCGTATGCACCGGATCCATGTATTACGTGGTCGGCCTGGATGTCGTTGACCTTGAGAGTTCCACTCTAGTGCAGCTCTGGCAATATCATTTGCTGGTCGCCTGAGAATATGGCCGATCCATGTCCATTTACGTTTCTTAATATCAAATTCAATGGGACAACAATCTGCCAGATTCCAAAGGGCTTCATTTGATACCCAATTTGGCCAGTATATACGTAAAATCTGTCTCAGACACCGATTCACGAAAGTTTGTATTTTCTTCATGGCCAGCTTTGTAAGGCTCCATGTAGTACAACCATACAGCAGCACAGATTTTACGCTATAGTTGAATATACGTAGCTTAGTTTTCTGGGATATGTTGTTAGCGCGCCAAATTTTGTGCAGTTTGAGGAACGCAACACGGGCCTTGTTGATTCGGTCACCAATGTCGGCTACAGAGCCACCGCCTTTTGCGATTTTACAACCGAGATAGTTGAAAGATTCTACATCTTCCATTACGGTTCCATCAACAATAAGGGGCGATGAAATGTTGGTACCGATACGCATCAGCTTTGATTTTTTAAAGTTAATTCTCAATCCTACTTGTTTGGCGTTTTCGGGGAGTCTCTTTATCTTAGCTTCTATATCTGCAAAGCGATGGGCCATTAGACAAATGTCATCTGCGTAGTCTATATCATTTAGGTACTCTATCATATTCCATCGAATGCCGGTAGGGGCCTCACTATTTGTCTTTTCCATTACACAGTCTAAAAGAAGAATGAATAATGTGGGAGACAGGACACAGCCTTGCTTACGCCTGTAACGGTTGTGTAAGGTTGGCTTTCCCTTCCGTTAAATCGGACCTTACACTCTGCGTCTTTGTACAGCTCGCGTATTAGAGTGACGATTTTTTCAGGTATACCTTTACCGATTAATGCAGACCACAAAGAATTTCGGGATATTGTGTCGAAAGCACGTTCAAAATCTACGAAAATCAGGTATAGGGGTGTGTTGTACTCTGCCGATTGCTCAATAATAATGCGTAGAGTATTGACGTGATCGACACAAGATCGTCCAGGCCGAAAACCAGCTTGTTCATTATGAATAGTTTGTTCTACCACTGGTGAAATTCGCTGTAGTAGTAGAGTTACCATCACTTTCCCTATAGCGTTAAGCACGGTTATACCGCGCCAGTTTTTACACTGAGTAAGATCACCCTTTTTTAGGGATTGTGACTACTACACCCTCTTTCCAATCTGCAGGAATTTGATTGTTGAGCCATGCACGTCTTATCAGTGGAGTCAGAACTTCAGCTAATGTATCAGCACCATATTTTAAGAGCTCGGCGGGAATGTTGTCGGGACCAGACGATTTACAATTTTACAGCTGTTTTAATGCCGCTGCAACTTCGGAACATGACGGGGGATCAGTAGAAATATCCCTTCTTGGATTGCGTCGTGTAGAAAACGTTACCGGATCAGCCTGGTTGTAGTTGTTGTTTTCAGTTGATGCCTGTGATGAGAAGTGTTCGCGCCACCGTCCTAGTTGTTGATCTGTGGTTGTTACTCTGTACCATCATTTGCTTTAAGCGACATAGTGCCTCGTATATTGTTGCCGCTCATCTGCTTAATGGCAGAGTAAACTGCACGCAGGTTGCCTGTGTTGGACGCTTTTTCGGCTTGTTCCGCTATACCATTAAAATATTTTTCTCGATCAGCCCGTACCATATAATTTACTTTTCGAGAAGACTGGCGGTATTCTAATTTAGCTTGTTCTTTTGCAGCAGTTGTTTTGGCTTGCAACCGTGCTTTACGAAGACGTTTTCGATTTTCAATCTCATCCCAGGATTCAGAGCTAATCCACGGTTTAATTTTATTTAGCTTTACTCCGAGAGTTGACTTTGCCGTATCTTTGCAGGCTGTAACTTCGTCTGACCACGTATGTTGCTCATTGCTTGTAAGGTTGGATCTTTACCTTTGGTTATATACCGTTGAGACGACTGAATCGTGGAACTGAGCTGTGTTGTATTTATCGAACTTTTCTATCGCTCTGTTAACTGCCGCAGGTCGGAGACGAAAAACAGCTACGAGTAGGGAGGGAGTGATCGCTGGCAACGTCAGCTCCTTGTCTAGCTCTTACATCCATAAGGGAACCCAAGAAAAGTCGACTAACAATTATATGGTCAATTTGGTTGAAAGTTTGACCTTCTGGTGATTCCCAAGTATATTTATGAATATTTTTGTGTGGGAATTTCGTTCCACCAATAAAAAGTCGGTTACGGGCGCAGAAATCAACTAATCTGTCACCATTATTGTTCCGTGACGATCCCAGGCCCTGCTTGCCCATAACCGCTTGTAGGTTGTCGCTTCCTACTTTGGCATTGAAGTCACCCAAAAATATCTTAATATCCCCTGCTGGCACAGAACTTATCACGTAATCAAGTTGACCATAAAAATCATCCTTAACGCTATCATCATCCGCGTCGGTTGGTGCGTAACATTGCACTTTGGTGACAGCAACAAACCGACGGCGTTTATCCTGTGGGTGGTGTTACCGGAGTAAATGAAATGGTAACCAGAAGGCAGCTGTGTTGTGCCATTGTTTAACCATCGAACTTCACTTAAACCCAGAATGTCTAGTTTGTAGGAGACCATTTCCTTTCGAACTTGCTCGAGTCTCGATGTTTCAGAGAGAGTTCTTACATTCTATGTACCAATCATAAACCGTTGTTTGAAGCCAAAAGTCGTCATCGTGGGGGGATCATTATTTAAATTTATTGACGTTTCTGTAATCATTTGAATTTAAGAAGATTGACTGATTAGGCCAAAGCTTCCGATCCTAGAGTTGGGGCTGTCAACGCCGCTAGGCCGGGTTAAATACAGTTGAGTTTCAGTGACTTAATATTACCGGTTGTCACCTAGTTTCCTGAGACGCTTCGGCATTAGCCTGCACTCAGGACACTCAGTCCTGCACGCCTTCTCAACTTTAGCTGCCATCAGATGGGTGCCTGAATGCCATTTCCAGGGAACACTTGGTCTAAGACCGGAAGTTATGAGATGCTTGGGAATTTCGGACAAAGGAATCGCTTCTTGCTACCCCCAAGTGGATAGCAGACAGAGAGCTTTCAACCTCTAAGAAAGACCCCGTCCCCCAATAAATAACATAGTCTCTCAATATTACTGAGGCGGCTGTTATTTATGTGAAGTGCGGTAAAGAGGTCTCTAAATGTTGCCCACGAAAGATAGTCTCCATTAAAGACATCCATGTCACATGGTGCTAACGGTAGGTTGTGCGGGACACTATCTCCTACTGAAACATCACCCCTACCGACAGGACGCCTTGGTTCACGCACAGTCTGCAAATTGTCTCTTTTAGTTTTTATTGCATTCATAAAGAGAGCATAAGTTGCAAAAGCCGCGTCATATTTATTTTAAATTGTTTCTTGTAGCTCTTTATCTATTTTTTTTTTTTTGTTTTTTTAAGGGAATTTCGGCTTCAATCATGGCCTCTTCACACGCCGCCCTAGCTTTTTCCCATAAAACCCGTTATTTTTCGGTAGCCACCTCTAATGTGTTTTTATTATTTGGAATCAAAATTTAAAATGCATTTGTATTTTGAATAAAAGTATTGCAAATACCTACTTTCCACAAATTTAGATTGCATTATCCAATTGTATAATTTAATGCGGGCTTAATTAAAAGGTATTCTAAGAATAGTTCGCAATTCATCAAATATTTTTTACTTTTACTTTTTGTTTGAAAAAGTTCGTTTTTTTAAAGAATTTTTGATAGCTTTAAATTATTTTCAATATGAAGATAATATAGACTAACAGATTTATGTAATAGTTGGCGATCTTTTCTAACGTTTCAAATCATTTCTTTGTTTAGTCGAAGACCACTGGCTTTTTGATAAAGACGTTGAAACACTTCTTGGATGTGTGAAAAATTATATAAGTGCTAATAAGTTACGAAATTCATAATTTATGGCTGGCTTCATAAACGCAGTTTGCAAAGCAACACTAGAATGCCTTGTAAACTCATGCTTCCAGTGTTGCTTTGCAAGCTGTGTTTATGAAATCAGCCTATACTATGAAATATAGATTAGAACCAATAATGCGTGATCGTGATTAATTTTTTGTTTCCATCACTTAATCGCATTATTTAACAAGTTAGAATACGCAAATTGTTTCTATTCATTTCTACAAGTTAAATCAACTACGGTTAGTATAGAATTCTCATATCTGATGATTGATTATTCCATATTTCATTTCAGTTTTTCATTTATATATGTTTATTTGGTTTTTATCTTTTGTAGTTGAATTTCTTAATTCAGCCAACTGTGACAACGTAAACAGGTAGTTTGACGGTTGTCATAGTTTTAAATATTAATGTTTGCGCGTAATTATTTGAACTGTTTTTGGTTTATGTTGAAAGGAATTGTTTGGATCAAGTAAAAATTTGACTTCACATATTTCTTTTACACATTAAAATTAATTTTTTGATTGAAATATATTTATCAAGAAAGTATTATTGAAACAATTTATTCATCAGACAAGCACAACGGACCAGTAATAATAATAATTTTTTTTATAATCTAAAATTGTTTTCGTGAGTATTTCGTGAGCTTTACTTTTGGTTATTATGACTAACTTTTTTCCACTCACGTGATCTTGTATAAACGGGTATAAATTTTTTTATCGTGAGATTGCATGAGCGTGAGTGAAAATTCACTCACCTTTTATACAACAACTTGAATAATTAAATAATTTACCACACAGTTTCTTTTTCTTTATAAATTTAGTCGACACTTCTCACTATTTTTATACCCTCCACCAAAAAATTTGTTAAGGGGATATATAGGTTTGTCATTCCGTATGTAATTTTTTCATTATTCATTTAAGACCCCATAAAGTATATATATTCTGGATAGAGAAGTCGAGTGAGCGATGTCTGTCTGCTACATTTTGGTGTATTTAGAATTAAGGCCAAAACACAACATAGAGACATAAATTTTATACCATTCTCTTGAACTTTTTCATAAAATTGTTCGGTTTGAAAATAACAAAACTTGGTCCAATAATTAATGAGATATAGCCAAAAGACTTTTTTTGTTATATTTCCTATTCTGTTGTTTTTTTATGGCCCCGGCTGTCCTACGGTCAATTTTATGAAGCAGATCTCTTGTATGGAGTTCTACGAAGGTTTAGACTGAAAATAATTGAAGTCGGTCCATTAACGACTAAAATATGGGCAAAAAAATGGTATTTGAAATAATTTTACTTTTAAAATTTTTTGAAAAAGTTGCGCTGGGATTCAATACAATAACCTACTAGTTGGTAGTCACAAGCGCTTCTTATACACCACAGATCAGTTGTATTTTTCATAGTAGTTTACGCTTTTAAATACATAATACATATATCTTATTTATAATAAAATACTAAATCTTCAAATTCTTGGTGGAAATT
This sequence comes from Gymnocheta viridis, assembly GCA_956483585.1. Classification (NCBI taxonomy): domain Eukaryota; kingdom Metazoa; phylum Arthropoda; class Insecta; order Diptera; family Tachinidae; genus Gymnocheta; species Gymnocheta viridis. Next base: position 29,737,502 of record OY101443.1, read on the forward strand.
GGTGTGGTTGTTGTAAATTCCCTTTTTTTGTCACACATACAGCAATACTGAAATGCCTTCATGGGCACATGCACACATTGTGTGTATACATGTGCATATTTAGACAGTCGTAAAGTAAAGATTTGTTTTTTTTTGTTTGTTTCTTCAAACATTTTTTTACGTTTATTCGTATAATATTATGCATGCATATTACAGTATTTTTTATCGCTTATATTTTCTTTTCGTATATAAATAACCATAATTATTTTTTATATTATTTATATTAAAAAAATGTAATGGATCGTCAATACACTATGTACGAGTAGATATACAAAATCAATGAAATTGAATTTTAGTTTTGTTTTAAAAATGTGTTAATTTTTCATTTTTTATGACTATTTGTGATTTCAGAAGAAAGGCAAAATTGATGCTTACATCTTGTTTTATACTTGTGTAATTTTCTTTATTTTCTATATTCCGGTGAAGAGCGTACCTGCAGTATATCAGAACCCGGTATTAGTATTGTATTTGTACAATGTGATAAAACATCTTTTGACAATTAAAATGTTGTTTGGATACTTAGTAACACATAACAAAGCAGAAAAATCTCTGCCCGGCTAGAATTTGATAAGAAATGTTTCTTTCATTCTGTAACATCAGTGAGTTAATCTTCAAAAGCACTTCAATTAATTGCCATTTTTTATAAAATGAAAACAAAGTTTGATGTAAGAATTTAATTTAATATCAAGCTCCAAAATGTAATTAGCAAAGAAACTAAAAAATTGACAACCCCGCGAAAATAGCGCATATTCTAAAAATTGCAACTGCAATATTCGAAATTATTCCCAAAATTTATTTAAAAAAAATCATATAATTGGCAATCGGCAGCCAAAAATCTTGAAAAAATCTAAAATGCCAAAAATTCTTAAAAATATGCGAACATCACGAAAATTGTATGATTTAATATTGATTAAAAAACAGCAACATTATAGAGTAAAAAAACTTAAAAAATATCATTTCCATTGTGAAAATTAAACTTTTATTAAAAACTATTTTGTATTTGGAATAAAAATTTAAAATGCATTTGTATTTTGAATAAAAGTATTGCAAATACCTACTTTCCACAAATTTATATTTAGCTTCTAGCCAATTGAATAATTTAATGTGGGCTTAATTAAAAGGTATTCTAAGAATAGTTCGCAATTCATCAAATATTTTTCAAACAATCAGTTCCTATCGTACATATCACACATATGAACTTTGGCTTTTTAGATCGGAATGTTTGGGGAAAATTTCCAAAAATAGTATATGGATACATATTTGTAATTCATTTTTTTTTGCTTATTTTCGTATATTCCCCAATTCAACATATACAAAATGAAAGTCCATTGTGTTTCTGTCAGAAATATACAGGTTATGTTGAACCAAAACTTTTATCATCTGGTCCAACCGCAATACACATAAGTAAATGGAAAACTAAAAAAATGTTTAATAAAATTTCAAACAAAAAATTAAATTAAAATAATGAATTAAAATATGTTATTATATTTTATAATATAAAATTTTTTCTTACACCGTCAAGTTATTTTTATTTTTGGTATTATTATTATATTATATCAAATAAAAACGTCGACAACGGAAAAAAACGCAAAAATTAATAAAAAAAATTTATAAATTTTTTTTTAATAAATTGTGGAACAAACTTTTTCAAATAAAAAGTAAAAGTAATAAAAACAACTAAAATGTATAAAAAATTGTAAAAAAATAACATTGTGTTGTGTTCAGGATTCGAAACCGTGCCACCGGGTAGGATACCTTACCCGGTTTCAAATCCTGAACAACACTATGCAATTTTTTTAAAATTATTTTCAATATGAAGATAATATAGACTAACAGATTTATGTAATAGTTGGCGATCTTTTCTAACGTTTCAAATCATTTCTTTGTTTAGTCGAAGACCACTGGCTTTTTGATAAAGACGTTGAAACACTTCTTGGATGTGTGAAAAACTATATAAGTGCTAATAAGTTACGAAATTCATAATTTATGGCTGACTTCATAAACGCAGTTTGCAAAGCAATACTAGAATGCCTTGTAAACCCATGCTTCCAGTGTTGCTTTGCAAGCTGTGTTTATGAAATCAGCCTATACTATGAAATATAGATTAGAACCAATAATGCGTGATCGTGATTAATTTTTTGTTTCCATCACTTAATCGCATTATTTAACAAGTTAGAATACGCAAATTGTTTCTATTCATTTCTACAAGTTAAATCAACTACGGTTAGTATAGAATTCTCATATCTGATGATTGATTATTCCATATTTCATTTCAGTTTTTCATTTATGTATGTTTATTTGGTTTTTATCTTTTGTAGTTGAATTTCCTAATTCAGCCAACTGTGACAACGTAAACAGGTAGTTTGACGGTTGTCATAGTTTTAAATATTAATGTTTCCGCGTAATTATTTGAACTGTTTTTGGTTTATGTTGAAAGGAATTGTTTGGATCAAGTAAAAATTTGACTTGACATATTTCTTTTACACATTAAAATTAATTTTTTGATTAAAATATATTTATCAAGAAAGTATTATTGAAACAATTTATTCATCAGACAAGCACAACGGACCAGTAATAATAATAATTTTTTTTATAATCTAAAATTGTTTTCGTGAGTATTTCGTGAGCTTTACTTTTGGTTATTATGACTAACTTTTTTCCACTCACGTGATCTTGTATAAACGGGTATAAATTTTTTTATCGTGAGATTGCATGAGCGTGAGTGAAAATTCACTCACCTTTTATACAACAAATTGAATAATTAAATAATTTACCACACAGTTTCTTTTTCTTTATAAATTTAGTCGACACTTCTCACTATTTTTATACCCTCCACCAAAAAATTTGGTAAGGGGATATATAGGTTTGTCATTCCGTATGTAATTTTTTCATTATTCATTTAAGACCCCATAAAGTATATATATTCTGGATCCTTATAGATAGAGAAGTCGAGTGAGCGATGTCTGTCTGCTACTTTTTGGTGTAGTTAGAATTAAGGCCAAAACACAACATAGAGACATAAATTTTATACCATTCTCTTGAACTTTTTCATAAAATTGTTCGGTTTGAAAATAACAAAACTTGGTCCAATAATTAATGAGATATAGCCAAAAGACTTTTTTTGTTATATTTCCTATTCTGTTGTTTTTTTATGACCCCGGCTGTCCTACGGTCAATTTTATGAAGCAGATCTCTTGTATGGAGTTCTACGAAGGTTTGGACTGAAAATAATTGAAGTAGGTCCATTAACGACTAAAATATGGGCAAATAAATGGTATTTGAAATAATTTTACTTTTAAAATTTTTTGAAAAAGTTGCGCTGGGGTTCAATACAATAACCTACTGGTTGGTAGTCACAAGCGCTTCTTACACACCACAGAGCAGTTGTATTATTCATAGTAGTTTACGCTTTTAAGTACATAATACATATATCTTACTTATAATAAAATACTAAATCTTCAAATTCTTGGTGGAAATTGGTGTGGTTGTTGTAAATTCCCTTTTTTTGTCACACATACAGCAATACTGAAATGCCTTCATGGGCACATGCACACATTGTGTGTATACATGTGCATATTTAGACAGTCGTAAAGTAAAGATTTGTTTTTTTTTGTTTGTTTCTTCAAACATTTTTTTACGTTTATTCGTATAATATTATGCATGCATATTACAGTATTTTTTATCGCTTATATTTTCTTTTCGTATATAAATAACCATAATTATTTTTTATATTATTTATATTAAAAAAAATGTAATGGATCGTCAATACACTATGTACGAGTAGATATACAAAATCAATGAAATTGAATTTTAGTTTTGTTTTAAAAATGTGTTAATTTTTCATTTTTTATGACTATTTGTGATTTCAGAAGAAAGGCAAAATTGATGCTTACATCTTGTTTTATACTTGTGTAATTTTCTTTATTTTCTATATTCCGGTGAAGAGCGTACCTGCAGTATATCAGAACCCGGTATTATTATTGTTTTTTTACAATGTGATAAAACATCTTTTGACAATTAAAATGTTGTTTTGATACTTAGTAACACATAACAAAGCAGAAAAATCTCTGCCCGGCTAGAATTTGATAAGAAATGTTTCTTTCATTCTGTAACATCAGTGAGTTAATCTTCAAAAGCACTTCAATTAATTGCCATTTTTTTATAAAATGAAAACAAAGTTTGATGTAAGAATTTAATTTAATATCAAGCTCCAAAATGTAATTAGCAAAGAAACTAAAAAATTGACAACCCCGCGAAAATAGCGCATATTCTAAAAATTGCAACTGCAATATTGGAAATTATTCCCAAAATTTATTTAAAAAAAATCATATAATTGGCAATCGGCAGCCAAAAATCTTGAAAAAATCTAAAATGCCAAAAATTCTTAAAAATATGCGAACATCACGAAAATTGTATGATTTAATATTGATTAAAAAACAGCAACATTATAGAGTAAAAAAACTTAAAAAATATCATTTCCATTGTGAAAATTAAACTTTTATTAAAAACTATTTTGTATTTGGAATAAAAATTTAAAATGCATTTGTATTTTGAATAAAAGTATTGCAAATACCTACTTTCCACAAATTTATATTTAGCTTCTAGCCAATTGAATAATTTAATGTGGGCTTAATTAAAAGGTATTCTAAGAATAGTTCGCAATTCATCAAATATTTTTCAAACAATCAGTTCCTATCGTACATATCACACATATGAACTTTGGCTTTTTAGATCGGAATGTTTGGGGAAAATTTCCAAAAATAGTATATGGATACATATTTGTAATTCATTTTTTTTGCTTATTTTCGTATATTCCCCAATTCAACATATACAAAATGAAAGTCCATTGTGTTTCTGTCAGAAATATACAGGTTATGTTGAACCAAAACTTTTATCATCTGGTCCAACCGCAATACACATAAGTAAATGGAAAACTAAAAAAATGTTTAATAAAATTTCAAACAAAAAATTAAATTAAAATAATGAATTAAAATATGTTATTATATTTTATAATATAAAATTTTTTCTTACACCGTCAAGTTATTTTTATTTTTGGTATTATTATTATATTATATCAAATAAAAACGTCGACAACGGAAAAAAACGCAAAAATTAATAAAAAAAATTTATAAATTTTTTTTTAATAAATTGTGGAACAAACTTTTTCAAATAAAAAGTAAAAGTAATAAAAACAACTAAAATGTATAAAAAATTGTAAAAAAATAACATTGTGTTGTGTTCAGGATTCGAAACCGTGCCACCGGGTAGGATACCTTACCCGGTTTCAAATCCTGAACAACACTGCAATTTTTTTAAAATTATTTTCAATATGAAGATAATATAGACTAACAGATTTATGTAATAGTTGGCGATCTTTTCTAACGGTTTAAATCATTTCTTTGTTTAGTCGAAGACCACTGGCTTTTTGTTAAAGACGTTGCAACACTTCTTGGATGTGTGAAAAATTATATAAGTGCTAATAAGTTACGAAATTCATAATTTATGGCTGACTTCATAAACGCAGTTTGCAAAGCAACACTAGAATGCCTTGTAAACTCATGCTTCCAGTGTTGCTTTGCAAGCTGTGTTTATGAAATCAGCCTATACTATGAAATATAGATTAGAACCAATAATGCGTGGTCGTGATTAATTTTTTGTTTCCATCACGTGGGGGTGCGTCCGAGAGACGGTGAGTGGCAATTGTTTTTGCTTTAATGTTATTTTTCCATTTAAATTATTTTTTTTAATTGTTTTTCGTATTTCGTGTGCTGAATTTTCGTGATTGTGAGTTCTTTCGTCACTCCATACTATGGTGAAGGGTATATAAGATTCGACACAGCCGAATATATCTCTCTTACTTGTTACAACTTTGATATTGTTTAAACTTTTCATTTGGTTTAATGAAGGTTTAATATAATATCTCAAGTTGTTCTAAGAAATATTTGGGTAAAGTTCCCTGATGATCTGCATTAGCAACAGTGAAATGCGCATAGGAACAAGCTATACCCCTCAATAATCAATTGCAATCTGTTTTTAACAAAATTGTTAATGTTTTGCTGAATAAGTAAAATATTAATTTTGGGAAAAAGTGCGAATAAAAAATTAAAAATACTTAAATTTGAGAGATTCCCATAAAAAGCACCAATTATTAACTTGACAAGCACTCGGCCGCAAAATTTTGTTTGTCATCACTCTATACAAATGTATAGCAGTTGTTGTTTTACATTTTCTACAAACCTCTTACAACTACAATTAGAGTTGAAAAAAAGTCAGCCTAGGTAGTAATGGTAAAGTAAGAAAACAAAAACAATTGGTTGATTATTGAGTTCTTGTTACAACTTTGATATTTTTTAAACTTTTCATTTGGTTTAATGAAGGTTTAATATAATATCTTCAGTTGTTCTAAGAAATATTTGGGTAAAGTTCCCTGATGATCTGCATTAGCAACAGTGAAATGCGCATAGGAACAAGCTATACCCCTCAATAATCAATTGCAATTTGTTTTTAACAAAATTGTTAATGTTTTACTGAATAAGTAAAATATTAATATTGGGAAAAAGTGCGAAAAAAAATTTAAAATACTAAAATTTTGCGATTCCTATAAAAAGCACCAAAGTTGTTAAGTTCAATTATTTCCTTTGACATTGGAACCTTTAGTTAGTAATTGGCAATGATAACTCCGATTTACATACATCATTATTATTTTTATTAATATAGGAAAAGGCAATTGCAGAAGTTTTAACCTTGATGCGGAGGCAGAAGAAATTGATGATCGATTATTCAACAGTTTCCCAAATACACCATGCATTATATGCATAATTGGCCAACAGGCTCCATCCCGTTCTATCAGTATGACTGAAGTATCTGAATACGAGTTTATGAAAACGCCAAATCTGAAGATTCGCAATGCATTACAAAGCTATAATAGCTTGAAAAATGTATTGCGTAATTATTTTCAGAAAAGCATAAGCAAAAAATTCACTATATGACCCTTTTTGAAAATCAGTAGAAGATTTAATATATCTCACTAAGGTTTTCGTTACACGTAGCTTATATACGTGGACGTTGCTTTTAAACTTAAATATTCCATTTTCGACAGAACTGATTTCTTATATATTTATTTTTTTGTTTGTTTGATACTCTACAAAAAAATCTAGTCTATATTTCTTGACAACAATAGCAAGGGGATTTCTGAAAACCTTTTGCTGTCTACTTTCCTATTACATTTTAGATTATAAGTGCTCATTCAAATTTTGTACAGCAAATGCATTGCAAGCCATTTTTAACATGCTTATCAAGGCGGTACTATTGCTTACGAGGATTAGTATTTGTTCATATAGAGTTACAAATAACATATCTACTTCCTCCAACTAAAGCAATTTTATTGGTAATTTTTACAAACCTTTTGAAAAAAGAATACTATATCGAAAAAGAAATAGGATATTGATTATGAAAATATTTCACGGGCTGATATATTTTTTTTGGGGGATTTAAATGGTAGTCATAAAATTATATGTTTTAAAACAATAAAACGGAAAAATATGACGAGGAAGAACAAGCACTATCACAAATCAATAAACATAAATAAAAAAGTCTTATTATTTTATGACTTCTTTTGTTGAAACACAACAAAAATTTGTTTAAAATGGTAACCAATTTGACGATATGACTTAATAAGACGCCGTTTGAATCTCCCATTTATATTTATAATTAATTTAGTTTTAATTAATTGTTGAAATTCTTTGTTTTTGTCATTTTTTAAATTGAAATAAATCTATGTTTTTTGAATACAAAAAGCTTCACCCTATTTTATTTTAAAATACCCTTTTTAAGGCACTTTTTTGGATTCTGATTTTGCGCAGATGCACAAATGACAATTTTAATAATTTAAATGAAAACCAATATTAAATAAAAAGTTCTTTTCTTTTAGGATAAAAAAAATGTTCCAGAACCTGAGACGTCATTGAGTAGTAAGAACTCGACTCTGCAGTCCTCTGAAGATGTTTTCTGCATGTCAGCGGAGAGCTATCAAGACATTACCAATAATGATTCCGTTTCTTATGAATTGGCAAATGACGAAGCGGATATGGGTAACTCTAGAAATGCTGGCAGTAGTAAGGGTTCAAATACAATTGTTCCGCCTTTCTTTAATAACCAAAGTACACCTAAGAAGCGATCCTTTGTGACAAAGGTAGAATTTTTTATTGATTCCCATTAATGGCGCTACACATAAACTACTCATTTTTCACTACTTTTTTAATCAGAAATAAAATAAAAATAAACAAATATTTAATACATCAACAAGAATCTTTATAAACAGCTATTAACACAGACAAAATTATAATCAGTCGAAAAACTGCATTTTACTAACTCTATCACTTCTAAAACTCTTTTTGGTTCTATCTAAACTAATAAAATGTACACATCAACGTGTGAAAATAAAGTTGATAAGTTCAATCATTTCCTTTGACATTGGAACCTTTAGTCAGTAATTGGCAATGATAACTCCGATTTACATACATCATTATTATTTTTATTAATATAGGAAAAGACAATTGCAGAAGTTTTTAGCCCTGATGGGGAGGCGGAAGAAATAGATGATCAATTATTCAACAGTTGCCCAGACACACCATGCGGACAAAGCATTATATGCATAATTGACCAACAAGCTCCATCCCGTTCTCTAAGTATGACTGAAGTATCTGAATACGAGTTTATAAAAACGCCAAATCTGAAGATTCGCAATGCATTAAAAAGGTATAATAGCTTGAAAAATGTAGTGCGCAATTCTTTTCGGAAAAGCAAAAGCTTTATTAAGAAAAAAGGAAAACGTTTGTCTACGTCTTTAAATATTTCAATGAGTAATGCAACAGCAAGCTCTGATAAGCAGTCATGTACAGACTCTATTATTAATCTAGAGGACTTGTTAACGGTTAATGAATCAGCAACTGTTAGTGAACAACTGGCACAAACAGTAAGCATTTGCCGCCAATTTCCCGATTTGGAAATTTCGATGGAAATGGTTGAGGCTGAGAGACTGTTGCTATTTTCAGCACTTCGCCGAGAAAATCAGCTGACTTTCTCCTCAACAGCAACGAAAAATCATATGCCACACATGCGATTCTTTATTGATGATATGTTTTTGCCTGTTGTTTCTGATGGTAATCAGGATATATTTTTTAATTATTTTTATATTGTTACCTTTGAATGTGGTGGTATCATTAAGTCTACAAAATCGTCAGAGTGTATGAATGGAATAGCTGTGTTTCGTGATAACGGCATTGAGTTCGTACAGTGTACAGAGTTGGAAACAGATGGTATAAATGAAATGAAGAAGAACGCTGTTAAATGCAATATTTTTATGCTTCGCTTGCGTAAAATATCTACCGTTTCAATTGAACCAAACCAAAAAGTAAGATGTTACAATAATGTATAGTGAATATATAACTTTTAATTGTATTTTATTGCAGACAATAATCGAGGCTTTGACAAAAACTCCTTCACCAACACTAAAGTCGACTTCATCATCCTCAACATCGTCTTCTTCCTTAAACGAAATCGTTTCCAGATTTCGTTTGCATGCTTCTTTCACTTTAGATGCTAAAGATTTTATGCCTTACGAATACGTGCAACAAGAATCAGTGAATTCGGATAGAATTTGTTTACGAGCGTCTTGCTTGTGTACATTACCATTAACAACGCAAAGGAAATCAACAAATTTATCAGGACAACTACGCTTAAAAGGGAGAGCGGAAATGCGCTTTCCCAAACATGCGTTTAATGGGTTTCTAAATGTCAAAGATCCTCAGAAACAGCATTACTGGAATAGACGGTGGTGCACGTTAGACGGCATTTTCTTACATGTTTGGCAAGATCAAAACAGTTTGTGTACATCGCCTCTCCTAGTTATTGATTTGAGAGATTCTAAAAACAATATGGATTGCCCTTTGACTTGTTCATCTAGAGAATTGTGCGCCCGACCACATTCGTTTTCATTAGTATGTAAAATTGACATACCATGCGAAAATACATCTACAGTATTTTTTGGAGCTGATACGCAGGAAAATGTAGATGATTGGTTAAAAAACTTAAACACTGTATTGGATTTTATTACAACGTGGCTTTGTTAAAGGCTTGGTTGTGTCTATGTATTGATAAAAAATACTGGTGGCCACAGTAATAAACGATTAATAAAGATAAAAGTGGTTTAAAATATTTATGTGGGGCTCGATTCTATTATGGACTGTAATAACACTGTTTTTTCGGGTTTCAAAGTTGAGTTTATATAAGTACATATATGTAACTAACAAACACACGGTGTGCTTCGCTACAACCACCGTCATTAAATGAAATAAATATTTATAAGAAAAATTATATCCACAAGTATATTTTTATATAATAACTTAAAATTGCAATTGAATTTATAAAGTTAATGAACGTTTTAGATAATACTTTTTGTTTTGCTAGCTTCAGCAAGAATATATACATTTTTTGGCCTTTCGTGCAACACATTCCTGGTGTTTCTTTTTTAAATTTAAGCGAAGCACAATTACCAGTGATACTGCGATGCAAACAATATCCAAATTAACATCATAATGGAATGCAGGATTTACATCAACATGTGCATTCATTGGTGTTTGTAAACAATCCATTCCCTGCCGGAGGTAGTACCAGTACTTAACTAGTACTAAACTAGTACAAAAATCACCAGTACTAGTTCTCAACTGTAAACTTTTCTATACAATCTTAATGCTCAAATTAGCATTGAGTGTGCTTGGAAAATTACTAGTACAATTGATTCTAGGCTTGTACTAGTACACATGGACCCAATTGGGTTCTTTGGAACCAGTTTGTTACTAGTTCTTTTGTGATTGAAAAATCACTAGTACAATTGATTCTAGGGTTGTACTAGTACACATGGACCCAATTGGGTTCTTTGGAACCAGTTTGTTACTAGTTTTTTTGAAAAATTTCCCATAATACGTCGATTTACTCTCCTGTTGCTCTAGTGAAAAGTACTATTAAATCAAATTAGTTTTTTTGTTTGGTTTTATTTTTTAAAATACTTATAATACAAAAGGAAATAACTTAAAAATTAAATATTTTGCACATTTTTTCAGGTTATTAAGTTAACATAAAAATATCATCAGTTTGATAAACGTAAAAGAGTAACATTTGTAGTAATATTAAAATGTAAGGTAAAGGCCCATTTTTTCAAGGCTGGCTAGACCTTATGATAATCAAGCAAAATATAAATAATATCACTAAATTTGTTTCTTAAGTCGATTTTTCAGTCTCAGTTTCTACATTGGTTTCTTTCTTTGACTTTTCCAAACGATTGGATTTAAATATTCTTTTTTTTTGCAGTTGAAATGCCTTTCTCAACGCGGTGTCAGGCTCTTCAGAAAATACAGCAGTAGCATCTAAATAATGATATATAAAATTTTATTAAGGGGTTTAACGGTTCAGAAAATTGTTGATTATTAATTAATTTACCTATCAAAGCAGAATAAAAGTTTTCAAATTTGTTAAGACTCTTTTTGCCATGAGTACCATCAACGTTAAAATCTTGAATTATGTCGTGTCCCAAAATTTCATTTAGGTATCGCCCAACATTTCCTTTTAACAATGATTTCATTCGTCGTAACTGCGAAAAAGATGACATTAATAATAGGCATGTTTTTTGCAGACCGGATTAAGATTACGATTAACTCTATTTAGTTAAAAAATGGGTCAAATCAAGTCCAGAAATTGTTGGCCTGAGGGCCAATGTTATTCACAAAATCAAATTCTTCACACTCTTTTTAAATTTTTGCGGTGCAATACTCTACTTTTATATTCAATTATTTGTTTTTTTAATATTCTTTTAAAATATCTTTTAAATGTACTCATTTTAAAATGTTTTAAAAATACCTTTTAATAAATTTTGTAAACTAAACTTTTTTACGCACAAGCGACTTCACTAACAAAGCAAACTAAAATAAAAGGGAAATCACAAAAATATATTGTTTCTTCTTTATGCATGCTTGCCACACATTGTTTTATTATTTAGCCGGTCACCGTGGTTTTTAATGTATGGTAGCACTTAAAAAATCAAAGAAATGCAAATGAAAATTAGTATTTTGCATTTAAACATATTTTTTATAATAATGATGGTATAAATCATCGATTTGAAATCAAATTTAAGAAGCACCATCAAAATACAAACACGCAAATTTTTGTTTTGTTAAACAAAAATTCTATCAGTCCACAAGTGGTTCCCTTGTACTACATCTAGTACTCATAAGCACTAGTATTTTTATATAAAAACTCTAACCCCGTTTTCACTAGTACCTTTTGTTCTAGTAATTGTACTAGTAGCTTTAAGACAATTAACTTTCAATCTCCTGCAGGGTTGCAACTCTTTCTGCGTGTTGTTTCTGGGACTCTAATAAGCGTGACTGAGTTGTACTTAGACATTCTCTTTTGATCCGCACAAACTTCGTGTGTCCGTGTATGTATGTACTTTTTTGAGAACACGTACACGAACTTCGTGTTCGGCTACACTCAAACCTGTGTATCGCACATGTACCTTTTTTGCCGTACACGAACTTAAAATAAAATACACGCGACCATGTGCAGTTGAAGTGTGTTCGGATCGAACAGTACGTGTGCGACTCATGTTCGTGTGCGCAGCCAAATATTAAAATAAAACACATTTATGTGCGTGTTCGCCACCGTACAAAATTTAGCCACACACATAAATGTTGTGTAAATAAAAATATTTGGTGGTTGCTTTTGAACAGTACATGTATGTATGATGTGCGTATTTTCTGAACCTTGTTTAATATATTAGTTAAAAAAGTATATACATATGTATATGTATTGCTTTAAGCTTTATTCATGTAGATTTATTTAAAAAAAAATAGTTCACAAATTTTTTTATAAATTTTTATGGTATTCATAAAAACAGTTTGTATGTAAATATATATTACACTTTTTGCAGGTAAAAATAGTATGTTTCTTGCACAATTTGCAGCGCCGGCATTTATTCTCAACACTTCTAATAATTACGAGTAAGTGTACTTTTTCGTTAATTTGGGGGTGATTTCGAAGTTAATCAGGATCGTCCCGGCTGAACTCATTGTCGTATTTTAATAATTATATTGTGACTTCAGAGCGAAATTCAATTTGTGAAAGGGGTTTTGTTTTTTGAATTTTTGCCAACATGCAGTAAATCTTCCACGCGTTGACCATTGCGTTACCTAGAGCATTGGTCCATATTGGCCACCACCATTTCTTTCTCTTGCGATAATTAGCCACGCCATTGTCATGGAGGTAGAAACCACCCATACCCATACAATAATAAAATGCAAAATGTATTGTAGGGTTTCCGGCCAGTCGTAGATTTTTCGACCACCGAAGAATATGGGCATTTAAAGGCATGAAAACTTTTCATTCACAAATTTATTTTCTTCGATTCTTATTATATAATATTTAGACTTCAAAAAGACTAAAAAACTAAAAAAAATTTTCTTTTTTTTCATATATATTTTAATTGGAAACAAGTGTTAAAAAAGTTCTTTTTTTAATCCTCTTAAGAAAATCAATTCAACAAAAATATGTTAAAAAACATTTCAGATTTAATTTTTTTGGAAACAGATCAAAAATATTTTAGTAAACTTTGGAGATATACTACGTTAAAGAAGTTTCTGGTCGAAAAATCGGCCGGTGGCAAAAAATGGGTTAAATACCATTAACGGTTTACTCGCTGAAGAGGTTTTCCATCAAGGTTGTATAAAAGGGGTTTGATAAATAAATATTGAACCCACATGTACTTGAACATTGCCGGCCACCTGACACCAACGAAGTACGTTGTAAATAAATTAAATATAAGAACTGATCCATCAGGGACTCCTGATGATAAAAACTGAATTTCAATCGAGTGATTAGGGACTCCTGTGGATGGTATTGTTGGAGGACAAAAGCTTTTTCTTGTCCTTAAGTGGATGCAATATACAACTTCAAATGAATCTTAAATGACCTCTAATAATTAAAACATCATTACACTAATTTTATTCATCAAGTTTATTCAGTTTAAATTTTATTCAACGTGATCAAAGAGAAGCTAAAGAACAAGAAAATTTTATTATACAAATTATATTTAAAAAGCATTTTGTTTCAGCTCGGTTCACAAAGCTACATTTTTTTTACATAAAGTTTCAATGAGTGTGGTGCTAAACGGTATTTGTATGTTTGTTGTTGGTAGATGCATATTGAAATGCAATTTTGTTTTTGTTGTAAATTGCAGTATTAATTTTGACAAATGCCCCATTAGGAAATTTTAGGCCGGTGAGATATCAACATCCTCCCCCCGTTGGAAGCAGTGTTTCCAACAGTGGTATCTGTTTCAATGGGAAGTTTACAAACCTTAGTTATAGCTCTTTTAAAGACGCCGTCCTGTGTTTTAACAGAAACTACTCGAACCTTGCCGTCATCTCCTGGGAAGGTTTCAATTACTCGGCCAAGTGGCCACTTTAGAGGTGGTGTTGAATCTTCTTTTATTAGCACAAGATCACCCTGTTTAAGATTGGTTTGAATGGTGTTCCATTTTGTTCTTTGTTGAAGAGTTTTTAAGTACTCATTGCGCCAGCGATCCCAGAACTCATGCTGAATCCATCTCAAAACATGGTATTTTTTTTTAATGAAGATGGATTAACATTGGACATTGATGGTTCCAAAACAGTACTTAAAGGACGCCCAATTAAAAAATGTGCTGGTGTAAGGGGACGTAAGTCTGTTGGGTCATTAGAAAGGGGAGTGAGTGGTCTACTATTGATAATAGCTCCAGCTTGACAACACACAGTATGAATTTCATTAAATGTAAGTATATGGATGCCAATTGCTCTGCGTAGGTAGTGCTTTGCCTGTTTAACTGCGCTCTCCCACAGGCCCCCAAAGTGTGGCGAGCGAGGGGGTATAAATTTCCATTCTATACCTTCTTGAAGGCAGTAGTCGTATACTATTTTGTTGTGCTGTTCCGATAAAAAGTGTTGTAGCATGTAAGCTCTCTGTTTGCACCTATGAAATTTGTTGCATTATCGGAATAAAGAACAGAACATCGTCCTCTTCGAGCAACAAATCTTTTTAAAGCTGCGATGAATGCATTCGTTGTTAAGTCCGGCACAAGTTCAAGATGAACCGCCTTGACAGAAAAACAAATAAATACCGATACATATACTTTAATAGGCGACCGCCCACGCAATTGTTGTGTTATGTAAAATGGACCACAATAGTCAACGCCAGATACGGCAAACGGATGAGACGGGCTTACTCGCTCAGCTGGCAGAGTTCCCATTATCTGGTGCTCTGTTACAGGACGAAATCTGTAGCAGAAGACACATTTGTGTATTACGTGTTTGATTGTTTGTTTGGCCTTTATCAGCCACAGATTTTCACGAAGTATGTTAAGCAACGTTTGTACTCCCGCGTGAAAATTTTTATGATGGTGGTAACGAATAATTGTATGAACAAATTCGTGCGATGACGGTAATACAATGGGATGTTTCACAGAGAATGGCAGGTTTGACTTGTGTAATCGTCCACCCACGCGTATTAGGCCATTATGACAAAATGGTGATAACATAAATAATTTAGATTGGCGGTCAATTTGGTGGTTACATGAAAGATGTTTAAACTCTTTTTGAAATGATTGACGTTGAATTAAGCGACAGATAAGTTCGAGTGATTGTTTAATTTCTTCGGTTTCAATTGGGCCAGTTTTTGGGCCTTCCTTGACAATTATAGAGAAAGCATAGCGGGATACGTATGCAAAAATTCGTAATAGTTTTTCATAACTGTTTATGTACTTATGATTATGCAATAAATCAATGTCTTTTGCGTTTACTGTGTTCGTTGCTGTTAGACACGTTTGTCGCATTTCAGTTTTTGCCTCCTCCGTGTCGGCATAGGCAATTATAGGCCATGATGAATCAACTTGTAATAAAAATTCTGGGCCGTGAAACCATAATTTATTTTCCACTAAATTTTAAATATTTGTGCCGCGTGACAAAATATCTGCTGGATTTAATTGTGAGGGAATATGAAGCCAATTAGCAAATGTTGTATTTTGTTGAATTTTTTCTACTCGATGCTTAACAAATGGTTTCCAACGGGTTGAGTCTCCGGCTATCCAACACAACGTAATTGTCGAATCAGACCAGCATGTAATTTTCTGTGGTGGGTGTGGTAATTTTTCCATCACTGACCTTAAAAGTTGGGTCAACAGTAAGGCAGCGCACAGTTCTAACCTGGAAAGAGTTATCTACTTTGGAGGGGCCACGCGTGACTTGGAGCACAAAAGCGAAGAGCACATGCCGTCTGCGCTAGCTGTGAAGGCATATATGCAGGCGCCGTATGCCTTGGAACTTGCGTCTTGCAAATGCGTGAATATTAGTATAAGTGCTAAAATTAACATACCTTGTAATTCGGATTTTTGAAATCATTTTAAGTTGATTTTGGATTTCCACCCATTCCATCACAACATCTTGTGGCACCGACTCATCCCAGTGAAGTTTCAACGACCAAATTCGTTGCAGCAACAACTTACATCGTACTACTATGGGGTTGACTAAGCCGAGGGGGTCAAATAATTTCGCTGTATGGGAGAGAATGGTTCTTTTGGTGATTTTAACAGCAGCAACTTGACACTGGTTGAACATATACCCAAAGCTATCTTCGTGAGGTAGCCACTTAAGACCCAGTGTCTTAATGTATTCAGAATCGTCAACCTTTACAATTTCCTCGCGCTCACAATCTGGAACATCAAGTAGTATTTCTTCGCAATTGGATGCAAATTTTCTAAGTGGAAATCCACCACCCTTCAACAATTCAACTACTTGGCGTCTGATTTCAATCACTTCGTTGATACTGTTACCACCAGTCATCAAATTGTCTACATAGAAGTCGCGAAGTGTTACATTGGACCCGACGGGATAGGCTGACACTCCTTCTTTGGCTAATACTTGTAGACACTTCACAGCCATATATGGTGCACTACTAGTACCATAGGTCACAGTTTTTAACACGTATGTTGATAAGGGATCAGTTGGACTATCTCTCCAAACAATGCTTTGCCAACGTGTATCGGCTTCATTTACCAGCACTTGCCTATACATCTTGGCTATGTAGGCTACTAGCACAAACTTATGGAATCGAAATCTCATTAGAATAGAAAAAATGTCGTCTTGTAGAGTAGGCCCAACACGTAAAATATTGTTTAACGATAAGCCACTGGAGGTATAGCATGAGCCGTCAAATACAACTCGTAACCTTGTTGTTGAACTGTCTGGCTTAATCACACAATGATGTGGAATGTAATTGAAGGTTGAGGTTACGTTAGATGCAGCCTTTTCCATATGTTTCAATACGATGTACTCTCGAACAAATTGAAGGTATTCATTTTTAACATTTTCGTTAGTGGCCCATCTCTTTTCCAGTGAATAAAATCTCTTTGTGGCAACCTGAGTTGATGCTCCGAGTTCCAATGGGCTCCTTTTAATAAATGGCAGCTTCACTATGAATTTGTGTGTGATTGGACATCTAGTTGTAGTTTCTTCAAAAAATCGTTCACATTCTTCTTCTTCAACTGTTCGTGTGGCTTCACTAGTAGGCTGCTCAATTGTCCAAAAGCGTTCCATTATATTTTCTAATAGAGGTTCACTTGAAATATTAAAACACGAATATAATGGGTTTGTTGAACAATTTAAACAAGTAAAGGCAAACCAAGGCCTTGTTGCCGTTTGTTTTGATTTATTTTCGGTAGTTAGTTTGTTGAGCGTGGTGAGTTTAACATAGAAGATGTTGCGAACAATGACGTCTGTGGTGCGTTTGCTTCTGTTTTGTAGTTTGTTGGAAAATCTATTCAGTTTTTACCTGTAACAATCCAGCCTAACGTGGTTTTTTGCAATATTGGCATGCCTACAGACTTAATTTGTCCAATCATCAACAACTCATAAAACAACCCAGCTCCAATAAGCAAGTCTACCGGTCCAGGCACATACAAATGTTGATCAGCTAATTTGATGTTTTTTGGTATATTGAACTTGGCAATGTCTATGGATGACTGAGGTTGGTACGATGTTATGGTCGGAATCACTACAGCTGTCATTGATGTGGAATACTCATTTGTAGCTGATTTGACTGTCAGTGAGCAATTACTAAATGCACCAGATGGGTTACAGGCGATACCTGTAATTTCTATATTTATCTTGTTGCGGGACACACGTAAGTAGCTTGCAATTTTTTCAGTAACAAAAAGCAGCTGCGATCCGGAGTCTAGCAATGCGCGTACCATAATGGACCTACTATTTGGTGCCTGCAGTTCTACTCTGGCAGTGCCTAAAATAACTTGGCTATCTTCTTCTGATACCTGCAGGGATACTGGAGTTTCCGTTGTATTGTACGCTGCTGTTATGGGCAGATTGTTACCAGTGGATAACTGCTGTTGCGTTTGCTCTTTGTGCAAAAGTGTGTGTTGTGCTGCTTTGCAATGCTGGCATCTGTTGTTTGATGGACATGTATTGGCTATGTGATTAGAACCTAAACAATTTATACATAGCTTTAACCGTTTGACGGATCGAAATTTTTCTATTATAGGCATTTTAATAAATTTTGTGCATTGGAACGCGCTATGGCTAGGTGTGTTGTTACAAAGCAGCACCTTGTAGATTGATTTGTGGCAACGAATGATGACATTTGACGCTTTTTCGATTGACTATAATTTACCTGCCGCCCATGAGGTGCAGTGAATGTGTTTGATGTTTTATTGACAATTTCTAAGGTTTTACATCTTTTCTCTAAAAAAAGTGATAGGTCATTCCAAGTAGGAAGTGACAGTGATTCTAACGAGGCGTCATTCTCCCAGTTTGTAAAAACTTCTTCTTCCCATTTAGCTTGATTTTCTGGGTCAAGTTTTGAAGTTATCATGTACAATATAATTCCATCTGAAATTTGATTTGGAGTTGCAATTGATTGTAAGGCACGAAGATTGGCATTTACTGAATCAATCAACTCTCTTGCAATCGTTATGGATGGCCTCGAACATTCTTTTATCAAAAATTTTCTCTATATGAGATTGAAAAATTAACCTTTTGTTGTCATACCGGGAAGTCAATATTTCTAATGCTTGCTTATAGTTTTCAGGTGTCAGATCTAATGACTGAATAAGTCTCGCTGCATTATCTGTGAGACAAGATCGTAAGTATTGAAATTTTGAGATTGGTGATAATTCAGAATTATCGTGAACTAAAATGCAAAACATATTGTAGAACTCAGTCCAATCATTGTAGTTGCCACCAAATTTTGTCAGCTGCAATGTTGGAAGATGATGCATGCTGCACTGTGTTTGCACCAATACGTGTGCTGCTCATGAAAGGTTCATTCAAATTTAATTTTTGAATAGACAGGCGTTCCAGAATTCGGGATTTAAGATTAAAATAGGCGTCTTCAAAATCCAAACGGTGATTTTGGGCAAGCTGTGACTCATCCAACGACTCAAGTTGACCCTGGATTTTCTCAAAGGATTCCAGCTGTCGCTCTAGTAGTGACAGTTTTACTTCTAATTGATGAACTGAAAAGGTGTCGTAAGTTGAAACATTATGGACATCGTCCTCAATTCGATTGAGAAGATTGTTACGCTGTAACTCTTTGATGTTAATCATCCCGCTACCAGCCTCAGCTTGTGGAAGGGTTTGCTCCTGTAGGTTACCCTTTGATGTCATAACTTACTTGATTTGATAGTGCAAATGTGATGAAAATTGCGGACTAACCATATAATCCGGTTCGAAGGACCGTGTTGGAGGACTAAAGCCTTTTCTTGTCCTTAAGTGGATGCAATATACAACTTCAAATGAATCTTAAATGACCTCTAATAATTAAAACATCATTACACTAATTTTATTCATCAAGTTTATTCAGTTTAAATTTTATTCAACGTGATCAAAGAGAAGGTAAAGAACAAGAAAATTTTATTATACAAATTATATTTAAAAAGCATTTTGTTTCAGCTCGGTTCACAAAGCTACATTTTTTTTACATAAAGTTTCAATGAGTGTGGTTCTAAACGGTATTTGTATGTTTGTTGTTGGTAGATGCATATTGAAATGCAATTTTGTTTTTTTTTGAAAATTGCAGTATTAATTTTGACAAATGCCCCATTGGGAAATTTTAGGCCGGTGAGATATCAACAGGTATAAAATAAATTATTTGGTTTCAATTATAGACGTTAGTCATCAAATACTCCTGTGGCATTATTTACACAAATGTGAGTCATGAAGGATTCCTGATGTGGTCATATATGACCTTTAAAATAAATATTAAAATGTTAAATTAATTAACCCCGAAATAACCAGAAGAACATTTCCTGAATGGTTGAAATTCGGATCTGCGAGTTGTAGGCCCTGAAATGACTCCAGAATTGAGTCAGACACTGAAGCGGACGGTGTCTTGATGCCTCGCATCTTGTGGACCTTGACCGTAACGTATAAGCGCTGACCCGAATCATGAATCGATTCCACTTCAAGTCGACAATATTTGTCATCATTCAGCTTTTTAGTCGATTGACAAATTCGGAACAGATATAACTGTTCTGACAAAAAGCGTCTAACACGGCACGTAGTATAATTTTTGTATGGTTGAAACGGAATTTCAAATGTAGCGCCGGAGAAAAGGCCACAGATTGACGAATCGGAACGGCACAATCTTTTGCTTTTGGTTTAGAACGTGGCTTCAAAGTCTTTATCAAATGTTCATGCAGCAAAGAATTATGGGTTTGCTTGCAATATTTACAAGTTGCTGTACTTTTACAATATTTTCTGAGATGAGTGCTTGATAAACATCGGCAACAAAGGCAGTGAACTGCCACCATACGCAATTTTCGTTCCAAACTCATGTCACGAAATTTGTAACAGAAGAGAAGAGGATGATTTTTAGTGCAAATTGAACACTTCGATCCATTTCGCTTTGGCTCAGGAGTTTGAGTAGCGGGTTTACCGTCCGAAGCGTCCACGTGCATAGTAGTTTGGTTATTTGAGGGCAAATTTATAACAGGCGCAACAATAACGCTGGCTGTTTCAGAAATCGATGGAAAATCGGTCGATAAATCGAACTCCGTGATACGCTTTACTAATAAAGATCCAGAAGAATCGGCTGGTGCAGCGGGAGTGCTTATTTCCATCGCCTCTTCATAATCTAAAAGGCCTTCTTTAAATAGATCCGACAAAGATGCTTTTGCATTGGATTTCATAATTCTAGGGGAAAATGTGGTTAATAAAGGGAAATTGATAAAACAAAAGTGAGTTGAAATCCTATGATTCCTGAATAACAAGTTTTGTTATAGGTCGGTTAACCGTACCACTTTGTGTACGAATGTCAGCAACTCGAGCGTGGCCATCAGTACCAGTAAAAATTTTTGGTTACAATTCCTAACCTCCATGAAGTGACGGGTAATTGTTCATTTTTTATTACAACTAAATCATTTTGAGCAACATCTCGTTGAGGATAACGATTACCAACACCAATGGGACTATCATATAATGTCGGTTCTGGCGGAGCCTAAACAGCCGACCCAATCAAGAAATGTCCTGGTGTCAATGCGACAGGTTCGTTAGGATTATCAGGCGTAGGGCATAACGTGCGAGAATTCAAAGACGCCTCTATTCTTGCCAAAATTGTAGAAAATTCTTCAAAAGTATACCAACAAGATTGGACTTCTTTTCCAAAATGAAGTTTAAAACTTTTTACACCAGCTTCCCAAAGGCCGCCCATATGAGAAGCACCTGCCAGTATAAAGCGCCACGTTAAACCTTTGTGTCCAAAAGTGGAACACATTCTAGCTTGGCATTATTTTAGAAAAGTTTGAAAGTCCCTTGCGAGTTCATTTGCCGCTCCAACGAAATTGGTACCTCTTCTAGATATAAATCTATTGAATGCCGCCAGAAAAGTATGAGTTGATAAATCTGATACGGCTTCTAAATGTGTAGTTTTCGTAGAAAAGCAAACAATAATGCACACGTAACCTTTTGTAATTTTACAAGATTTACCGTTGTATTTGTAAATGGCCTATCAATTGTAGTACGCTCAGAGGGCAGCGCTGCTATTATTTGGCTACAAGTACGTTGTCGATCAATTATACAACGTTTACATTTGTGAATTAGCGTACGAATTAAGATTCGTAATCTCGGTACCCAATATTCACATCGATATATTCGCAACATTAATTGGTTACCACCGTGAATGGTAAGCAAATGTATAAATTCTGCCATAAGCCGCGCGAAACGACAGTTATAAGGTAAAATTATAGGGTATTGTTCACGATACGACAATGAAGACGATTTCACTAAACGACTATTTAATCTCATTACCTTTCGCTCATCAAGAAACGGATTTAACGTGATCAGCGAACTTTTAGCGTGAACTTTTATTTTTCGAATTTCTATATCCGTATCTAAATTTTCACAGTGATTTTGACGCCACTGACTCATATTTTTACTCATCCATGAAGGGCCATGCCACCAGAGTGTACTTTGTGATAACGTGACCGGTTCTACCCTCAGAACGTACATGAAACCAATTTTGATTTTCTGTGTTTTCTTGAATCCTACAAACTCTATTTGCTACAAAGGTAGTCCATGAACTTGGTGTTTTTCGCAACCACGCAAATTCAATAGTAGAGCCTGTCCAACAATACACGCGATTAATTGGAATTTCAATTTCCCTGAGCATATTCTTCAATAGTTCTAATTGTAAAACTGCTCCACATAACTCGAGACGTGGCAATGAAACAGATTTATAAGCGGCTACTTTTGTTTTGGAAGATAATAAATGTGTGTAAATTTTACCTGATGAACTTTCTGTTCTAATATAGATTACCCCCGCATATTCTGAGGCATCTGAAAATATATCAATTTCAGTTGTCGAATCTTTATCATAATTAACCCATCAGGGCACTTGAATAAAATTGATTTGATTGAAGGATTCGACAAACTGTATCCATTCCTTTTCTGTTGAAGAAAGAAGTTCCTCGTACCAATCGATATTCTTAAGCCAAATGCGTTGCATTATCATTTTTGCCTTAATAATTACTGGACTCAGCCAACCAACTGGATGAAAAAACTTCGCTATGCAGAGCAAAACTTTTTTCGTATACCGCGATTTCACCTCTAGAGGAAAAACTTTGAAGAAGAAAGAATCTAATTGCGCATTCCAAGTAATTTCTAACGTTTGTGAGCAGCTTGGTTCTTCAAAGGTCAAAACTTTTGAATCTATCAAATATTCCGAAGGCAATCCTTGTAAAATCGGAAGAGTATTTGTATTCCATTTTATGAGTTCGAAACCCGCTGATAACAATACAGCCATTAATTGATCCCTACCCTTTAAAGCACTCGCAACATCATGGGCTCCAGACAACACCTCATCGACGTACATTCCTTTTCTCAAAATCTCAGCAGCCATCGGAAACTCTTCTTCACAGTCATCCGCCAATTGCAATAAAGTACGAATAGCTAAATATGGCGCACAATTTAATCCGAAAGTAACGGTCTGGAGTTCGTAATCCTGCATCTGATCCTTTGTTGATGTTCTATAAAGAATTCGCTGAAATGGAGTGTGTGTTCAGTGAGCCCGAATTTGTCTGTACATTTTTGTAATGTCACAATTGAAAACGAACTTAAACAATCTCCATCGTAAAATCAAGTTGACTAAATCAGCCTGCAAGGTAGGACCTACAAAAAGACAATCATTTAAGCTGTTGGCATTAGATGTCTTGTTTGAAGCATTAAAAACTACTCTAGTTTTGTAGTTTTTCTTTCAGCTTTGATCACTGGGTCGTGTGGCAAATAGCATGAATTTGTGACGGCTTGATTATTGAATAGTATAGGTCGCATATGATCTAATTTTAAATAATCCATTATCACATCGTCATAACTATTATTAATTTCGGGATTTTTTGATATAGAAGCTTCTATCCTCATAAATTGTTTTTCACATTACTTCTAGAAATACCTAAGTTAATTTCTCTAGCAAATTCTGGCTTAAAAGGTAGGGACACGATGTATGTTCCATCTGAATCGCGACGAGTTGTTTTCTTATAAAACTCTTCACACATTTTATCAGAATATGACAAAATTTTTCTTTTCGGAGTTTCCTCTAATTCCCAAAATTTCAACAGATTCTGATTTATATTATCTTCGTCGGAAAAAGCAAAAGACGTAGAAAAAACTTTAATTGAATTATTTAATGAAATATCCCCTAGATCTGTTAGAATCCATTCAAGAACAGTTTTTTGGGATATAAGCCTGCCCCAAGTAGCAAATCTATAGACCTACTTTTATAAAAGTTGCAATCTGCCAATTTCAAGTGTGGTAACTCTTTTTCTAATATCCGTAGGACATGTAAAAGATGGTAAGTTACCCGTTATTGATAGCAGAACAAGTGCACAAGTTTCTAAATTAATTTGATCAAACGAAGATCCCACATTAATTTTACAAATTCTTCTAGAAGTTAAGAAGAAGTCTGTTAACAGCGGAAATCTGTAAATTCGTACAATGTGACGGAAGTCGCAGTTGATTTTGCAAATGTTCAGAGATAAATGAAGCCTCAGATGCTGGATCTATTAAATCCCTTGCTGAATACTTGAAACTGTACGATTAAAATTTAATTAAGCATTAGCTGACGTCGACGGCATTTGAGAATTTGTTTTGAATTTGAATTGTTAATGATGAATTGTTCCCCGAATTTTACCGATGAAGCATCATATGATGTTTTTGATTGCATTTAAAACAAAGATGTTCACTTTTGCAATCCTTAACTTCATGGGATTTTGAGAGACAATTCACACAACAGTAAAAATTTTTTAACCGTTGAAAAACATTCTGGAATCGATAAATTTTTTCTTTTCAACGTGGTTGTTCGTGAGATCTCGTATGTACTCGAGTTTGAATTCGTTCTGTTAAGAATGCATTCAAATCTTTCCACAAAGATAAGGCACTTTTGTCCTTTACAGTTTGTTCCCAGTTTGAAACTGTATTCGAAGGTAATCTTTGTATGCACATAAAGACAATTAAAGGTCCCAATTTGTGGTTTCAATTTTATAAACTGACATCGCTGGCAAAAATCCGTTTGTACCACGTTGCAAATTTTTTTATACGATTTCTAAATTAAAAAGAATTTTTAATTGATTGTTGACCAACATTCGAGGATTTTCATAAGTATCCTACAGATTTGTCCAGACAATATCAAACCCAGCGTTACTCAACAGACACTTTTACACAATTTCTCTAGCCTCTTTCCCAGTTCGTTTAAGTAAATAGCATAATTTTTCAATATTACTGAAACGGCTATTATTAATCTACAAAGCCGTGAAAAGATCCCTAAATGTTGGCCACGAAAGATAGTCCCCATCGAATATATCCGTATCACATGGTGGAAGGGGTAAATTGTGAGAAAAATTATCGCATCGCACATATGTCGTAAACGTATTGTCGTATTTATTTCCAGCAGCTGCTAAATCTTCGGTTTTAATTTTCGAGGAACTTTCAAATCCGTCGATGGTGAGTTCATAACCCGTCTTCGCGTTTTCCCACATCGATTTCAATTCCTCACTCATTACCTCGAGAGAAAATAAGTGATGATCATCATTACGAATTTTATTAAACTTTACTTCGAACTTCAATACCGCATCCGAAGCGCGTGTAAAATTATCAAAATGTTTTGCTATTTATAAAATTTAAAAGAATAAATACGCAAAAGGAAGAAATTAAGTTTAAAAAAACCAAGATTTTATTTAATTTGAACAAATAATACTATATGTCAAATCGACCGACTGTAGGGTGACTACCAATATGTAAGAAACACAGGTGGAAAGCGAAAACGAGAATAACTAAATCTTGTATGAATTTACACAAAATACCGCACCAAATAAATTATCACAAATGATTTCAATAAACCTAACTGCAAATTAATTAGTTTTATTAATAATATTAAATTTATAATAATTATTTGTTATTTTAATAAATTATATGTACATGTACTTATATAAAAATTTGTATGGTTTTTTTACACTCACTTTAATTTGTTAATACCGTAAACCAATTGCGCTTTTACTATAAATTAATTTAATGATTTAAATTAATTTTCGTACCAATTTTATCCAATTACTTAGATAATTACGCGAGAAAATTTATAAAAATTAAAAATTTGTTCTATGACCGTCCGTCCACAAAAACATACACAGCCTTGAAAATTGTCGTATTAAACAAAAGGAATAGGCAAAACTGTAACACAAGGTACTTAAACGGTGTTGCTTTATTAAAGTTACTGTTTTATCGGATTTTTTTCCAAACACGGTATTATCTTTATATATGTATGTAATATATTTATTTCTTTTTACATACATAAATTACTTGTTATTTATAAAAAAAAATACACACACTGATAAATGTATGTTTTAATTTAATGTTTCGTCTACACGATCACTTTTTAATCAATTTACTAACCTTAATTTCCTTGGCAGAAATAAATTGATGATGAAAATGTAGGTTAGGTTGAAAATACTTCCTCGAGAAGGGTCTTCTTAAAGGAAAGAAAATTCTTGTTGAATTAATATCCGGCTCGAAGGACCAATGTTTCGGCGTATATCCGACGGTTCAATATATTAATATAAAAGTTGAACAAAACAAGGAATTTCAATTATAACATTCAATCAAAAGAATTTTCATTACTTAAATAAATTTTGTTTTACCTTGTAAAGGGTTTCTTCAGTAATACTTGCACGTAGTGCTTCGATGGTATTCACAAAACGAATGAAATTAAGTGCTATACATAAAAACTTAAGCTACATGAAAAATGGAATCAATAATCTTTAAATTCATATGTATGTTTAAATACCGTTAACGGTTTACTCTCTGAAGAGGTTTTCCATCAAGGTTGTATTGTAGCATGATTACACTCTTTATCATACAACATGATTTCATTCCTTAAAAGGCATGCATATAATGAAATAAATAAATATCAAGTGTCACTAAAAATTCACATGGACAGCAGATCTCCGTGAAGATAACAAAGTAAGATAACAAACTAAATCTGTTTCGCTCATTTTGAAGAGAGCGAAAAATATGTTCTCTCTTTGCAGTTTGCAGAGCCCAATTTCAGTACTATCAAGTTTAAAAAGTGGAAATTCTTGCAGAAACCATTTAAAACAGCTATTTTATTGTGAATATATGATCTTTTTCTTTTTTGTATATGGGAGAGGATTTTAAAGTTAACATACTAACTTAACAAACTATTTTAATATTCTTTATTAATAAGAATAAATCATAAATTTGTTAAAACAATACAATGAATTATGATGATTACTTATAGCACACTATCAAGATTTAAGTAAATTAATTTATGTAATACCGAATACCTGGAAATATCGTTACATTCCGTATATAGATACATTACCCTTATTATATATTTCATTCTTAAACAAAATCTAGGAATTCTTCCTGGACGGGACCACTTGCACGTGAAAGGAGACATTATTGCCTTCAATTTGGTATACAATTTATATAGCCCAAAAGTTTTTTCTTGAACAAAGTTTTAAAAATAAAAATATTTTTCGTTCCACAAAAAATACTATTTTTGCTATAATTCAAAATCTAGGAATTCTTCCTGGACGGGACCACTTGCACGTGAAAGGAGACATTATTGCCTTCAATTTGGTATACAATTTATATAGCCCAAAAGTTTTTTTTTGAACAAAGTTTTAAAAATAAAAATATTTTTCGTTTCACAAAAAATACTATTTTTGCTATAATTCAAAATCTAGGAATTCTTCCTGGACGGGACCACTTGCACGTGAAAGGAGACATTATTGCCTTCAATTTGGTATACAATTTATATAGCCCAAAAGTTTTTTCTTGAACAAAGTTTTAAAAATAAAAATATTTTTCGTTCCACAAAAAATACAATTTTTTCTATAATTCAAAATCTAGGAATTCTTCATAATGATCTGGCAGCTATAACCTTGTGCAGAATAAAAGTACTGCCTGCCAAATACTGCCAGCTATTTTAGTTTGGCAACTCTGTTTCTGCAAATACCGCGAAACCTAGGTTTTGCTTAAACTTCTTCTTTGTGCTTTGTGGTCAGTTAAAATAAAAATGGTAAGTTCAAACAATTTTAGTAATTTTAGTTTAAATTTTTATTTGCACTTTTTCCCAATATTAATATTTTACTTATTCAGTAAAACATTAACAATTTTGTTAAAAACAAATTGCAATTGAGGGGTATAGCTTGTTCCTATGCGCATTTCACTGTTGCTAATGCTGATCATTAGGGAACTTTACCCTTTTAACAAAATTGTTAATGTTTTACTGAATAAGTAAAATATTAATATTGGGAAAAAGTTTAAACAATTTTATTTATTTATTCAATTTAATTAATAAGATAATGTATTTTTAGTTTGAGAAGTGTCCCCATTGTGGCAACACCATTAAAGTTAACTGTAAGGTGCGGAAGCCCGCAAACCAGCAGCCTAAGCCCATGCAGCAGGCAAATGTGCCGCAGCACTTTGTCCAACAGCCGGTCCAGCATCCGTCATATGGTCCATATTATTATTACGGGCCTGCTCCACCTTTACCGGCTCCTGTGCAAGTTTTACAGGTAGACCCAGAGTCCAGACCACAGACCTAGGTCCAGACAAAATAAAATTGTGTAAATATGTAAATACATATGTATGTGTAAAAATAAAAAGAACTGAAAAATTCAACAGAGTATAATATACTCTTTATATCTAGTCTATACATTTATTTTTGTTTTTTTTTATTGAAATAAACGCTTGGATAAGTTTGCATGTTTAGCCAAAAATAATCACCCTTATTCCAGTTGTCAACATCAAAAATTTTTAAAAACTCAATGAGAGTTATAAAAATTACAATAGTTGTTGGGATTTTTGAATAAGTTTCAAAGCCTACTATGCTTATAAAGGGTGTTTTTTTAAGCTAGATAGAACTTTAAATTGTAAAAAGTAACACAAAAAATTAAATTTTGATGAAACATTTTTTTTTATTTGTTTCAGTATACTCTGACAAATCATCATGAATAGACTCACGCTTGAACAATGCTACGAAATTATCCAAATTTACTTTGAAAATCAGTTGGCAACTGACCCGTTGTTTTATCGCAAAATTGCGTTCAGCGATGAGGCGCATTTTTGGCTTAACGGGTTTGTTAATAAGCAAAATTGCCGCATATGGAGTGAGACCAATCCACAAGAGACCCTACAGACTCCATTACATGCAGAAAAATGCACCGTTTGGTGCGGTTTTCACGCTGGTGGCATCATCGGACCTTATTTCTTCAAAAATGAGGCCGGAGCTCGCGTTACGGTCAATGGAGATCGTTACCGCACCATGATCAATGATTTTTTGTTTGAAAATATGGATGACATTGATCCGGAGGAGATGTGGTTTCAACAGGATGGCGCTACGTGCCATACGGCGAACGCAACCATCGACTTATTGAAATCAAAATTTGGCGATAAGTTGATTTCGAGAAATGGACCTTTCAATTGGCCTCCAAGGTCGTGCGATTTGACACCTCTCGATTATTTCCTGTGGGGCTACGTGAAGTCACTGGTTTATGCTGACAATTGACGCCTTGGAGGCCAGCATTGTTCGTGTTATTCGTGACATACGGCCAGCAGTGCTCGAAAAAGTGGCCCAAAATTGGACGTCCAGAATGCGCTTCGTCAAGAACAGCCGCGGTGCCCATATGCCCGAAATCATTTTCAAATGTTAATGTCACGTATTGATCTTTCGAATAAAAAAAAAATTTTGATTACAATTTATTTTTTTGTGTTATTTTTTACAATTTCAAGTTCTATCGGGCTTAAAAAAACACCCTATACATTGTAATTTTTATAACTCTCATTGAGTTTTTAAAAGTTTTTGTATAAGTAAAGAGGTTTGAAACATTTAAAAATTAGGTTTAAGGTCTACTGATGATTTGGCTTTAGCACCAATGAAATGCATTTATATAGACTAGCTAAAAACCCTCAACAAACAAAAGTTTTTTAAATCTTTGTTTTAAAAATTTATTAATTTTTCATGTTTTATGACTATTTGTGATTTCAGAAGAAAGGTAAAATTTATGCTTATATCCTTTTTTATACTTGTGTAATTTTAATTATTTTCTATATTCAGGTGCAGAGCGTACCTGCAGTATATCAGAACGCGGTATTATTATTGTATTTGTACAATGTGATAAAAAATCTTTTGACAATTAAAATGTTGTTTGGATACTACGTAACACATAACAAAGCAGGAAAATCTCTTCCCGGCTAGAATTTTATAAGAAGTGTTTCTTTCATTCTGTAACATCAGTGAATTAATCTGCAAAAGCACTTCAATCAATTGCCTTTTCTATAAAATAAAAACAAAGTTTGATGTAAGAATTTAACTTGATATCAAGCTCCAAAATGTAATTAGCAAATAAACTAAAAAATTGAAAACCCCGCGAAAATACCGCGTATTCTAAAAATTGTAACTGCAATATGGGAAATTATTTCCAAAATTTATTTTAAAAAATCATATAATGTGCAATCGGCAGCCAAAAATCTTGAAAAAATCTCTAAAATGCCAAAAATTCTTAAAAATATGCGTACATCAGGAAAATTGTATGATTCAATATTGATTAAAAAACAGCAAAATTATAAAGTAAAAAACTTAAAAAATATCATTTCCATTGTGAAAATTAAACTTTTATTAAAAACTATTTTGTATTTGGAATAAAAATTTAAAATGCATTTGTATTTTGAATAAAAGTATTGCAAATACCTACTTTCCACAAATTTATATTATGTAGCTTCTAGATTGCATTATCCAAGTGAATAATTTAATGTGGGCTTAATTAAAATGTATTCTAAGAATAGTTCGCAATTCATCAAATATTTTTCAAACAATCGGTTCCTGTCGTATACATACATATGAACTTTGTATTTTTGGATCGGAATGTTTGGGGAAAATTTCCAAAAATAGTATATGGATACATATTTGTATTTTATTTTTTTTTGCATATTTTCGTATTTTCCCCAATTCAACATATACAAAATGATAAGTTAAGATCTTAGGAGATAAAAAATTGATTTCTTCATATTCATATAAAATTAACTGGTCTTACATTCATTAAAAACACCTAAGAAATCATAGTTTTACGGAATATCGCATTGTCGATAGCACGCACTACGGAATTGGACGCGGATTAATGGTAAAATATAACGAAAATAAGCCGAATTATGGGTTGGATTTGAGAGCAAAAAGCTTTCTGTTTGAGATTTTATCGTAATTTTTCATATTTAGATCTCTGTAAACGCAGAAGATTTAAATAAAAAATTTTTTTAATTAAATCCATCTGTTTTCTTAGCAGGCTGAATATGAATTACCGAATTCGTATTTTTTAAATCAATTGTGGTTGAAATTCCATTGTGTTTCTATATCAGAAATATACAGGTTATATAGAACGAAAACCTTTATCGTCTGGTCTAACCGCAATACAGATAAGTAAGTGGAAAAGTTAACAAAATTTTAAAAAGACAACTATCAGAATACCACTAGTTTACATACATACGTACATCATACGAGTTTCAAAGAAAAAATTAAATTAAAATAATGAATTAAAATATGTTGTTATATTTTATAATTTAAAATTTTTTCTTATACCGTCACGTTATTTTTATTTTTGCTATTATTATTATATTATATCAAATAAAAACTGTGTTGTTCGCCCAGAGATATAAGTTAAAGGATATTAATCGGTATGACTAAAAAAAATTATATTTTAGGCGCCACCAACTGCGCCTTTAAATAAAACACTTTAATTTTTATAAATTTACCTTTAATAGGATTAATTTAATTATATTCACAAAATTAATTTAACTATTTTCACAAATCAAAATAATTTTAATTTAACTATTTTCACAAATCAAAATAAGTCGACTGCCACTTGTGACACCATAGCCAAGACTGCCAGTTCCCAGCCAACTTTGTTGGCTCGTTAAATACATCGATCACGTTGCACCAACATGCGCGAGTATGCAGACGCTGATCCAGCAAAATTGTTTTCCCACAGGTTTATTGTATGAAGGCAGTTTGTAATTGGAACGGATACGCGTGTAGTGATAAAAATATTAAAAGCGCTTACACTGCCAAATTAAATTAGTTGGCAGTGTCGACACCGTTGTTAACTCCTCCCTCCTTAAATGTCTGCGTCCCGCAGATCTTGTGGTCAGTGGCTGATAGGTTTACTCGTACCTCTGGGAGATTCAGCTTTTTTGTTTGCTGGTACCAAAGCCATCCAATGCAAAAGGTCATGGAGATAAGGATCATAACGTTAATTCCAACGGTACCATTGAATCTTACTCCTAACTGGTTCAATCGGTTTATATTATTGAGGCTTACCTCATGGACATATTTGATGTCCAGCAGCAGGTCGTCATGTGTTATATTTGCTAGTACTGGCGGTAGGGCTTGAACCTTTGTGATTGATTTGCTTGAGTAAGTATGATTCTTTATCACTACCGTCTCGTTGGAGAGTTGCAGGAGATAGGTGCCATTCAGAAACTCGGTTTTGCCATTTGACTCAATCAAACCCTTGTAGTTCGTTACATAGATAATGTCGTCACTCAATAACTCAACAATTTCTTCTAGGGTACGTCTGTATTTGCATCTGGCTGATCCGCCTTTAAGAATGCGGTTAAGGCAGTCATCTTCTTCCAATTTAATTACGGATGATCTTTTGCAGACTGTAGAATTACTTATTAAAAGACAGTTACCTTTGATACCATAGGTCTCAGCCTCACTAACAAGCACCCTCTCGAACGGCAGATCTATTTGCTTTCCTTCATTAATACTAGCTCTAGTGAGAAGCAAGTTATAAAAGCTTTCAAGTTTTGGTATTGACAGAATATACAACAATAATGAACCATTTGTATAAATTGATGGCGTTCCGTACTCCACTGCTTCTATTGCATTGCCATAAGGCAACGTTTCCAGCTCGTCAATTATCCTATTTATTTCCGATTGGTCTAGCAGATTTGTGTTGACAATACCGCTCTTAGCCAGCTGACAAGCTCGGACAATTTCGTTTATTTCGTCTCTCAAGATAATGACCTCGTTGATGGTACTTCGCTCCAATAAAGTGTAGTCTTTACCGCTCGTGATATTGTTTACTCTGGTGATGATTTCATTGATCTTTTTTACAACTTGGTTCGTCGCCTGCCGAAGCTCTTTATTAATCTTATATTGCTCATTGTTGTTTACGATGATGTTTTCTTGGCTCCTTAGTATACTATTCCAATCTGTTGAATCAGGACTTCCAGCGATCCATTTCCAAGCCGATCCGATCCAATCGATTGATCTAGGCGTCCTTCTTTTTACATTCGTCAATTCATTAAGGCGTTCTTGCATCTGCAGCATGTGGTGCAAAATGAACTCTTTGTTTTTGCTTGGCGGAATGTGCCTTTGAATAAGCGAAGATATATTTGCAGCCATATCCATGTACTGCTCCAAGTTGATGACGTGTACTAATTTAAAGTTCCCATCGGCTATCCATCCATTGCCAATCTTTAATGAAACCAGCGATGTTTTGTATTGATAGATTTGTACGCTATTTACAAAAGCAATCAGGTTGAATGCGATGAAGAGAATAAACTTGAGATGCATGGTTATAGAAATCTGATTTCTGAAAATAGTGTAAGTTCGTTATATCGATAAAAATGAGGTGGTGTCGTGACAATGAAATGTTTAGATGACAAATAGTAAAATTTAAGATTTTATTTTATTTAAAAAGTACCCTTCCCCCTTTTTTCTCTTTTTTTTTATTTTTGAGAAGTATATGTTAATTAAGTGAGACGATAAAGGATCTATAATTATTTACGAGACAGAGTTTTTCTTTGGGCTTTGCCCATTTAAATTTTTTATGTGTTCCTTGTGAATTTTTCTTCCACTCCTTGTCAGCACAGTTACCCTATTATCTTTCTCAACTATTTCTTTTCTATATAGCGCTTTGTTTTTTCCCTGAATAGTTTTAATAGCTACATAGATTCTATCACCTTTTCTATATTTTTTAGGGCTTTGTCTTTTTTTATTCATTCTTGCATTGCGAGCTGCCATATTTCTTTTAAGCAAATGCCTTAGATCTGTATTAACCTTATTTTGTTCTAATAATAGATTTTCATAGTTTGTTCCGACATTTCTATTGAAGAATAAGTCACGGGGTCTTTTCTTTGTTGTTGAATGGATGGTGTTATTGTACCTATCGACACAGATTTCAATTAATTCTTTCACTGATAGATTCGGGTATTCAACTCTTTAAACATCTATAAATTTCAATTATTGTTGAATGCAGTCTCTCAATTTGCCCGTTCACCTCACTTCTTTGTACTGGCGTAAGATATAATTTAATACCTAGTGATTTGATGAAAGTTTCTATTAAGGGGCTTAGGAAGCTCCGTTCGTTATCAGTAACGAGAATTTTTGGCACTGTGAAATAATGCAAAATTTTAATTAATTTTTTTCTTACTTGTACTAATGATCTATCCTTAATACCAAAGAATTTCGTGAATTTTGTAAACTTATCTATGCAGGTAATGAACTTCTGTCCCTGAATTTCCATAATGTCCATGTGAAGAATTTCACATGGGTATTTAGGATCAGGTGTTTGTTGGTGATGTATTTGTGGAGGTTTTCTGTCATACTTACATCTATTACAAACGTCGCAGCTGGCAACGTATTTCCTTATACTAGAGCGCATATGCGGAAAGTAAAATTGCTCTAAAATTTGTTCAACATTTTCTCTGGGATTGCGATGTGCTCTTCTATGTTCAGTTTCGATTATTTCAAATTGGCGTTCTTTTGAAGTAATATCTGTGACTAACTTTTGCGTAATTCTTACTTTATATCTAGAAAAATGATCAATATAAATTTCTTGTATATCACCAAAAAGACTTTCTGGTGCTTTTACTCCGTTAAGGATATTTGGGCGAAGCTTTTCTTTTAGCAAAGTTACAAGTTTTTCCCTAGACCAGTTTTTTGAGGAAATAAAATGTCTAGTGTATCCATATCTTTTTAATTTGGCATTAAAATTCCTATTTCCCAATGCAAAAGTTAAGGGTTGATGATCGGTATAGATCTTGATTTTTTTGCACCATATAAATAATTTCTGAGATTATCAAGAGCCCACACAATGGCTAGCATCTCCTTCTCGTTTGTGGCGTAATTTTCTTCAGTTTTGTTGAGCGATCGAGAAATATAGGCTATGGGTTTGTCCTTGCCGATTTCACCTTGTGACAAAACGGCACCTAGCGCAGTATTGGAGGCATCCGTTGTTAAATTAAACGGTTTCTCAAAGTCTGGGAAGGACAGAAGTTCAGCTGTATTTAACATAGATTTAAGTCTATTAAAAGACTAGAGACTCATCATTTAGAGTAATTGGCACTTTTTTAGACTGACTGGCTTTTATTTGGGCATGTTCTCCTCTTGTAAGGTTTGTAAGGAGTTTTGCCACTTTTGCGTAGTCGTGAATAAATCTCCTATAGTAGGAGGTCATTCCCAGGAAACTTTTCAACTCTTTCAAGTTCGTGGGCGGTAACAGATTTTTAATGGACTTGACTTTGGCAGGATCCGGTTTGATTCCCTCAGACCCAACGATATAGCCAAGGAATTCCACCTCAGTTTTCATGAAATGTGTTTTGTCCAGATTTACCTTTAGATTAGCTTCGCGAAGCCTTGCAAAAATTGTATCTATGTTCCTCAAATGATTCTCTATATTTTCGCCAATTACGATTATGTCGTCAATGTAGACAAAACAAATTTTTCCTATGTATTCGCGGAGGACATCATCTATCATTCTCTGAAATATTGCCGGCGCATTCTTTAAGCCAAAAGGCAATCTTAATTATTCGAATTTGCCGTTTGCTGTTGAAAAAGCAGTTTTCGGGATGTCCTTTGGTTTAATGGCTATTTGATGAAAGCCTGATGTAAGATCTATTGTTGTAAAATACTTTGCTTTACCTAAACTAGCTAAAGTAGACGTAATGTCTGGAATTGGGTAGGTATCTGGAATGGTTACAGCATTTAAACGTTTGAAGTCCACTACCATCCGATATTGTTTTTCACCATTGGGTTTTGGCTTCTTAGGCACGACCCAAATAGGTGAATTGTATGGACTTTTGGAGGGTCTTATTACTCCCTCAGAAAGCAGTTCCTTTATCTGTCTCTCTACTTCTTCCCTCATACAGACTGGGTACGGATAGCTCTTCGTATATATTGGCTCTTCCGTACTTGTCCTGATTTCTGCCTGAACGTTTGTTGATGCAAGTTCGCTACCATCGAGTGGTCCAAAAAGTGGTTTGTATTTATTAATAAGACTTTCTATTCTTGTCCTAACTTCTGGTACATATTCCTCGCCTAATATATAATTTGACTCACTTGTTAATTTTTCTTTTAATGGAATTTTAAAGCAATTTTTCAAAATTAAAACGTTTTCCTTTCTATCAACCAAAGCACCTAACTCCTTAAGTGTATCATCCCCAATAATTCCATCAAATGTTTTTAATGCTAGCAAGACATAAAATTGAATAGGTTCATTTATCCCTAAAAATTTTAAAAATGGCCCAATTACTTTTCTATCTATATTCACATCTCCTCCCACTGATCTGACATTTATTGGTTTTTCTAAAATTATGCTACCGTATGATAAGCGTGGGCTGCAAAAGTTCTTGTTAGAGCCCGTGTCGATCAAGAAACATAAAATATCACCAGTAACAGAAGGGTATTCTATATAGGGTAAACTTGAGGGCCTTCCCCCATAAAATTTACTTCTCCTACAGTTTCTTCCTGACGAGAGTCTTCCTCTATCCCATTCTGAGCTGCGTGGTCCTCATCAGAAAAGGTTTCTATGTGATAAAGTTTTGGCTGTTTGTTGCTTGTACTCACTTCGAATGCACCTCTTTTTTCAGCTGTCCCAGGATTGTTGATGTAATTTACCCGTCGAGATTGAATCGTCCTATCGACTTCCATCGGTTCGTGTTTTATGGCCGGATACCGAGGGGGCAACGCTGGCTTATTATAATTAGAATATCCGCTTACACGGAAGTTAGAATAATTGTTGTTGTGTTGCCAATTTCTAGGCCTAAAATTTTGGTTCTGCCAACGCGATCGCGCAGGAAATGGCTTTAGTGGCCTTGAAGGCCCAGGACGGTAAGCTGTCTCTGTGGGGACCGAATCGTGAGGCTTCGTTTTTGTATAAATTATATTATTTCGCATCGTTAAGTTTTGCAGGTCTAAGCAAGCCGAGTATGCTTCAGGGAGCGTTCCTGGCCGCTGTATAATGATCATACGGGAAAGATCCTGCTTTAACCCGCGTACAAAAATGTCCAACGCTCTGTTCCTGTAGGTTTCCACCAGGGCTTTGATGGTTTCCTCGCTGTAGGATTCCGTCTTCAGTTTATTAATAATGAGCGAAAGTTGGTGATTAATAGTGGAGTAAAACTCGTCTATTGTCGAAGATCCTTGGGAAAGCTGATTGAGTTGATGCTCTAGAGTTTGGATGTCTCGTTTATCAGCGTAGTGAAGAGAAAGTATCCTTTTAATTTCAGCCCAATCACTATCGAATACATTATAGGACACCAGAGCTGTGTCTGCAGCGCCAATAATTTTTTGGCGGACGCTCTGTATTATTGCACGATAAATTGGTTTGTCCCTAACAATTTCAAAATCCTTTAGAATGGTTTCCACGGAATGAACCCAAGATACATACTGGGTTGGATTACCCTCAAAAGTTCTTAATTCTTTTACGCTATCAGGAAGTCGGCTTATATCTTTTAATTCGGTTTCGGTTCGTGGCCGTTGAAGAGGTACTTCGTCAGTGACCAATGGGACTTCCGCCGCAGCTCGCCCATTTTCGAGACGCTCTATCCTACCTAAAACTTGTCCTAGTGCGTTGTTACTGAGACTCGCTTCTATAGTACCTATACGAGTTTCAACAGACTTGAGCTGTTCCATAAACCGATTTATGGCTCCAGTCATAGTCGTTATTGTGGATTTTACCTCTTCCATTATTTTTTAATTTAAGCTGACAAAGGAGGAAAGAAATTTCACTTACCTGAAATATCAGGAAAACTTTGCTGAAAAAGATCCTTGGTCGTTGCACAATTTCACTTCACTTCTTTTTCTTGACCCTTTTTATATTTTCTCTTTGATTTATGCTCTTAATTTTAATTCTCAAAAGAATATTTTCAATGCTATATTTTCTCTTTCTTATTTTAATTTCCGTATTTTATTTTCTTATTTTTTATTTCAATTTTTAATTCTCTTTTTTAATTTTATTTTAGAGATCAATTTCGAAAGGATATTTTCAATATATTCTTTTCTATTTTAATTTCCGTTCCTCTTCCTCAATTTTCAATTTTTATATTTTCATTCAATTTTATATTTTATTTCAATCTTCGATTCTCTTTTTTTCATTTTATAAAAGGATATTTTCAATTTAATAATAATATTTTGTTTTTTAATTTTCGTTTTTCTCTTTTTTTATATATTATATTTTGATTCAATTTTTTATATCTTTATTCTCTTTTTTTATATAATTTTTCTTTTGAAATTTCAAAAAATATTTTTGCACTGATGGCACTTGAGGGAAATTCTTCCTCGTAAATTTTTTCACATTAATATTTATGTTTTTTTTTATATATATATATATATTTTTTTATTATTATATTGAGCCTTGGCTATGGTACGCGCCGCGACCGTTTAAAATCCTTTTGTCCTCACGGAAGCTCCGTAAGACTCCAGTTTGGAAATCCGCTTTTATAATCGCGGATACCTACTATGGTACGGTTTACTTCACTTTCACCTCGGTAACCTTCTGTGATGTTTTTTTAGTTTTTTAACCACCAGGAATACCGGATTAGCAAAGGAGGAGTTAAAGTTAGTATTTTATAGTTATTTTAATATTATTTATACTTCAGTGATCCTGGAGGGTCATGTAGGAATCGCAGAATCTTTGATTGATTTTTTTTTTATTATTATTATTCAAGGACCCCGCTGTCTTTTAAGCGGGTCCCTGCTCGGGCGCCAGTTAGAGGATTTTAATCGGTATGACTAAAAAAAATTATATTTTAGGCGCCACCAACTGCGCCTTTAAATAAAACACTTTAATTTTTATAAATTTACCTTTAATAGGATTAATTTAATTATATTCACAAAATTAATTTAACTATTTTCACAAATCAAAATAATTTTAATTTAACTATTTTCACAAATCAAAATAAGTCGACTGCCACTTGTGACACCATAGCCAAGACTGCCAGTTCCCAGCCAACTTTGTTGGCTCGTTAAATACATCGATCACGTTGCACCAACATGCGCGAGTATGCAGACGCTGATCCAGCAAAATTGTTTTCCCACAGGTTTATTGTATGAAGGCAGTTTGTAATTGGAACGGATACGCGTGTAGTGATAAAAATATTAAAAGCGCTTACACTGCCAAATTAAATTAGTTGGCAGTGTCGACACCGTTGTTAACTTATAGATCCCAATAAATAAAACACCTTGATGTGATTCTCTTAATTACACTTAACTATTTATTTAGGTTTGAGTTATTCTTAAGAATAAGAACGAGTGTTCAGCTTAAAGTTCTTGCTGGAAGTAAGTATTGGGTGTAGTATGTACCCGAACATATAATGTGAGGTTGCCATATATAGACGACTGTCAAGTCTTACAATAGGTCTGTTCGTGCACACACTACATCCCCCCTTTTTAGATATAATGTTTAATATAATGACAATTACTATTTCCTTTTGATCATTTGAATAAGTTCTTAATGGTTTATTTTCTATTTCAATATTTCTTTTAGTTCATTTTTTGCTATATACCGGTTTTTCTGTATAATTTTTATGTATAATATTTCATATATGTGTGTATATATACATATATACATAGATATATGTATGTGTATATATGTATTTTTTTCTATTTTTTTATTCTTTATTTTTATTCCAGTATATAATCCTTTGTCCACGACGGTAGTTTTCTTTGTCGTTGGACTCTTGTAGAGGGACCAACTTCTGGAATTTCAAAATTTTCTACAGAAGGTGATTCCTCCGAAATGTGTTGTTGATTAGTAATCTCTTCAACATCTTTTTGAATGAAGTTTTCATTCGGATTGTATAATTCTTCGCCATTGTATATATTTTTACTGCAGGCGCCTGGCAAAGGAATAAGGTGCCCCCGATTTCGTGTATATTTCGTTCTATCTACCTGTATCACATACGTGGTTCATCAGTTTCGTTAACACTTTACCATATTTTCGCAAATCAATCACCCACACTCTATCCCCCTTTTTTAGCTCTGAAAGATCCTTTACTTTATGTCTTCTATTGTAATTATCAATTTGTTTCTTTTTTATTTCGAGTTCCTTTTCAATTACGTTCCTATTATCTCTTACTTTCAATGCACTAGGCACAATTGGAACTAAAGATTTTATTTTTCGACCCATCATTAACTCCGCCGGTGAAAAGCCATTTGCTAATGGTGTTGCTCGATAACCTAAAAGGCTTTCATGAATATCGTCGCTCTTTTTCATAATTCTTTTGGCCACCTTAACCGCCGCTTCCGCTGCACCATTCGATTGGCTATAATAGGGACTGCTTGTCACATGCTTCAAATGGTAATCGAGAGCAAATTTTTTAAATTTCGACTGAAATTGAGGACCATTATCGCTTCTACATATTGAGCAAATTCCAAAGCGTGAAAAAAATTCTTTTACTTTCTGTATTATGTCATCTTCAGACATAGAGACTAGGGGAAAAAACCCAAAATAACGAGAGTAATAGTCAGTTATTATAAGATACCACTTGTCCAATTTAAATAAGTCTAAACCTATTTTTTCCATAAGGCGAGTTGGAAGATCTTCATACTTAAACGTTTCTTTCCCGTTACAACTTTCCTCGATACATTTCGGACAATTTTTTACTACATGCTCTAACTGAGAACTAAGGCCTAGCCACCAAACCGCCGTTTGAGCCAACCTACGACACTTTTTAATGCCTTGGTGGCCCACGTGAATGTAGTTTATTACTTGTTGCTGTAAATCCGGAGGGATAATTATCTTAGTGTCCTTAAGTAATAAATTTTCTGCGAAAGAAATGTCATGTCTATACTGGTAATATGGTATCATATAATCTGGTAACTTTCCACGAGATGGCCAACCATCTGATGAATATTGAAGTAATAGCCTGCATACCGGATCTAGCTCCTGGGCCTTCCTAATCTCTTCTAAATAATACTCTTTGACAGGGAGGTTTTCTACAACAAAACGCACAAAAATTTCCGTTTCTGTTCCCAGTTCCTGAGGTTCGTCTATTTTACAAGGCAATGGACTGCGGGACAAAGTATCTGCTATTTTGAGGTCTTTGCCTGGTACGTATTTCACGGAATAATCATAGCGCATGAGGCGCATTCTAAATCGCTGTAACCGTGGAGTTAGGATGTCCAAATTTTTTGACTGCAAGACCTGAACCAACGGTTTGTGATCCGTCTCAAACACGACATGAATTCCTGTTATATACTCCGCTAGTTTCTCTGCAGCCCAAGTTATGCCGAGAGCCTCGCGCTCAATTTGGGCATAACGCCTCTCTGTTTCTGTCATGGTCCTTGAAATGTATGAAACCACTTGTCTATTTTGCTGATCATCTATTTGGAAAAGACATGCTCCAATACCATAACAGGAAGCATCTGAGCTAATAACTATTTGTTTTGAAGGGTCATAAAACGCCAAGACTGGAGTTTTTGTTATCGTTTCCTTTATTTCTAAGAAAGCTTTTTCTTGAATTTTGTCCCAGACGAAGTCCACCTTGCCTGTTAGTACATTTATAGGTCCCAATATTTGAGAACGATTAGGAATAAACTTAGCAATAAAGTTCACCATACCGAGGAAACGCTGGACTTCCGTTTTATTTTCAGGTCGAGGATTATTAACGATTGCTTGGATTTGATTTGGATCGGTTGAAATTCCTTTTGTCGAGAGGACATAGCCTAAATAAGTTACTGTGTCGACCCCAAAACACGATTGTTCTCTATTTATTGTGATTCCCTCTTCTTCAAGCCTCTTTAAAACTTTCCGTAATGTGTTATCATGTTCGGTACGATCCCTCCCGAAAATTAGAATATCATCTACATGTGAGATGCAGTTTTCAATCCCTTCCAGAACCTGATTAAATTTCGAAACGAAATATTCGGGAGCGCAAGATATTCCAAAGGGTAATCTTTTAAAAATAAAGCGCCCAAACGGACATATGAAGCATGTAATTCATTGACTTTCGGTGCTCAATTTTATTTGAAAAATCCGTTATTTGCATCAATTTTTGAAAATATCTTTGCTTCCCTAATTCTAGCCAATGAGAGTTCTATTTTTGGTATCGGAAAATAAGGTCTAATCACCGCCTTATTTAGTTGGGTATAATCTACACATAATCTAACTTCATTATTTGGTTTTGGGACAATGACTATGGGACTCACCCATTCTGTGGTATCGTACATTCTCTCAATTATGTCTAAGTCTATTCATCGATTAATTTCCGCTTCCAGTTTTGGCAATAACGGGAATGGTACTCTTCTTGGTACTGTCTGTACGAACGGAGTCACATTGCTTTTTAATTTTATATCTATTTCACCTTTAAATTCTCCAATGTCTCCAAAAAGTTTCGGGAATTTTTCAACTATTTCAGAAGACATTTCCACATTTGTTTTTTCTGAAATTGAGTAGTTTTTTAGTACTGGTGGCTGAATAACGTCTAAATGAACTAAAGCAGTTCGTCCCAATATAGGGCTTTCTAGTTGTTCAACTATATAAACGTTGTCGACGAATTTTCTATCTTTATAAATCAAAGTCATTTTTGCTGTACCTACGACCTTTAACGAATTGCCATCTGGTCCCCTTAAACTTGTTTTTGTTTCAGAAATAGACAGTTTATGATCTTTCAGAACTAACTCTTTAGGGATACAAATGCAGTCTGCACCTGTGTCTATAAGAAAGTTTACTTTGTTGTTTAACTCACTTATTTTGCACTGTATGAACCACGGCTCTATACCCGATTTGGTGATTTTATCCGCGAATGCTTTTATTGTTCCAATCATAAAATCCGAATGTTTATGACTTTCCAAAGAAGTGTTGTTAGATTTTCCTAGCTCAATTACATTTACTTTTTTATTTTTATAAGCCTTAACTTGTGTTTAAATTTTCTTTTTACAACATTCGAAAAGTGACCCCTTAAATTACAAATATTACAATTTTTATTTTTTGCGGGACAATCTTTCCTTTCATGCAATGTA
Organism: Gymnocheta viridis; assembly: GCA_956483585.1. Classification (NCBI taxonomy): domain Eukaryota; kingdom Metazoa; phylum Arthropoda; class Insecta; order Diptera; family Tachinidae; genus Gymnocheta; species Gymnocheta viridis. Next base: position 29,780,948 of record OY101443.1, read on the forward strand.
TACCCACAATACTTACGTTTATTATTTCTACTATAATTACAGTTACCATAGTTACCACTTGATTTCAACTGCGAACTTCTTTGTTGACCATTATTTTTTTGCTGCTTGATGCCACTATTAGACTCTGCTCCCTTTGTTGAACACTGTACACATGTTTGTCATCTGTAATGATTTTCGTTTGTTTTATCTGGATCTCCGCTTGGCGTGCTGTATCTGTTGCTATTTTTAGTGTTAAATCTGACTTCATTTGCATCTGCTCGCTTACTTTTGTATTTAACATACCAACTACAATGCGATCTCTTATTAAATCGTCTTTGAGATTGCCATAATCACAATTTTCAGCTAAAGAATGTAGGTCTGTTATAAAACTGTCAACAGACTCATCATGCTTCTGTACGCGAGAGTTGAACTTGAACCGTTCAAATATAACGTTTTTCTTCGGGTTAAAATACTTATCAAAGTTATTTAAGGTGTCTGCTAAAGATATATCGCTCGAACCTTTTACGCCATTTAGGCCAATTTTCCGGTAATAAGAAATTAAAAGGCTCTGGAGGAGCGATGTTTGCGACAAAAATATTGTCACTTTTTCCATCTTTTACGACCATGTGCTTTTTTTTACTTGCTGTACAACTTACTTTTTTTTACTTTTCCTTCTTGGTTCGTTTTTTTACCGCTGCCACCATGTGTTGTTCACCCAGAGATATAGATACCAATAAATAAAACACCTTGATGTGATTCTCTTAATTACACTTAACTATTTATTTAGGTTTGAGTTATTCTTAAGAATAAGAACGAGTGTTCAGCTTAAAGTTCTTGCCGGAAGTAAGTATTGGGTGTAGAATGTACCCGAACATATAATGTGAGGTTGCCATATATAGACGACTGTCAAGTCTTACAATGGGTCTGTTCGTGCACACACTACAAAAACGTCAACAACTTACTTAATTCATTATATAATTATTTTATCACTGTACAAAATCCTATCTGATAACATATTGGATATATTTGAAAAATAAAATTTTTATGTTTCATAAAATTGGAAAAAACGCAGAAATTAAAAAAAAAATATTATAAATGAGATTGTGCCTGGTTTTTTAAATAAATTGTGGAACAAACTTTTTCAAATAAAAAGTAAAAGTAATAAAAACAACTAAAATGTATCGAAAATTCTAAAAAACTAGCATTGTGTTGTGTTTAGGATTCGAAACCGTGCCACCGGGTACGGTTTCAAATCCTGACCAACCATTTATTTTTGATACATTTTAGTTATTTTTATTACTTTTACTTTTTATTTGAAAAAGTTCGTTCTTTTTTTAAGAATTTTTGATAGCTTTAAATTATTTTCAATATGAAGATAATATTGGAACATTTTAATCATTAAACTAGCAGATTTATGTAATAGGTGTCGATATTTTTTATCTATTTTGGGAGAATTTCTTCATTTTTAAACCTTTTCTTACGTTTCAAATCATTTCTTTGTTTAGTCGAAGATAACTGGCTTTTTGATAAAGACGTTGAAACACTTCTTGGATGTGTAAAAAATTATATAAGTGCTATTTTTATAATGCACCCCAGGCAAGAAAGTGTTATAAATTTGTTACGGAATTCATAATTTATGGCTGACTTCATAAACGCAGTTTGCAAAGCAACACTAGAATGCCTTGTAAACTCATGCTTCCAGTTTCCATCACGTGGGGGTGCGTCCGTGAGACGGTGAATGGCAATTTTTATTTGCTTTAATGTAATTTTTTCCATTTAAATTATTTTTTTTCGTATTTCGTGGGCGTGAATTTTCGTGATTGTGACTTCTTTCATCACTACATACTAAGGTGAAGGGTATATAAGATTCGGCACAGCCGAATATATCTCTCTTACTTGTTTTAATTTTTTTTTATTTCGTGGGCGTGAATTTTCGCGATTGTGACTTCTTTCGTCACTCCATACTATGGTGAAGGGTATATAAGATTCGGCACAGCCGAATATATCTTTGTGTGTAAGTGCCAGCAAGGCCTTACACAACATTGTTCGGTTTGAAAATAACTAAACTCGGTCCAATAACTAATGAGATATAGCCAAAAGACTTTTTTTTGTTATGTGTCCATTTTATGAAGCAGATTTCTTTTGTACAGTTCTAGGAAGGTTTCTACTAAAAATAATTGAAGTGGATTCAAAATAATATTTACTTTCACAAATTTTTTGAAAAATTTATGTTGGGTTTCATACCTACAACATACCGGTTAGCAATCACAAGCGCTTCTTATACATCACAGACCAGTTGTATATTTCATAGTAGTTTACGCGTTTAAGTACTTAATATATCTTATTTATTATAAAATACAAAAACTTGAAATTCTTGATTCTTCCCTTTTTGTCACAAATATGTACATTACATAGCGTCTAGACGAGACAATTTTTTGTCTTACCGAATGTCAAACTTTCTATACAAGAATGAGCTGACAAAAGCAGTTTTATTTTTTATATCAACTTTGACTTTTGTCATAACAAAGAAATGGCTAGTATAGACGCTAAGTTAATACTGAAATGCGTTCATGTTCACAACTAAACAGTCGAAAAGCAAAGATTTGTTGTTTTTTTTTGTTTGTTTCTCTAAAATTATTTTTGTATGTTTATTAGTATAATATTATGCATGCATATTACAGTATTTATCGCTTATATTTTCTTTTCGTATATAAAAAACCATAATTATTTTTTATATTATTTATTTATATTAAAGAAATGTAATGTTTCGTCAAGGCACTATGTACGAGTAAATATACAAAATCAATGAAATTGAATTTTAGTTTTGTTTTAAAAATGTTTTAATTTTTAATTTTTTATGACTATTTGCGATTTCAGAAAGGCAAAATTGATGCTTATATCCTGTTATATACTTGTGTCATATTATTTTCGCGTTTAAGTACATAATATATCTTATTTATTATAAAATACTAAAACTTAAAATTCTTGATAGAAATTGGTGTGGGTGTTGTAATTGAACTCCTTTTTACCGATATAATCATATATTTTTGAACACATTTATTAATACTGTCATGCATTTATGTGCACATGTACACATTGTGTGTGAATAAGCATAATAACTAAACAATCGAAAGGCAAAGATTTGTGGTTGTTTTTTAACCTTAATTTTGTATGCTTACTAGTATAATACTAAGTATGCGTATTACAGTATTTATCGCTTGTATATCCTTTTCGTATATAAGTAACAATAATTATTTTTTATATTAAAGAAATGTAATTTTTTACAAGGTACATATTAAGTACATAATCCAAAAATTTAAATTTGTGCAGTAATTTTTCAACCGCAAACAAACATCAGAAAATTGTTAGTGCTATTTTTCATTTCGGCTTTGACTTTTGTCAACACAAATCGATGGGTTGTCAAGATACTTATTAAATATACAAAACCAATTAAATTGAATTTTAGTTTTGTTTTAAAAATGCCTGATTTTAGAATGTGATTTTAGAAAAAAAAGCTGAATTGATGTTTATATCCTGGGCCTGATATTAACTGCCAGTCCTACGATGTCACAAGTATTCGTTCTTTCGTATAACGTATAACATTTAAAACAAAAACAAATTATAAAATTTTGTTTTTGTTTTAAATGTAATTGTACGAAAGAACAAATATGTGTGACATCCTGGGACTGGCAGTAAGTTTTTTTGTTTTATATTTGTGTGTACATAATAATAATTTTAATTAATTTCTATATTCAGGTGCAGAGCGTACCTGCAATATTTAAGAACCCGGTTTTTTATTATAATTGCCGAAACGACTGCAAGAAGGCAAATTTAATATACATACATAATAAATTTTATTCATCTATTTTAATGGATAATTTCGCCTTCTCGTAAACCTTATCTATATATAAATAGACAAGTGGAAAAAGTTAAGAACCATTTTAACTGAAAACTCAACGTATTCGCTTGATTTTTTTTGTTTGATAAATTGTCAATAGGAGCAGTGCAGAATGTATTTTTTCTTCTACATTTTTGTGTCTAAGATAGTTAAAAACAGTTAAGAATATTACCCAATTATAAAGCCATGATCTCTATTTCTCTCTTAATTTGCTAAAAAATTACAACAAAAAACTCAAAATTAAATTTGGCTTGGCAACTCCGTAAACACTCAGAAGGAAAAACTTATTTTATTTGTTCATTCTATTCTTATTTCCATCTTTGTATGTACTTAAACGATTACTGCTGAAACTAATAAAATTTATATTTTTGATAGCAAAATAAACGAAAATAAAATAACAATCGATAGAAATGCTATCGTAAATTTCATTCGATTCCTTATTATTTAAAATTTGCGGAAATTTGTATACTCTTTAGTACAACAAATAATGTTGAAAGTTTTTCTTCAATTGTTAAACGTTTTTTAGTAGCATATGTATGCTTAATCCAAATCTAATGTATACCCACTTAAAAGCCAATACACTATATTAGCAGGTACATATGTTTACATTTTTTTAATATTTCACTTTTGATAAATGACTACAGTGCAATAAAGAAGCGATATGCACATTACATACATATACTTTGAAGGTTTGTCTAAAACTACTTATTTTACTTTTATATATGTACCTAATGTACATAGATGTATATACCATGAATATTTTTTTACTCCTGTTTTTGTTTTTTTACTTTTATTAAATGAATTGTGATTTTGTTTTAATTAATATCGAGTCCTTTATTTATTTTGAAACAAAAACTTAATATTGTATTTTGGGTATTTACATCAACTTTTTTATAAGTTGCTTAATATTTTATAACTTTTGAAATATTTTTTATGGTGCTTTTTTAACCCATTTTGTAATTTTTTTGCGCTGTTTACCCTTTTTGGAACAGCTTACCGAGCTTTTGTTCCTTCTAAAGATACCAACACTTTTAGGTGGTAATGATCCGAGATGCCATATGGGACATTTTGAATTTGATGCGGGAATAAAAAATCTCCAAAAGTTAAGCTTGCATTAACAACGAAATACATATGTTGAGATCAGACTTTGAATGGTGAAGCAAAATAATAAAGTGCTGTTTTTTACAGTCTTTTAAACGTTATTCACATCGCTCCTTTATAGCAACGTAGTCATTTTTAAAAACTCGATCTTCATAAAACTGGATTAGTTTTTAATTTACTCACAGCTCAGTGGAAAAATAAAAAAATATTCACCACTATAGAGGCGAGTAAACAAGATATTTGTATGAATTTTTCCACAAGAAAAAGAGCGATACGATGAATGATTTTGCATTATTAACTTAATAATCACGATTTTTGAGATATGACTAACGTACAATAAAGGATCGACATATCTCTATCCCTTATTCTGACTACCGAAACTTCCATTATTTATTTTATTTGCTATGCTTTATTAATCTCATAATATTAGCGCTATAAATATTATAATTATGACAAAATATAAGTTATTATATTTCTATAGATATTACAGATTAAACTAATTTTCGATTCGGTAACTTCCTAGGCTGCTGATAAAAATGTGAGAAGTTTTTTCCCTGCGTTGTTAAATATTATTGATGTTAATTAGCAGGCTTACACTCTTCAGCCGATGAGAAATGCCATTCCAATATATTTTTTGGTTTTTATATTACATGTTTTTAACAAGAGCTTATTAAGAAGTATTATTTTACATTTAGGGTGTGTGTCAATCGGTAGCAAGGTACTGTGGTGAAAAAATATTTGCTTGCCTGAAAATATTTCATGTTTCTGCTGTGCCAAATGATATCTTTTTTGACAACATAAAATTTTGACGTCTGCGAAAACAAGCTGATGATCAAATTACGGCGACGGTGAAGCAAAACATTTGACTACAAGTCGTCTACCAACAAATTTTTAAAAGAACTTTCTTATACTTATTAAATAGAATTCTATACTGGCAGGAAAAATTGTATAGTGTGATCAGTGATGTTATACGTATGGATTTTCATCTAAAAAAAAATTGCCGTAGGGAAAAATTACAGATTTATTGAAATCATTAAAATTTAGGAACTTTTCAATAATGTGGCAAAAATATATTAATTTTGCAAGCTTATTCGATTTGTGACATTTTAATAAAATCTTTAAAACGGGAACATTAAAAATTTTAATATTTTTTTTAAATGATCGCTTGCCGCCATTTCAGTTTAGATTTTAAGGTAAATTTGTGAAATATTGCCTTTTTTATACTTATATAGTTATTATACTCTTAAATAGTCTGCAGAATGAACTCTTCGTTTTGTTCAGACTTCGGCATATTTAGAAGAAACCGAAAAGTACTGGAAACAAAAATTTCTGCAACAAATGCAATAAGATTTTAAATTGCGCCAAGTCCGATATTCTGAAATACGCAGTAAGAGAACCACACAAAAAAATGTAAATTCTATAAGAATGGCAAACAAAGGGATACATTTTTTTAAATAAAGCATCAAGTCAACTGGTCGACCATATAATACCACTAATGAAAAAAAGAACTGATTCATAAACATGAAATTTTTTATATTTAAATAATATTTATATGTATACATCATTTAAAAGTTGTAGGGATTTTTGTAGACAATTTTTTGAACGCGTAGGGAAAAATGAGATTTTTTTGGGCTGCGTAAAGACCTCAAAAAAGTACATACATATATAACATCACTTAGAGTGATGTACAATTAAAATCGCAAATTATAATAAACAATGCATTTTTTTGGTCTAACTACATATGTATAAGAGCCGTAAAAACTCAATGTATTGGGTGACGGCTCGAATTAAAAAAACGACGGCGGGGGCTTGCTGTGTTTTGTGCTGCCATGCTTCTAATTTGAGGCTTGTCAAAAATTCTACTAGCTCCGGGGATAGTGAAATTTTTCTCACCTCAGGAGTCCCCAAAATTTCCATACCAGAGTACTTTGCTACCGATTGACACACCCTTCTTTGCAGAAAAATTATTCGATTTTAAAATTATTAAAAATTAAAAAATATATTAACGGTTATTAAAAAGTGTATTGTGAGACAATTATAAAAACTTTTGCTACACTTTTACCGCGTGGCAAGCCTCTAGTAAAAACAGTCATCGTAACATCAATTTCAACTTCTTGAGGACCTTCCAAGGAACGCTTAAGAATTAAGTTCACTTCGTGATTACCCTTTGTTGTTCTAAAAATTTTTTTTAATTAAAATATTTTTGCAACGTTCTAAAGTTGTACCTACCCAAAATGATTATTTGTTGCCTTTTCAATATTTACGGCAGCTTGAATTTTTACGATTTTCATATCGAATTCAATGTCATCATACCAAACTGGACCCTTTAAGCTGAAAAATGTTCTACCCTCTATTGGTACCATCATCCTTGACACAAATGTTATAAAATTGTAGGTATAAGCCGAAGGCTTGTTGAAGCAATCCTCTCCCTCGCACATATTGTTTGTAAGACGACAGCGGCTAAAATCATAAAAATATAAATGTTTTGTTCTTTAAAAATTATCTTTTGTTGTCATGAGTAAAGGAAGGAAGGCGATGCAGGACAATTTTACGTGATAAACATGTAAATACCTAGTGGAAATGTTTTGCCGAGATCTCTGATATCAGTACAAATCTGAACCTTATACAGGCAAACCGTGTTTTCTGATATACTTCTGACATACATTTAGATATTTAGTACAATATTTCTTTTCTGGTACTTGCATTAGTATAGAAAGGGCATTTGGATGACAATGCCTCCCTCTATCTGCTGTTGTCCCATAATCATTAAAACAATGATGTTCCATACCTAAATATATATGTATATTATTCTAACAACTAATACGTTTCAGTAGTATGTTTGTGACGGCTCAAAAGCACTTTTCACATTCAAACCGATGGTTTTAGCATGGCTCGTATACGTGATCGTTAAAAATATTTTTTGTTAGGTGATTGAGTATATGACTTGTTGAAGTGCGGTTTCCATCCTTGCATGGTTGTATTAGAGGTTCAAAAATGTATACGGGCATCTCTACCCAGAACACACCCGCAAACGTCTACTAAGCACCACCACCCCAGCTTCCCTACTGGAGCACCCCTACCCCAGAGACAGCCATCCAGGCAACTCTATCCTATGACCATCACCCGAAAACCCCTATCCAGATACATCTACCTGTACATAACTATCCGGACCCTCCTACTGGAAATGTGTTTTCCATCCTTGGTTGGTTGTATGAAAGAGTTTGTTTAAAGACGTGCTGTATGTGTTTGCTTGATTGTCCCTTGAGTTTCAAAAGTAGAAATCAGTGTTCGAAAATAAACTGTACATTATTTAGTGTTTTGTACACACACCCAGAAACGATATCTATTTTTTAGTGTTTTTGTATTTCTACACAACCCGAACACAATATATGTATGTTTTTCGCAATAAAGCAGTACAATTGTAGTGGTTGTGTACTAAATACATTTTTTAGGCTCTTGTAGTATTTTTTATTATAAAATTAAAAATTTGTATCGCGATGAAGAAATTGAATATGATATTTTCGCCTTTATGAAAATACCGATTAAAAACTAAACCAAAGACTATATGTCTATTTACATACTAGGTAATAGCATCAAGTGTATTTGAAATCAAATACATTTGCTTTTTTAAATATTCTCAGGGTAATTCAAGTGTAAATGATGGACAAATCAAGTAAATGCAAAGCAAAGAAAACACAAATACAAAATTTTACTCTCTTTATACGTCCCAAGAATTCATATTTACTCGCACTTGTATAATATAAAGAGAATAAAGCAAAACAAAATGTTCCTGGTATACTCTAAGTGTTATGGAAAATATTTAAAGTATTTGTTTTTTCCAATTATGTATGTATGTAGTACATACATAAATATTATTTTGTTTAACCGTCAAATTGTTCTGGGTTTTGCTTACTTTCATTTTTGAAGTGATTTTGAAACAATTGGAGTGAAGTTTTGAAACAATTATAATGTTAGGATCTGTGAAGAGTTTAAAAACCTAAAAATATAGGGAAGAACTTGAATTTAAAAATAAATTTTTATCAAGAAGCCGATGTTTAATTTTCAAAACAATTATTAATTATAACTTTTTCCCATTTTTTATTTTCTTTTGAATAATATTTTTTTAAAGTATTTTTGATTTTTTTCTGAAATTTTCTTAATTTTTATTTTTAACCTGTATCAATATGTTAATACGAGTAACATAAAGTAAATTTCAATCTATAAAGCAATAACATTAATTTTATTAAACGAACAAATACAATAAAAAATACTCGCGTATTTTACAAAATCATTCAAACAATCTTTGTTTTAGCTGCAAATAAATACATGCACACATGTTTACTTTGTTTACAATCCTCAAATACTTAAATTTGCTTGTCTTATTTGGTGCAAACACAAGTCTTATTGTACTTGTTTCTCATAAGAGAAAATTCCGTTGTATTTTTTAAGTCCAGGTAGCATAAAGCAAATTGACAATAAAAAAGAGAGTGGTTTGTAGTATTTGTAATATGTACTTGTGCTAAAGCCTAGTACATACATACATATGTATATACATATCTATGTACATAGAAAGATGTTGAGATATAGTGTCTCCCACTATTCGCTTAAGCTACTTTCAGAGATTGTCAGATCTTACAATATTGTCAGTAAAATGTTCTGAAAATTTCTGACAATCGTATGAACTGGCGATTTTTGTCTAGCAACGTTGCCAGAAAAAGCATTGGCAGTTTATTGTAATATAAAGAATTTGTCAGAAGTCCGGCAATCGTGTGAACACCCTTCGTTGCTATTTCCAGATCATTGTCAGACATTGTAAGCTAATTTGTTATTGTCAGATGTGTGAAGTTTATGCATCTGACAATGGTATCATTGTCATACTTTTTTCTATCTTTAAAAAGAAAAAAATAAGAAAGCTAAAAAATTAAATTAAAATAATGTGTTTATATAATGGAAAATGTCATCAATTTGTTTGGTTCCGATATTGAACTTGACTGCGAATTTCAGCCAATTGAAATTCCATCACTTTTGCAGAATCCTACTGACACTCAAGGCGCGAAAACCCCAAAGTCGAAGCAAAAATCCTATAGAAAAAAGATGGAAACAGCGTGGTCGGATGAAAGCATCAATAAAGTTTATGGGATGCTGGCTGTCCAGAGTATAAACTTCATAAGGATATTATTTGGCAGGAAGTCGCAGATGCCATTCCTGTGAGCTTCAATGACTTTAAGAGAAAATGGGCTAATCTCCGCACCACTTTTAACAGCAATTTAGAAAAAATAAGAAGAAAAGTTTGGCCAACGTACAGACGATCAAATACAAGTCTATTTTAAGCCGATGATGTACCTTGAAACCAACAAAGTACGCCAGTCCACACAATCGACTTCATCTTTACAATTGGTAAATATTAGTAGTATGTTTGTGCCAACTCGCGATCACGTTTTTCATTACAAAACGAATGTACATGCCGGGCTGGGAAACGTGATCGTTAAAAATATTTTTTGTTAGGTGATTAAGTTTATTTAATTATTTTATTTATTATGAAAATGCATTTTCCATCCTTGGATGGTTGTTTGTATTAGGAGGTTTCATAAAATTTGTGTTGTGTATTAAGGAGTTTCAAAAAAAATGTATATGAAAATTTTTTTTATTGTTTTCACATGCCTGATTTTAATGTCATTAAGGGCTCCTCTATTGAATATCACCACTGAAATTTCTATACGAGCACCCGTACCCGGGCATCTATATTGAACAACTCTGTTGAATGTTTGCCCGGAAGCTGGAAGTAGTATGTTTGTGCCAATTCGCTATCACGTTTTTCATATAAAATGAATGTGCATGCCTGGCTGGGAAACGTGATCGTTAAAAATATTTTTTGTTAGGTGATTAAGTGTATGTACTATGAAAATGCGTTTTCTATCCTTGGATGGTTGTTTGTATTAGGAGGTTTCATAAAATTTGTGTTGTGTATTAAGGGGTTTCAAAAAAAATTTATATGTAAATTTTGTTGTTGTTTGCACATGTCTGATTTGAATGTCAGTCAGGGCTTCCCTATTGAATATCACCCCTGAAACTTCTATACGAACACCCCTACCCGGGCACCTATATTGAACAACTATTATAAGTGAAAATATTTACAAAAAGTATTGTTCTTTTATTACTTTTTTAATATCAATAAATAAATCAAGTTATTTATGTTCATTTGTTTGCTTTCAAAAATAATCTTATAATAAAATCCAACTGAAATTTTTCTTATGTAATGAGAGATCCATAATCATAGTTGTATATTTCAGGTAAAAAACAAAATAGCTCTCCAGTTCCAACATAATTTGTAACATACAATACAATGTTAGCTTTCTTTCACATCGTATGATTTCCAAAGGTTCATTTAGCAGAAAATCTCTTAGAGATATGTTTTTTGATTTTTTTACAGATGTTATTAAGAAATTCAATTATATTATTCATCTTCTTAATTTTATTTTTTTTATTATATGTATAAGCTAATTCTCAAATTTTAGTTATAATCAGCTTATACATTTAATAAAAAATAAATAAAAATAAGAAGATGAATAATACAATTGAATTTCTTAATAACATCTGTAAATAAAATCAAAAAACATATCTCTAAGAGATTTTCTGCTAAATGAACCTTTGGAAATCATACGATGTGAAAGAAAGCTAACATTATATTGTATGTTACAAATTATGTTGGAACTGGAGAGCTATTTTGTTTTTTACCTAAAATATACAACTATATCACTGATGATACCATTATGGATATCTCATTACATAAGAAAAATTTCAGTTGGATTTTATTATAAGATTATTTTTGAAAGCAAACAAATGAACATAAATAACTTGATTTATTTATTGATATTAAAAAAGTAATAAAAGAACAATACTTTTTGTAAATATTTTCACTTATAATAAGATAATGAATCAAAATAGAAATGTAGTCATAGATGTACAGGGTTTCTGTATTAATAATAATTTATTCGCAAAGGAAGTCTGCGTTGTAGGAGTTGATTCAGAAATTAAAACTTTTCTCATTCTACCCCCTTTTAAATATTCAGAATTAACGAATAAAGATAGGATTACAAATAAATGGTTGTACAATCATTTACATGGGTTATGTTGGAATGATGGAAATTCAACGCTCAACGAATTTAGAGAATATATAATATCATATCTTAAAAAAGAACATTATCATATCATATATGTTAAAGGAATTGAAAAAGTAAAATGGTTATGTCAACTGCTTGGAGAAATGGAAATATATATATTTAATTTAGATGACTTTAGTTGTCCAAATATAAGAACGTTATATAAAAGTAATATTAACATCAATATCTGTAAATATCATAGAAATAGTTGTAAGGAAATGTGTGCTAAAAAAAGTGCAATTTTATATAGAAATTTTATTAATTTATATGTAAACAAAGAGAATATTGAAAACATTTAAAACTTTTGTTTAGTTATTTATGTATTTTGTTGCGAACTAGATCAACTGTATTAAAAAAAGGTCACATCAGCTGAGTTAAAGGATCTATTAGATGGATACAGTTGTCATATCGATAAGGAACACAAGAAATTATTCCTGAGAATGATTGAGGAATTAAAAATGTATAGTAATGATTCTTATCCTTTCATATATTTTCATAATTGAATTCATAGACGTAATATTGAAAATATCAGTATACCAAATGTTAATATATGTGCATGTAATTTATATTATAACGAATATATGAATATTAACACAGAAACTTTTTAATTTATATATAAGACTTTTTAAACTATTAACCTATATCTGAAAAGTAAAAGAAATACATATAAAAATTTTAACTGTTATGAAATCTGAAAAAGTAAGATAAAAAAATCTCCATAATAAATAAAAATACATCATATATATTTCTGTATATCAATTATTTTTATTTAAAATATTTATTTTAGTATGTATTTTTATTAGATTAGGCTGATTGTTCTAAGCTTTGTTTAAAAAAATGTCTGAAAAACACTCGCATTTATACTAAATTATGCTAGCGCATGTCTTAAGAAAAAGCAATATTATAAAACCATGAAGAAAATATTTATTTTTCATAGTAAACAAATTTCTTTAAATTTACAACATTCGGTCATACAATTTTCACATCTGTATGGTGATAAACAGTTACAGTTTATACAGCTGCATGGTGATAAGCAAAAACCATATACATTTTTCTATTAGTTTCATTTTCTTTCAACAATCAAAACTGCAAAAAATCAAAACAAAAATCACAACTCTTTACGTTACAAGAATTTTCTCGGTATCGCAAACATTTATTTTTTCGATAAATGAAAGCGACCAACAAGAAAGTTGGTAGAGGAGCAGACACTCATGAAAATGCCAACTCAAAATTTTTCAATAAAAAAAGATGAACTGCAATAAAAAAAGGTAGACAGCAAAGAAAAACAGAAAGGACAAATGTAATAAAAAAGAGATAGACCGGCACAGGTGTTTAACTTTGCTTAAGAATTTTCCATGTATCTCATACATTTATGTAATGCAAATGCATGTTGGTTTTGTAACCTCTTTTTAAATTTCTGATCCTTTTTCTTTAAAAAAAATAAGAAATATGTGTAATGAAATTGTGTATCCTTATACAAGTTAAGGACTTTACTATTAAAAGTAAAAAAACACAATAATGTTTTTGTTGGTCAAACGACCAGTTTATTGAATATTAAAAGTAATACTGAAGAATTAAACTAACATAATGCTTAATTTATATTATTAATCAATAAAACACCTGCAGTATATGGTGTGACATTATTCTTGGAAAAATATAACAATAACAAGTAAATGACCCACATTCAAAATGTGGTGTAATATATTTCTTAAGAAAATGCAATTTCGATAAATACAGTTCAATAATCAAAAACTAGGTTTATTATTAAATTGCTAAATAGAAAGAATAAAAGCAAAAAAGCCAAAAGTGCAACTAAGAGAAAATTAGTCAACCTAAAGAGTTCGTTAATTTTATTTGAGTTAACTCTTCCCCGCTTAGGTCGATTGTCCTCAATCGATTTTGCTAAACTGTAACCTGCAGAAATGGTCCACCCTGTGCGGTTTGGATGTGTTCTGTAATTACTTTAGTTTTAGGAGATAAAAATAATTTTTGTTTATACTTTATTGTACCGAAGATAATTATTGTTAGAATTGCAGTAAGAACTACAATTATTATATCAGAGCTTAGGCTAATTATATGCATATTTTTATTCTTATCTACTAGTATTTGGATTTTATTTTCATATTGTATTTGCTCTAAATGTAAATTCTCAAATTTTAGGTCTAGTTCTGTTACGTTTTGATTCTCTCTGATTTTTGTAATAAAGTTTGGTAATATAAATGTTTCATGCATTTTTAAGTTAATATTTGTATAAATTTTATTTGAAACATTAAGTTTACAATTTTCAAATTTTATAAGGAATGTTCCTTTCTGTATAATTTTTAATTTATTACAATTGTGAGTTACGTTACCCCCAAAGTTTTTAAATATTATTATTCCTTCCACAATTTCTACTATTTCGGGATTTTCTAAAATTTTTAAATTACATTGTGCTTTTTTAAATTGTAAGATGTTATTAATACATTTATCATTTAATGGAGTTAAGTTTTTCTCTAAATTCCCTTTTACATTTACACCATAAATTTTCTCAGCATTGTCCATTAATAATTCGGAAGGAGTCAAGACTACTGATTTATTTAATGTATTTGGCAATGGCTCAAATTTTATTTTGTTTAGTATATTAGTGGAAAATTTTGGAATAAGGAGGGTAAGTATAATATTATTGTCCTGGAACAGTACTGCAACTTTAGTATTTGTGAAGCTGTCGAAGTCATTAATCAAATCTAGTTCTTTTCGTGTCAGAATGTCTGTTGGAATAACGCCAAGTTAGCAAGAAAATATGATTTGTCCTATGTCATTAATGTGATTATTCAGAAAAACTATTTCATTATTCAAACTGGATACTTGTTCGATAAACTCTACTTCGTCTTCTAGGTTTTTTATCCTATTCGCAATGTCCTTCTTAAACTTATTGATATATCTACTAACTATAGTCTGTTGTTTATTAATATGCTGCGTGATATTGCTAATTTGTTCGTTCATAAAGTTATTTATATGTGTAAGTCTGCCTACAGTACCATTTATCTCTTGTACATTTTTATGTATATTCTCTATTGTGTCTGATATTTCCTGTTCGTCGTCACTGTGCATTGACCCTACAATGTATTTTAAGCCTTTCCCTAAAATATTAAAGAGTCCTCGTTTCGTCTTGGAATGGATATGTAGGTTATCTATTCTTGCTTGGAGTAAAATAAAGCTTCTGTTAACTGTGTTTAGAAATTGTTTATCTTCAAATGTTATCATCTTCATAGAATTTACATTATCCGCGATTAATGATAGTGTCTCTTCGTATGCTGTCAGATTTATAAGGTGAAGAACCTTGTCATAATGTCCAATGGTCTTTAGTTCCCCAGTCTTGATGGGTATGTATCCATTATTGTTGGTTAAGTCCTGTATGTCCAGGTATTGAGCGGTCGCAGTAATTACCAAAGTTAAAATTGCCAAGATAATCATGTTCGATCCTGCAATGAGAAATAAGGGGGGAAAAAATACTTTCACGATTGTCTGATATTGTTTTTGTGAACGATTCTTTTAGTTTTCACCGTACTATTATAATTTTGGCCTACTATTTCTTTCTTAAATATGGGTGTTAACTTGTTTCCTAAACGTTTATTAATTCTAACATAAATTTCCTGTCCCTCTAGGTACTCTTTCGGGGCATTTCTGTTCTTGTTGTGATATTCCAGGTCCGTTTTTTCTTTTTCAGATATTTTCTTAATTGTTTCATTTCTGTCTTTTGCCAGCAATCTTGGGTCACTACATACTCTTCTGCCGAAAAATATTTCCATAGGCCGTTTACCTGTGACAGAATGAACTGAGAAATTGTATTCTTTCACTGATATTTCCAATCACTCCTGGAATGATCGTTGCACTTGTTCATTTCGAATACAGCGCATGATTTCTTGCAGAGTTGAGTGAAAACGCTCAACTTGACCATTCGAACAGCTTGTATACGGGGCTGTTCTGAAAATGTTTATACCGAATTCATTTTCCATCATGAATTTGATGGACTCTGAATTGAATGATTTCTCATTGTCCATGACTATTGTCTCCGGTATAAATGAAAAGAGAATATCTCTTAGAGGTTGTCGTAAGTCCTCGGCGGCCTTAGACTTAATGGGCTTTGCTACTGCGTATTTAGAAAATTTGTCGATAGCAGTGAGTCCTAACTCCTTTCCGATTACAAATATATCTAAATGTACGATTTGGCCAGGATATTGTGGTATAGGCGTGGGTTGAATTTGAGGCTTCGTTGGGTACCGATCGTATTTGTTTTCTTTGCATATTACACATTTTTTTATTATATTCCTTATCTTCCTTGCCATGGGGGGAAAGTAATATCTTTGTAAAATCTGTACCTTATTTTCTTTACAATTCCTGTGTGCCCTATTATGTGTGCTTATTATAATCCCTTCCTGCTCTTCTTCACTAGTAGTATCATCTACCTGTAACTGGGTGAATCTTATTCTATATTTGTCAAAATGTAATGAATAGAGTTCCTGTACTTTACCCATAACCCGTTCGTCTGTCTTAATACAGTTAATAACCGATGGGTTTAAGTATTTTTTTAAAATAGATGTCAGGTTTTCTTCGCAATACTCCCGTTCCGTTATGATGTGACGATGGTAAGTGGGGAAAATTATTTTAAATTAATATGACGACATTGCGTCCATGTTCAAGAAAATTTGATTTTTAAACGTATTTATATGTGCCTCAACGCTGTATATTAAATTATGCGATGAGCTTTCATCTGAATTCGTTGAAGTAGACAACGTGTATAACTCCGGCTCTAGAATTCTGGATAAGGCATCGGTAACAACATTTGCTTTTCCTGGTCTATTTGCCATCTCGTAGTTATATTCTTCCAGTATAGCCTTCCACCTTTTCATCTTGCTGTTGTTATTTTTATTGCTCAATGCATATGTTAAAGGCTGATGATCCGTAAATATTTTTACCTTCACAGACCCATAAAGGTAGTTCCTTAATGAGTTAAGAGCCCATATGATGGCTAACATTTCTTTTTCGTTAGCGGCGTAATGCTCTTCCGCTTTATTCAGAGTTCTGGAGATAAAGGATATTGGTCTACCATCTTATGATAGCACTGCGCCTACTGCAAAGTTTGAAGCATCGGTTGCTAATTCAAAGTCTTTGCTGAAATCTGGATAGGCAAGAATAATATCCTCAGATGTCAATGTATTTTTAATTTTGACAAATGATTCCCTAACCTCATCGTTTAAACATATCCTGAGTTTTGCTGACTTGTTTTTGGACGTACGTCCCCCCTCCCCTCTTAAGAGAGATGTCAGGGGTTTTGCAAGCTTTGAGTAGTCCTTAATGAACCGTCTGTAGTACCCTGACATACCAAGGAAACTCCGCAACTGTTTAAGGTTCTGTGGTTCTGGAAAATCTCTTATAGCTTTCACTTTTTCCTGGTTAGTTTTTATTCCGTCAGGTGTTATAATATATCCTAAAAATTCCACTTCTTTCTTAAAAAATTTACATTTATCAAGTTGCACCTTCATATTTGATTCTTCCAGAGCCCTAAAAACATTTCTTATATGTTCAGCATGCTCATCCTCTGATCTACTAAAAATAATGATGTCATCGATATACACGTAACAAAATCTTCCTATATATTCTCGTAGGATATCATCAAGTGTCCTCTGAAAAATCGATGGCGCGTTTTTCAGACCGAATGGCAAACGGGTAAATTCATATTTGCCATTATTTATGCTAAAAGCCGTTTTTTCGGTGTCAGATTTTTTTAGTGGAATCTGGTGAAAACCACTTTTAAGGTCTAGCACGGAAAAATACTTGCTAGTGCCTAATTGAGAAATAACCTCCGAAATATCAGGAATCGGGTATCTATCCGCTATTGTGATAGAATTTAATTTCCTATAGTCTATGACCATCCTATATTGCTTGTTTCCAGCGGAGTCCGGCTTTTTCGGGACTATCCATACTGGAGAGTTAAAAGAAGATCTAGAGGGTTTTATAATTCCGTCTTTTAAAAGCTTTTTCACTTGACTCTCTACTTCGGGCTTAAGCGAAGCAGGATAAGAATAAAACCTAGCATAAACTGGTGAGCATGTTGTGGTCCTAATCTCACCCACAACTTTGGTAGTATAAGTAAGTTTTTCATCAGGTTCCGCAAAAAGTTTCGCATGACCTGCTGCCAACATTCCTAGTCTTCTTTTCTGTGTCTCTGACAGATGTTCGTCTTGTATTTCTATTGAATTTAAAGGGCAGTCGGACGAAAGTTGTTCAATCTTTATTCTTAGGCCATTTCTTATTTGTAAAAAGTTCTTATTTGTATAAATGACAGCGGCTAGCTGTTTCAAGGTCTCATTACTTAAAATTCCACTAAATGACTTTAACGATGGCATTAAGTAAAATTTGATTCTATCTTTTAGATTAAATAAATTGATAAAGGTATGTTCCTTTATTTCTACGTCTCCCGCTACGGATTTTGCATGAAAAGTATTCTCATTAATCAAAGGTTTTTTTTACGAAGTGTGGTTGTATATAGTTTTTCGTTGATCCTGTGTCAATCAGAATTTTTAGGGTTTCGCCGCTCTTCGTTCTAAATTTTATGTAGGGTAACGAAAAGCTCGTCATTCTAAAAAATGAATGTCGTTAAAGTCTAGACAGTGTTTGTCGAGCCGTGGTGCCTCCTGAGTAGAGTTCCGGTAATCATCCAGAGTTTCGTCTTCAGTATTTGATTTGTGCCGTGGTTGTTCGGTGTATAAATGAAAATTGCGTGAAATTTTCCTCTGAGGTTGGTTAATAGATGGTGGCGGCCTATTTCCGAAATAATTTTGCCTTGGTCTATTCCCATAATCAATTCTTCTTGTACGCAAGCTCCCATCGACTTCCATAGGTTCCGGCGCAGGTTGTGGCTTCGGACCCTGTGGTCTGGGAGGTGGTTGCGATTGATAGTCATATCGTCCCTGTGTGTATCTTTGTGGACCGTGATTGAATGAAAACCCTTCTCGAGGTGCTTGTGGGTTATGAGTGAGTTGGGAAAAAAAATTCATCGGACGTGCACTAAGCTGTGGTTGCGAATTACGATTAAATTGTCGAGAACTGCGTGGCTGTTGCACTTGGCAGTTATTCGCACTAGTATGAGCGTAATTTGCTCGTTATGTCTGATTTTCCAGTTTTAGGCACAAGTGATCTGACGGCTCTGTCATAACAAGAAGCTTTGGAAGATCCCCATTTAGTCCCCGTATGAATGTATCGAGGGCCTTATCCTTCCTAGTTTATTCAGTATTATTGATAAATGCCTATAGACCCGTTGATAAAAATTTTGAATTGAGGACCTACATTGAGCTAGTGAGTTCATTTGGTGTTCAAGTGCCGCTAAATCTCTCTTGTCAGCATAGTTTAAAGATAAGCACCTTGATATAGCCTTCCAGTCAAGTGGTGTATTATAAGATTCCAAGGCTATATCCGCTTCGCCAACTATTTTATTCCTAATCGTGTTTAAAATGCCGTAGTACCTAGGAGTACCCTTTGTATTTTCATAAATGCTCAAAATGCGCTCTACACTTTTTTCCATGAGTTAAACTCACCCTGAGCTTCTGCAAATTCGCGTAAACCTTTAACGATGTCGGGAATCTTGTCGAGATCCCTCAAGTCATCCCTATACTCCTCATTTATAACTTGATCCCTATCTAAATTTTGTCCTGCATCGGGGTTAAGAGTCGCTTGAGTTAATCTTGGCCCTTGTTGTCTAAAAATTTCTGTCGCTATGTTCGCGATCAAGATATTTAAGTCTTCCAAATTATTCTGTCCATTTGGGGCACGGTTGCCGCTTGGAGGAAGAACGGGGGTCTTATTAAATTTTCGGGATTTGACATGTTTAAAATAAATTTTTTTCTATAGCAGTCTTGAACCCTTTATTTTTAATAAAATTTATATATTCTTTGGATTTGTGTATTCAATAGTGCACAAAGTTTTAACAATGTGCTAATAAAATTTTTATTATCTTCAATTGATATTTGGTATTTTTATTTTTTATATGAACTGGAGGGTCCCTTAGGAGTCGCAGCTCTATTTATTAAATTATTAGTTATAATTTCTTTAAAATTCTTTAACATATTTCCTTTAGTTAGGATACTTTATATTCGTATTTTCAATTCACATCTTTTCCTTTTTTAATAATTAATTTAAATTTACTTTGTGTTTCTTCAAAACATTCTTTATACTTATTCTTTACATAAAAATATCTTTAGTTACTTTGAAAACAATTTTATCTACTTTGATGCTCATTAAAAAAAATCTTTAGCTACTTTTACTTTAAAATTTTTCTTATACCTTTGTTAATTTCTTTACAATCGTTACTTTACATTTCAAGTTAAAGGGCAATAATTTTTACCAGATTATGATTAGAATTTAACTTACAGTAATGTTATCTTGCTGTTTTTTTTAATTGCTTCTAACGATACTGTTGCAGATTCTGTTGACAAAGTAGTTGGTGCTGTTATTATGCCTGATAGATTCCGTAATTAAAGCAGTTGATGCTGTTGTAACTTCTGTTGATGGTGTTGATAGTATGATGATAATGCTCAATAGGATTTGGTAGCAGCACTATTTTGATGCACAATTTGAGGATGTTCACAGAACTTTGTTTCACCATTTTTTTTGCGCACGTTCACTTAACACTTCTTATTTTATATTGAAAGTTAAATAATATTTTTACTATCCTTGTTCGTTTGAGGATATTGTTTATATAAACTTTTTTCTCTTTTATTGAACAATATCACTATCTTTGTTCGTTTCAGGATTTCATTATTGTCTTATTTTAATTTATTTTATTTGCGATCTTAGGCTGACACATAATGTCCCCTTTTTGCATGTGCTACTAAGGAACCAGTTGATCGACTTGTTTTTACTTACGCTCGGGCGCCAGTTAAGGACTTTACTATTAAAAGTCCAAAAAAAAACACAATAATGTTTTTGTTGGTCAAACGACCAGTTTATTGAATATTAAAAGTAATACTGAAGAATTAAACTAACATAATGCTTAATTTATATTATTAATCAATAAAACACCTGCAATATATGGTGTGACATTATTCTTGGAAAAATATAACAATAACAAGTAAATGACCCACATTCAAAATGTGGTGTAATATATTTCTTAAGAAAATGAATTTCGATAAATACAGTTCAATAATCAAAAACTAGGTTTATTATTAAATTGCTAAATAGAAAGAATAAAAGCAAAAAAGCCAAAAGTGCAACTAAGAGAAAATTAGTCAACCTAAAGAGTTCGTTAACTTTATTTGAGTTAACTTACACATAAATATACGCACTGGGGTGTGAAATAGGTAGAGATAACAAGCTAGACGGTAGAGAAGGACAGACAGAAAATGATCCAATGCAAACACACGCACACATGCGCAATATAATAAAATATTCTAACGAGCTCACTCAAACTGACCAATAGCGATATAAATGTGCACACATACATACACGACATATGAATGTATTTAAAAATAGAAAATGTTTCACTTTATCGCACCCTTATTTTTCATTAAAAATAGGCAGACGATAGAGGACACAGTCAAACATTTATGGTTTACTTTAAACAAAAGATAAAAACACAAGCCCTAAGTTGATGCATATCAAGATAATAAAAAAGAAAAACAGAAAGGACAAGTGTAATAAAAAGAGATAGATCCACACATGTGTTTTATTTAGTATTAGGACGTTCGTATTTAACTCGGTGAAATATTTTGTACCTATGAAGAAAATTTCCAGCTTCCGGGCAAATATTCAACAGAGTTGTTCAATATAGGTGCCCGGGTAGGGGTGTTCGTATAAAAGTTTCAGGGGTGATATTCAATAGAGAAGCCCTGACTGACATTCAAATCAGACATGTGCAAACAACAAAAAAAATTTACATATAAATTTCTTTTTGAAACCCCTTAATACACAACACAAATTTTATGAAACCTCCTAATACAAACAACCATCCAAGGATGGAAAACGCATTTTCATAGTAAATACACTTAATCACCTAACAAAAAATATTTTTAACGATCACGTTTCCCAGCCAGGCATGCACATTTATTTTATATGAAAAACGTGATAGCGAATTGGCACAAACATACTACTGCTGGAAATTTTTTCATAGGTACAAAATATTTCACCAAAATAATTTTGAGTTGACATTTTTATGAGTGTCTGCCTACCGTCAGCCTATTTTTAATGAAAAATAAGGGTGCGGGAAAATTTTTTAAACACCTGCGCATCTCGCTCTATTTTTTACACACATTAAAAATTAGATTGGATTAGAAATTAATAAAAGGGGTTACAAAAACAAAATACATTTACATTACATAAGAGTATGCGTGTGATTGCATTTGCACAATTTTCTACCGGTTATGTTGTTGTCTCTTTTTATTTCACTCACCAATGTGTATATTTATGAGTATATGGATATACAAATACATATATAATTCTTTGATTAATAAAACCTTGCTCTTTAAATCATTAAAACCACGCCCACAAAATATAAATAGATGTTTAGAAAAATAGTATAATTCATTCTTGTTTTGAAAATTTAAACAGTTTATACCATTTCGTTAAAAAAGAATTAAATAAAACCGAAAAAAATGGCCATCTTTACTTGTGATATCTGCGAAAAATCGCAACTTTTCCTTAAAACGTCATGTGAGGATGCAACATCAAGTTTCTTCAATGATGTGCAACGTATGTAATATACGTTTTTCAGACCGAGCAGAACTTCATTTGCACTTAATAGATCATTCTAAAAGAGAAGAGGAAACTATAGTTTATTGTAAGGATTGTGGAGAACATATTCCTAAAACAATTTGGCATTATCACGTAAGGACAAATAAACATAAAATTAATTGTGCAGGAACATCAGATAGTGACGTAAAATGCGTCAAGTCTGTATTTAAAAATCGTATCGTTACGTATATGATTGAAAATTCTAATAAAACAAATTTAATACCTTAAAACTTTTTATTTGAAATGCTTTTTATGCTAAAGTGGTTGAATTGCTAAAAAATATTTAGCAATAAAATATAACATTGAACTGTTTTGTGAATACGTGTTGATAAAGGAAGAAGAAGATGCGTGCACCATAGATATCAAATCCCATCAGACTAAAATGATTATACTTAATATATCTTCAACAACAGATGATATTCAGCAATGTTATAGTAACCAGTGCTATGTTATTGTGAAAAGCATGAGTGAATTTCAGGAGCGTGATAGCGGATGGGCATTAATTGAAATATCACGCCTTGAAATAAACATAAATCAATATAAATGCATTGAGGGGTCACAGTACATTCCTCTACCACCAACAATCCAGAGAAAGTTTGCATACATTAATGTGCAAAATAATGATGAATTTTGTTTTAAGTGGGTCATAATATCGGCATTGTATCCAGTTGATCTTAATTCAAATAGATGCACATCCTATAAAGTATCAAACATAAGAGAAGAAATTATTAAATTAGAACATAGTACTGTTTTAAATTTTAAAAATTTAAATTTCCCTCTCGCTGTCAACAAAATTAAAGCCTTTGAAGTTAACAACCCGGAAATAAGTATACATGTTTTTGGCCTGGAAAATGATGTAATTGTCGGTCCATACTACTGCAGCATACAGAAAAAAGCCAAGCATGTAAATAACTACTCTTAGCAGATGGTGAAAGATTCCACTACGTGTGGATTAAAAATATTTCAAGGTCCGTGAATAATATTTATATTGTTGAAAATTAATACTATATTAAAATTATTATTTTTTAATTACAGATTAATCGGAAGTCAATTAACAAATTAACAAACAATGGTCATAAAATATACATCTGTAATTCTTGCTTAATACTCTTCCATAATGAGGTATCATTTAAAAATCACAAGGAAAAATGCAATAATAATTTAGTAAGTTTTAAGAATTTTAAGAAGCAAATGGATGTGCCGTTTGTAGTATATGCAAATTTCGAGTTTATACTTGAATCAGTTAATATTCAAAATTCCTCTAATATTAAATCGGTACAAAAGCATATTCTATTTGCTTATAGTTATTATATAAAATGTTCGTTTAATTCTAGTTTAGATATATTTAGAATATATAGTGGTGATAATTCACCACAACATTTTTTTAAAAACTTAGTCGAGGATAGTTTAGATATTTATAATAATTATTTAAGTATAGTTAAACCAATGAATTTCTTAACACCGCTTCAACACACAAGACTAAATGAGGACACAGCTTGTCACATCTGGAAAAATTTTTTATCTATTGAAGATCGAGTGGCCGATCATTGACCTTTAACTGGCGAATATAGAGGCCCCACACATAACAAGTGCAATTTAGAGTACCAAATCGCAAACTTCATCCCGATATTTTTCCATAATCTTTCGGCATATGATTGTCATTTGTTTGTACCAGAACTTTCATCTATTGAAGGTGATATAAATATAATTCCTTTAAATAAGGAATTATATGTATCCATATCAAAAAGAATCCCTGTAAATGAAAAAAATACTTAAAAATACTGTGTCTTATCTATAAATTCAATCTTATATAAGGAAATCTCATCATTTAAATCTATTTGAATCTACTCCAAACCTTTTCAGCATGTTCATAATCCTCTACACTACACGGCTCATTAGAAAGTTTATTAAAGAATCATGAACGGGGTGGTAGATGAGTTTCTTGGAGACGATTCACTGAATCTAGATAGTCATACGGAAAGACACCTTTACGCTTCATTAAATTGAATTCAATGCGGTAAGTTGATTTAACGGTTGACAAATCATCATCGGACAAAAATCCTGCTAATGTTTCTAAACTCTATGGCATAAACCGACAAGAATCTAGAAAACGTAATTCAAGAGTATTTTTTTTCATTTACAGGGATTCTTTTTGATATGGATACATATAATTCCTTATTTAAAGGAATTATATTTATATCACCTTCAATAGATGAAAGTTCACGTACAAACAAATGACAATCATATGCCGAAAGATTATGGAAAAATATCAGGATGAAGTTTGCGATTTGATACTCTAAATTGCACTTGTTATGTGCGGGGCCTCTATATTCGCCGGTTAAATGGTAATGATCGGCCACTCGATCTTCAACAGATAAACATTTTTTACAGATGTGACAAGCTGTGTCCTCATTTTGTCTTGAGTGTTGAAGTGGTGTTAAGAAATTCATTGGTTTAACTATACTTAAATAATTATTATTAATATCTAAACTATCCTCGACTAAGTTTTTAAAAAAATGTTGTGGTGAATTATCACCACTATATATTCTAAATATATGTAAACTAGAATTAAACGAACATTTTATATAATAACTATAAGCAAATGGAATATGCTTTTGTATCGATTTAATATTTGAGGAATTTTGAATATTAACTGATTCAAGTATACACTCGAAATCTGCATATACAACAAAAGGCACATCCATTTGCTTCTTAAAATTCTTAAAACTTACTAAATTATTATCTGCCGTGGGCATCTTAGTTACAACTTTATTGCAGTTTTCCTTGTGATTTTTTAATGATACCTCATTATGGAAGAGTATTAAGCAAGAATTACAGATGTATATTTTATGACCACTGTTTGTTAATTTGTTACTTGACTTCCGATTAATCTGTAATTAAAAAAATTATAATTTTAATATAGTATTAATTTTCAACAATATAAATACTATTCACGTACCTTGAAATATTTTTAATCCACACGTAGTGGAATCTTTCACCATCTGCTAAGAGTAGTTAATTTACATGCTTGGCTTTTTCCTGTATGCTGCAGTAGTATGGACCGACAATTACATAATTTTCCAGGCCAAAAACATGTATACTTATTTCCGGGTTGTTAACTTCAAAGGCTTTAATTTTGTTGACAGCGAGAGGGAAATTTAAATTTTTAAAATTTAAAACAGTACTTTTTTCTAATTTAATAATTTCTTCTCCTATGTTTGATACTTTATAGGATGTGCATCTATTTGAATTAAGATCAACTGGATACAATGCCGATATTATGACCCACTTAAAACAAAATTCATCATTATTTTGCACATTAATGTATGCAAACTTTCTCTGGATTGTTGGTGGTAGAGGAATGTACTGTGACCCCTCAATGTATTTATATTGATTTATGTTTATTTCAAGGCGTGATATTTCAATTAATGCCCATCCGCTATCACGCTCCTGAAATTCACTCATGCTTTTCACAATAACATAGCTCTGGTTACTATAACATTGCTGAATATCATCTGTTGTTGAAGATATATTAAGTATAATCATTTTAGTCTAATGGGATTTGATATCTATGATGCACGCATCTTCTTCCTTTATCAACACGTATTCACAAAACAGTTCAATGTTATATTTTATTGCTAAATATTTTTTAGCAATTCAACCACTTTAGCATAAAAAGCATTTCAAATAAAAAGTTTTCAGGTATTAAATTTGTTTTATTAGTATTTTCAATCATATACGTAACGATACGATAAATACAGACTTGACGCATTTTACGTCACTATTTGATTTTCCTGCACAATTAATTTTATGTTTATTTGTCCTTACGTGATAATGCCAAATTGTTTTAGGAATATGTTCTCCACAATCTTTACAATAAACTTTAGTTTCCTCTTCTATTTTAGAATGATCTATTAAGTGCAAATGAAGTTTTGCTCGGTCTGAAAAACGTATATTACATACGTTGCACATCATTGAAGAACCTTGATGTTGCATCCTCACATGACGTTTTAAGGAAAAGTTGCGATTAAATGATTTTTCGCAGATATCACAAGTAAAGATGGCCATTTTTCGGTTTTATTTAATTCTTTTTTAACGAAATGGTATAAACTGTTTAAATTTTCAGAACAAGAATGAATTATACTATTTTTCTAAACATCTATTTATATTTTGTGGGCGTGGTTTTAAAGATTTAAAGAGCAACGTTAATCAAAGAATTATATATGTATTTGTATATCCTAATACTCATAAATATACGCATTGGTGATTGAAATAAAGAGACAACAACATAACCGGTAGGGAACCGATAGAAAATTATGCAAATGCAATCACACGCATACTCTTATGTAATGTAAATTTATGTTGTTTTTGTAACCCCTTTTATTAATTTCTAATCCAATCTAATTTTTAATGTGTGTAATAAAAATAGAGCGAGATGCACACGTGTTTAAAAAATTTTCCCGCACCCTTATTTTTCATTATATAATAGACAGACGGTAGACAGAAAGACACTCATAAAAATGTCAACTCAAAATTTTTCAATAAAAAAATAAAAAGATCGACCGCAATAAAAAATACAGACGGTAGACAGACACTCATAGAAATGTCAATCCAAGAATTTTCAATAAATAAAAAGATCAACCGCAATAAAAAAGATAAACGGAAATGTCAAGTGCAATAAAAAGAAAATGCTAATGAATAGACAGAAAGGATAAGGAATTTCAAAAAGGACAAGGGTAATAAAAATACAGCGAGATGCGCAGGTGTTGAAGAATTTTCCCATACCCTTTTTTTATTAGTTTCATTTTCTTTCAGCAATCAAAACTGAAAAAAATCAGTAAGGAAATTCATATTAAACTCGGTGAAATATTTTGTACCTATGAAGAAAATTTCCAGCTTCCGGGCAAACATTCAACAGAGTTGTTCAATATAGGTTCCCTGGCAGGGGTGTTCGTATAGAAGTTTCAGGGGTGATATTCAATATAGGAGCCCTGACTGACATTCAAATCAGGCATGTAAAAACAATAAAAAATTTACATATACATTTTTTTTGAAACCCCTTAATACACAACACAAATTTTATGAAACCTCCTAATACAAACAACCATCCAAGGATGGAAAACGCATTTTCATAATAAATAAACTTAATCACCTCACAAAAAATATTTTTAACGATCACGTTTCCCAGCCCGGCATGCACATTCGTTTTGTATGAAAAACGTGATCGCGAGTTGGCACAAACATACTACTAATATTTCATAACTGCCAAAAATAAACCATCAAAATGTCTTTTTTAACTTTTCTTTTTATTCTTGTGTATAGAAATCTGCAATCACAGATGAATCCATTGCTTGTGAGTTAGGGTTTGGCGAAGAATTGTCATCAAAGTCACCATCTATATATGGAAAACGGCGCAGTCGTAAGACCACCACACCGTATTCAATGTCTTCAACAATATCGAGCACGGGATGTAATTCGGAGTTAAAAGAGATGGCTGTAGAGGCACTGCGGTCCAAATACGCACAACCTCAGGACGCAAACACGACATTTGGAGAATATGTTGCCTCCGAATTGAAGAACCTTTCGGCAGATCAAACAGTATTTGTAAGATCCAAATTGAGACGCGCATTTAACGATGTAATGGATGAGGTGGCGCTTATGGCGGCTCAAAAAAATGATTAGATTTTATGTGGCTGTTCCTCTATAAGCGAACGAAAATTTCGTTCCAACGAACTTTTATATTAAAAACAAAAAAAGAATTTGAGAATTTTCGTTCGCATTTAGAGGAACATGTCCATAATTTTAATTATTACAAATTTTTATTGTTTTAGCAGTTAAGGAATATTAATCTAATATAAAAATTAATTTAATTGCGTGGATTGCCGTATTATGGTGGCTTTTAGGAACACCACTGGCTTGAAATATTTCTAAGAAACTTGAATTTGTTTGTCGGTACCTTGGCCTGCCTTTTTTCCAAATTGCTGTTAAAAGTGGTGCGGAGATTATCCCATTTTCCTTTGAAGTCACTGAAGCTCACAGGAATTGCATCTGCGACTTCCTGCTACATAATGTCTTTATTAACTTTATATTCACTTTGCCTTCTCTCAACTGCTTAAATTAATTAATGATTTGATCCGACCACGCTGTTTCCACCTTCTTTCTATATGATTGCAATATTTTTAATTTTTTAAAAAGCAATGCTTTTTTCTTTTAATTTGACGCAATTGGATATAATTGAACTAACGCAAATCAAATTAAAAACTATTTGAGCTTATTTAAAAAATGAAGCAGTTGTACAACAAATGTCAACATAACTTCAGAAGAAATTGTCACGTTTTGTAGTTAGCATGTAATTGTGGGCACAAAACAGGCGAGTGTCACTTTCTTTGTCTTTTCAACATCCAAACATGTTGGCTTACGGGGCAGCGGAAGCGTGAAGGCATAATGCCAGACATCTTCTATAATACGGCGTGCACGACTTAATCGGTAATTATATACTCGCTGTAACATTGTGAGACCACGTAGTTGTAGTTGTCGATCGGGTAGTGCCCTAGGTGAGGGCAAACAAAGTTGGTTAGTATACTGCGCTTGTCCAAATGTGCATCGATTAAATACACCGCCGTCGGAAAATCGCCCATTACGACCGACGGCAATGTATTCCAATTTGTATTCCGCATCAGCTATTCCCATCAATATGATGCTGTGTGTGCCCCTGTAGTTGTAGAATACACTGCTAGCATTGGGTGGTGCATCCATCACCACATGCTTTCCATCCACTGCTCCAATGCTGTTAGGAAATTGCCACAGTTCATCGAATTTATTAGTAATGGCTTCCTAAACCTCTGCTTTTCTTGGGGTCTAGAAATAAAATTTACTTTTAAGTCCACTTGTGGCATGACGATCGAAAATATATTCACCTCGATATGCTTATCTACCAGCACTTTGTAAATCGCATCTAAAACTTCAGAAACAATGGATGAGAGAGTTGATACTGGAATTTGGAAAACGTATTGCAGTGATCGAAAATTTTCTCCGGTAGCTAGGTATCGTAGTGACAAAGCGAGTCGTTCCCCAGCTGAAATGTTCTTACGCATGTTGGTATCTTGTGTTTTTATATGTGGAGTCACTAAAATAAGAGTGTCAAATTGTTCGGAATTCATCCGCAAAAAAACCCTGGTATAGTTCTGCCTCGTCCGTACGCAGTTGTTTCTGCAGTTTCGCATAAAATCCTTCATGCTGGTGGCGAAGCGCCCAATCCTTCACCTAATCTTTGCGTCGTTTTTTAACAATTTTCCTTTATCCTCGCTACTTTCTAATACATATGCAGCTAAAATAGTTGCTACTGCTTCATTCCGCTCCATAACAAACTGTTTATTGGAAATATGTGTACTTCACAAATAAATTTACAATTTAGAACAATTTATGTACATACATATGTGTTATTTATTGATTTTATGTTGTTTTTTAACTTTTTCTTATTGTCTATTAAACACATGAAACAATTTCTGTCAAATACTTTGAATATGGTAATGTCTGACAATATTTGTTATGTAATCTTACAACCGTGTGAACTTACAATTTTTTATCTGACAATTTTGCCAGATAAAGTTATTGTCAGACAATCGTCTGGCAATGAAATTGTAAGCTTTTCTGACAACCGTGTAAACTGTAAATTTTTTATGTGGTGACAATTGTCCGTTGGCAGTCCATTGACAGCCCATTGCCAGATCTAGCAATATTGTAAGATCTGACAATCGTCTGAACGTAGCTTAAGGGAATAGTGGGAGAAACTATAACTCAACATCTTTCTATGGACATACATACATATGTATCTACATACACATATAGTCTATGGTTTAATTTTTCATCGGTATTTTCATAAAGGCGAAAATATCATATTCAATGTACCCAAGAGCTCAATAAACAATATGGAAATTGTCAGTTGCCAATGTTGTGCACGAATTATGCTATAGCTATGTATCCAAATTTTTATATTCACTGCCGAGGAGTAGAACATCGTTTAAAATTGTTGTTCCAGCATATGTCTATGACCGAATTGTAGATCCTAGTTTTTGGCCTGAAAATATTTTTGTTCGTGAATATGTATGTAAGCATAATCCAAGGTCTAGAAACATTGCTCGCCTGCCTCCTAGAAATGTATAAATGCTTCCAAAAAACTTAATGCCTCTAAAGATCGCTTAAATATTATGTACCAGAATGTTCGTGGCTTGAATACTAAATTGTCTATTCTTCTTTTAAATAGTTATGATTTTATCCATGATGTAATTATCTTTACTGAAATCCTGGCTTTATGATGTTGTTTTCAATGCAGAAATTCTTTGTAATAAATATCAAATATATAGGTACAAAGATACGAAGAGGTGGTAGATTTCTAATGGCTGTCTCTTGCTTATACCCATCTGAAGTCATTGTAATTTATCATTCTAATATTGAATTTGTTGCTGTCGCTGTTAAACTGAATAATAAAAAATTACTTCCCTTGTTCCTATGTTCCTCCGGACTCTGATTCTTCTGTTTACTCTAAGCATGTTCAAGCCATTGAGTCTGTTACTTTACTTCTTGATACAATTAACTCAATTTTTGTTGTTGGTGATTTCAATCTGGCGTCAATTTCGTGGAAATGTACACCTGATATACCTTATTTAATTCCAGCGAAGAATAAAAACTGCCATGATGAGTTCTTAAATATTTTTAGATTAGCTCTTTCTGAAATAAATTGTGTCTGCAAAGATTTTGGGAAAATGCTTGATTTAGTGTTTGTCAATGGTGTTGATGATAGCACTATTATTCGTTCGGAAACTATTACACTGCCTGAAGATCGATTAGAGATGGGCATCGCTCGCGTGATTAGCGTGATGCATGATCGTGAGCAGTCTTTTGTTTCAATCACATGAGCGTGAGTATAAAAAAAGACGAGCGGCACTCAAGGACTGCCGAGGAAAAGCTATTACATAGCATTTTTTATCAACTTATGAAATTGTAATTATTTATTTATTTTTTATTAATGCAGTATTTTTTTAAGCTATTGCATAGCTTTTATCGCGGGCTTTGAGCGCATCGACCGAATTAAGAAATTCCGTAACGAAAAACATCTAACGCTAAGTATGTTTCTTAAGTCTTTTGTATGTTAACCCCTAAAAGTGTGCTATTGATTTCATTACCATACAGTATTGCCAGAACATTACGTTAGCGTCGACGTCAGCATCAACGTCAGGGTTATTTATTTATTTAGTTCTTTATTTCTTTAATGTATTCATTCATTCATTTATTTACTTATTTATTTGTTTATTCATTTATTTATTAAGCTATTGCATTTTAGCGCGGCGACCGAATCAAGAAATTCCGTAACGAAAAAAAGTAACACTAAGTTTGTTTCTTAAGTCTTTTGTGTTTTTTAATATTTGAATCGCCTAGCGTATGTTAACCCCTAAAGTATGCTATTGATTTCATTAACATACGGTATTGCCAGAACTGATTTTTATCTGTAGGAAAATACAAAATGGTGTATTTACGAACAATCGTGGTTGACATGATATACACAAACAAATATACAATTCGAAGGTTTTTAAGTGGTATTTCCAGATATTTAGAGGATATCACCTCTCAAACTTATGTTTTTTATTTCAGTTACCATAAACCTATAGTTTCAATGATAGAAATTCCTGAATAACCTAATGTAATGTAAGATAATAAAAATATTTTAAACGATATTAATTTCTCATTTACTCGTATTCAATAAAAGAAAAAAATTAGTTTTCTTATCGGTCACCACGCTCAAAAAGTGTAACTAGAATTAATATCAAAGAAAAAACTTGAATTAAAAAAGACGAGTATGTATGGAAGAAGATATAACGCAGTCAATAACATTATTATTACTTTCAATAATATTTTCTCGTGGACAAATATTGAAACTAAAGAATGACATGAAACGACCAGTATGCATTGTAGAAGAAATAACGCAGTCAATAACATTATACGCCGCAATCTCAAAGCTATACAAACTTTTATATCGTAAAAACTTTCATCTTCAGTCAGTGCGCACTTTACAGAATTGGGCATAAAAAGTTGTCATAAACAAAGGGGATTCTAGACATATGTATCACAAAGCATACAGAGGTGACAGAAGGGGAAAACTATATAAGATTATATAAGTTTGTGATATGTATGTCAGAAATTCGGAGATGAAAATAAAAAATCGTACTGTTACAATAAATCAACAGACACTACATTGCATCCAGATAACTATGTTCAAGTGATTATGCTAATTAAAGTTACAAAATTTTTACATTTACAAGAATGACTTAAATTTTTTTGTATTAATTTTTCAGGACTTATTGCCAAATGGAAACAGCCAATATTTTATAACTTTGATTGTTAAATGACAAAAGCTACTTTAATTGAAATCCTAGAGGAGCTAAAATCGTGTGGCAATATTTTCAGATCTAGTTGGTGGAAACAGAGCGGTGCTAAATGAACTTCGAGTAACTGTAGAAGTTCCATTGTAAAATAAAATTGACAAAATGGTTATCCAATTCAATTGAATTTACTTTCAGGGTTTTGTTTAAACACGAAAAAGTTTTATATTGAAATGAGATTTTTATGGCTTGATTTCAAATCTGAGTTTACCCATAACTTCTTAATTTATGAAATTATTTTTGGATAAATTCATTATTTTATTAAGAGAGTACTTTTTATTTGAAAAAATTTAATCATCAGACTAGCCGAACGGATCTGTGCTGATTTCGAGGTCGTTACACCATCTCATCAGCGTTCTTTTGTTCGATCTTACCACTTTTGACGGTGGATACTAGTGACTAGGAATATCAACAATTTAACCGTGTTATTTAACGAATTAGAATACGAAAAGTGCAACTTATTCATTTCTTACAAGTTAAATCAATTCCGGTTAGTACGAAATTCCATCTCTGATTTTTGATTATTCCAAATTATCATATGTGGAATATGCAGATATTCCACATATGATAATTCTATTGCGCAAACACTTCATTGACAATGGCTATATTTGCAATTAGAAAATAGTCAAAAAGAACATAATTTCAATACTTTTAGAGGTGACATCAGGAGATCTTAATGCCACTCACAAAATAAAGGAAACATATCTAAATGTAACAGGTGTACTTAGACAAAGAGTTAAATTGGCAACAAAACTATTTTGCCCAAGCTATAACACGAGTTGCTATTCATGGATTTCCAGATGGACTTCATTTGAGTGAATGCTATCATATTTTCAAAGTGGTAAAGTTCTCCAAATGTTATATACTATTTCTAAATAATTTTTTTTTGGTTTTTAGGCTAGCGATTGGTTTGATGTTGTGAATGTTAGAGTACCGAGAGCAGATGCTAGAACACAATGTCATGCATATGGCCTAGCCTTTGAAGAGCAATCCGGAATTACTGATGAAATGACAACTTTGGTAAATACACGTGATTTGTGGGTCGAAATTTTCTACTTCCTTTTCAAAAAGGTAAAAGATGCTGTTAAATTGTACATCTAAATTTTTCAAGTGCATTGTTTTTCAACAATAGGTATCATACATCCCAATAATCCTTTAAAGGATCTTTATATGGTATTCTTCTTCATTCACGGTATAATTGCGAATACGTTCTGACTTATCGCCTAAATCAAGACGTGCTTGAACATTTTTCGGGGTAGTTCGAACCAAAGGCGGCTTACATGATCGAGAAGAGTTCAGGTTCCGTTTAAGGTCATAATTACTTGGTTGCAGCAAACATTGAAGTTGACGATACACCCGATTTGGAAAGAACACAAAAGTCCCCCACCGGTAAATACATATATTCAATAATATAAAAATTTTTTTTATTTATTTTGTAGGCATTATATCAAGCAGTATAAATTTAAAAGAACGTACAGACATCGTTGAACCGGATGAACTAGGCGATCTTGCATATGATGGTTTAGAAAACTGGGCTGGCTACATATGCCACAGACTCAAAGAGCAAAAGCCCAATAGTTCTTTGCCAGGAAATGAGATGGACGTTCAGCCTTACACTTGGGTTGATAATCTCAGGGGGTTTATCCAAACCAACAGAAGACATGATGTGTAGAATGCAAGCACTTCGTAGAATGAAATCACTAATTGCTTTTATTTTTAAAACTTGCTTGAAAATGCAAATGTATAATATCAGTTTCGCTACTAAAACCGGAATATTCTTAGCTTTCTTTCATTTGTGTATACTAATCTAACTGTTTCCTTATGTTTTGTTTTTGCGAAACGATAGGCTGATATGCGCAAATCATGCACTCTGAATGCGAAATCTGTATTTTATCATCCTTGGCATGAATTCACTATTTTAAAGTCATGCTTATAATTTTTATTAATTTTTGCCCATCCAATGCTAGACAAACATTTTATTTCAACTTATGATGCTTTAGTCTTACGGCTCTGGTATTCGGCTGGTGGCAAGCTTCTTTTTATAAGTTGTCACATGATTAGAAAACACATTTTTTACCGTCGAGACATCTAGATCTTTACGTATGCGTGAATTCTTTACGTACCAGGGGGTAGGGGTTTGTAATTGTACAAAGGATTTTGTTTTGTCGCCTTTGAATTTTTTCCACATTTAATATCGAAGAAGTACTTCATAGTTGGATTCCATGGCAGAATCTATTTGTATAAAAGTGGAGTGCAGTCTAGCCTCAGTGCAAAGTTTCTACCTGTAAGCCAAATAATTTTAACTGTTTTTGATTTTATTTGGGTTGACTTGTGTCTTCTATGTTAAACGTCGCACAGTGGCTGAAAATCGTTTTTCATTGGTCAAAAGTCTTTTTTTGTCAATTTTTACGCCCTTTTGCAGCGTTACGGAATATTTATGAAACTACTATATTTTTCTCAAATTTAAACTTTAGTGGAATAGAACTTCTAGGGAACAAAGGGGAACAAGAAATGTATACCACCCGGAGAAAGGTGAAAGTGTCCTCTTTACCGCTATATATACTTTTGCACCCGTGACGAGCCGTGTGTAGAACACTTTTTTCATTTTAATGAAATTACTCCAAAGTACTCGTATACAATGGTGTATATAATTTTCACTTTTTTGCCTAAAAGTTTATGTTTTTTTACTTTAGACTACGTAAAAC
Source organism: Gymnocheta viridis (assembly GCA_956483585.1). Classification (NCBI taxonomy): domain Eukaryota; kingdom Metazoa; phylum Arthropoda; class Insecta; order Diptera; family Tachinidae; genus Gymnocheta; species Gymnocheta viridis. The sequence goes on from OY101443.1 coordinate 29,816,991, forward strand.
TAAAAAAATTAAATATAACACCTGCGAAAGGGTTTAATGGCTTTGTTTTGATCAGCCAAAAATTGGTAATAAAATTATCACAAATTATCACAAAATTCTACAGTAAACATATGATCTCTTTCTAAATTTACCTGTTATCAAATGTTAGGGTCACCCAAAGTCATAAGCAATTTTATAACAATAATCGGGACATTAAACCACTAAAGATAAAAAACAACCCAACAACAACAACAAATATTGGCGAGATACTAATCAGTTTTACCTGATATTAAGGTCTGGACAACATGTGCAGTTTTGTGCAATTTAAGCACTACCTGCTATGAAATTAAAGATCAATGTGTGAATAACATGTGTCTAAAAATTTATAAAACTACGGATTCGATAAGGGATTACTCAGTAATAAGTTAATCCTCTAGGTGTACGGGTAAAACATAACAGACGCAAATAAAAATATTCACAAAAATATGGAGAGCTTCAGTTATAAAGAACTGGCGGAAGAGTATTTTAGAAACAAAAACCAGGAAGATGTTCTTAGTTACGTTAAAATAAAATTAAACTTAAATTCGTGCAGCACCGAAATGCAAGAGCAATTATATAATTTCGTCAAAGCACTAAAAAAAACGCTACAAAGAAGTTCGCTACAGTAAACAAAACTTTTATATAAAAAGTGCAAACTGGTTAGAGGGCCAACTTACTGTCGCTGCAGAAACAGCAAAGCAAGATAAGGCTGGAAGACCACGCAAATCATTGGACAACTGCAGCGATACATTTAAGAGGCGGAAACTTAAAGATATCAACGATGCAATTGGTTGTACAAATATAAAAGAATCTTTCCTACATCAATTACGATCACAGAACCAAATAACAAAAGTGGATATCATTGAAAAAGTTGTTAAAGCTAGTCCAGTGAGAACAAAAAGGATTCTTAAAAATATACCAACTCCGACTGATGCAATACAGTACACAATTGAGGAGGCATTAGCATTATTTCTGGATTTGAAATTAACAAAACAGCAATATATTAAGCTCAGACTGCGTGCGATTGAAAAGGGTTCAAATATGTATCCAGCGTATCATTACATAACCGCAGCTAAAATGGACTGTTTGCCATCAAAGGACACTATTACAATCACACCAATTTCGGCAGAGGTACTACTACAATCTCTACTTGATCACACAGCCGAACGCTTGCTACAATCAATAACAGGAAATGAGTTAAAGAAATATGGAAACACAAAGTTAATTCTTTTTTGTAAATGGGGATGTGATAGTTCTTTGGGACAAAAGCAATACAAACAAGTTGTATGTGAAAATATTTCGGACTCAGATATGTTCATGGTATCATTTGTACCATTGCGATTGAAAAAGATTTTAGAAGATTCAGAGCCTTCGACTAGTACAACGCAAACAATGGATATTTGGAAAAATGAGACACCATCTTCTACGAAATACTGCAGGCCAATCAAATTACAGTTAGATGGGCAGCAAATTGAAGTAAGCTACCTATTAGTGCTGACAATGATAGATGGAAAAGTAGGTCAGGCTTTGACTAACACGAATGCTGCATCCAGCTGCATTATATGCCAAACAACATCAACCCAATTAAACCAAGTCCCGACAAAATCATTAGATAATACCGATGCATATGAATTTGGATTATCACCACTACATGCAAGAATACGACTTATGGAACACATACTAAAAATCAGTTATGATTTGGATTTCGGGTCTTCAGGATCAATAAGAAACAACGAAACCAACAAAGAGTTAAGAAGTTCAAAAAAGAAACATGTTCAAGATGAATATCGCAAATTTGGATTAATTATAGATCAGCCAAAACAAGGGTCAGGCAATACAAATGATGGCAATACCGCAAGAAGATTCTTTTCTGATCCAGAAACAGCATCTGAAATAACAGGAGTGGATTTAAACCTTATTTTCAGATTTAAAATAATCCTAGAAGTACTTGCGTGCAATGAAGAAATTGACTATAGAAAATTTGGAGATTATGCAAAGGAAACTGCAAAAATATATACAACCAACTACCCATGGAGAAATATGTCTGCAACAGTTCACAAAATCCTTTATCATGGAGAAGATGTCATTAAATATCATTTGGTGCCACTTGAAGATCTATCAGAGGAGGCTCAGGAAAAAAGGAACAAGGATTACAAATTTTATAGAGAGCACAATAGTAGAAAAATTTCACGAAATTCAACAAATGAAGATCTATTTAATATATTATTGGCAACGTCAGATCCGTTTATCTCCAGTATTCGAAATCAATGGAAAGTGGAACATCGGGATTTAGATGAAGAAGCCAAAAAACTACTAAAGAACAGAGATAGCACAGAACAAAATGTGGAATATTTGCAACCAATATTTGAGTCAAATGAATAATAATTATAATTGCCTTTCATTGTTATTTAAGTACGAAAAACATAGTATTAGTAAAAAATAATAATAAACGAACCTACCATTGTTACAAATGCTATTAAAATTTATTGCAGTTTTTATTTTTAAAATGTTTTTAAAATTATCAAATTTGACAGCAAAAAATAATACATTTTTCTGTAGTAATAGCAATATTTTTAGATAATATTATTAACGTTTTTTTTAAGTGTAACTATTCTTTGAGTGTAAACAAATTTGCAAATTTGTCAGCAACAAATTTTTAATTTTTCTGTAATAGCAAAATCTCCAGTTGATTTTACTATTTTTTTTAGTGTAAAATTTTTTTAAGTGTAACATTAAAAAAATTCCATTATTACAAAAAATATTTATAATTATTATTAATTTCCAAATATTAAATTTTTTAATAAATAAAAAAATAATAAACCCATATTTCACTCTAAAAGTTTAAAAAATTCAAAAGTTCAACTTTGACCTAGAATTCCTTAAAAAGTCCTCAATCAATTTTAATGTAATTTAAGCTGAGTCAAGCTGAACTAAATATCTATCCAATAAAATAAAAATTACTTAAATATTTTGATCGGTTCAAAAGTTACAGAATTTTGGCCAATGAAAAACGATTTTCAGCCACTGTGCGTCGGTCTAGATGAATTCCGAGATATTTAACCGCAGAATGTTGCGGTTTAATTTGAATATTTATTTGAATGGGGGACATGTCTCCCCAGGTTATATGATTGCATTTTTGCTCATTAATTTTTGTTCTCCAATGCTTAATCAATTTTCGAGCTGCAGTATGTAGTTCTGCAGTCGGCTACTTTCATAATATATTTACGTTCAAATAAATGCTTGCTAAGAGCTTATGGATGTTTGCAGGAAAGTTTAGTTTAATTTTATACTCTAATGGCCAGTTTATGACTTCATATTTAAATACGTATTTAGTTAATTTTCATTTAAATTTAAGTTGCATTTAAATACAGTTTCAGTTTTTCAGTGTTAAATAATTGTTTGTATTTATTTACGATAAAAATGTGGCAGCACCACGAAATTCTCTCAATTTTTTTGGGGAAACAGCTGTTGAACAAAATTAAAGAAAAATTTTTAATGTGAATTCTTTTTCAGGCTGAAAATAACAACATTAATAGGTTGCTGCAATGTTTTAAAAGTGTAAAACAATTAAGAAAGAAGATATAATAGAATAATATTAATAAAAGAAGTCCAAATTGCACCCCAAAAGATGTTGTTTTTCAATGGCCGCAAATTGTTTGTTTACTTTGCTGCGCGAAACAACAACAAGGTCGCAAAACCATATGTTTGTGTATGTATGTGTGCACAACTTATATAGAACTTAAATCAGCATGGTTGGTCATTTAAATGTTATTTAAGTTTCATTTAAGTTTGTACTGCAAAACTTAATTTCGTATTTAAATAGAACTTAAATATAAATACCATTTAAATACGAAGTCATAAACTGGCCCTAAGCCTTCATGCCATACTTTATCAAAGGTTTGTGAAACAATATTTATTTTCTTCAAAAGTTTTTCTTACTACATTTACCAGTCGATGTGTTTGTTAAATAATGCTGTGTTTTGTTCTGAAGACAAACTAGTGATCTGAATTGCATCTGTTTTCATTCAAAATAGATGTCATTTTCTGCATGAGCAGTTTTTAAAATACCTTCGAAACGTTTGATAGTAGACTTATAGGCCTACAGGATTCTACTTTAGTATGATCCTTACCAGGCCTGGGTATCCTTGTTATTAAAGAGATTTTCCATTCTGCTGGGTAGTGTTGTAGATGCAGAATAGCATTAAATATTAAAAGAACTATTCTTTTCGATACACCAGGAGCTTTCCCAGAATTCAATCCAGCTATTGCACTTTCACTATCTCGAATATTAAACCTGAGCGGAATTCCTGCTCTTTCTGTAAAGGTAGGCAACTCTACAGTATCAGTTGGTGCATTGGGAGTGAAAACGTTTTTTAGGTACTCAACAAAAAGATTTCCTTTTCCGGTCAACTCTCGATTAAACTTTCGCATTGGCGGCTTGTGTATAACTGGTATTTTAAATCCTCGGGCTGCTCTTCATATCGAGTAATTAGATTGTGGTGTTGCATCAAGTCCTTCCAAAAAATCATGTAGAGATGCATCTTTTTGGAATTCTAGAACGCTGTGAAGCTGTCTTGTGCATTGCTTTAGTTGAGGAGATCTGCAGGGTTGTCATATTCTTTGTACTCTTCTTTTTTCAGCCAACAAACGTTCGGAATGAAATCATAATCCAAATACAAAACTGAAGGTCATCATCATTCTATAAGATATAATTAAAATGTATATAAAACATACAGAATAGTCTCAGCAGCACGTTTTCCGTGCAATGGGTACTCAAACATTTGTGTGGTTGTCAGCTCTAAATCACCAGTTAATTATGACGTATGATAATCAAATAATGTGACAATTGCTGGGTGATAACCATGATCTCCAAAAAGTATGTTTGGCGTAGTAGTCGTTTGCTGGTGAAAATCGTGGCCCTAATAATTTATAAAAACTACTGTACTGACTTTCCGTAATTAAGAATCTTGGAGGAGCATAAATTTATGAAATTACGATGTTCTGATTAAAATTTTCAATGCATGTAGTTGTTGCTTGAAGATAATCTTTTTCGAAAGTCACCAAGGAAGTAATGTTTTATTCTCGATTTTATTAAAATTGCGAATCCATCGCATGCTCTACCCCTTACAGGTTGAGTTCAAATGAGAAGGTATTGGTCTTTATTTTGAATTCAGTACTTTTTACGGCCGAAATTTTTGGATAGGAACTTGGCCTTATTTTCACATTTATGTTTTAGTGCGGATCTCACTTCTTTTTTTCGAAGTTATTTTTGTATAAATATTTACATATATATGCAAATAATCTTTTTTTAATTTAAAGTCTACAGGTTTAATGTGATGATGACTGCGTTAGGTGGAAAGATTATTGGCTCCATAGGTTCTCTAAATATCTGGCTACATGTTTTTCCATAATTCATATCTAAGGTTTGGCTGGTCGGGCTATCTTAGTTCGGTTATTAGGCCTCGAAGTCTTTTTCCTCTTAGGTGGCACTGGTGATTCTTCTTGAATTTGTAATACATTAGTTTTTAAAGCCCATTCTCTACCACTTATTTTTCGTTTCCTTTTCTTACTATAAAGTAGAGGAGATAAATCTGGGCGATACAGTGTTCTTAGTCGACAATATTCAAGAATGGCACATCATAGTGCCTTTATTTGGTTGGGATCAAAATTAAATTAATTGAGAGGGATTTTAACCTAGAAAGTGCAACGTACGCTTGACCGCAAGAAAATAGTAATGAGCCTATGCCTAATAGTGCATTAGGTGTGTTCATTTACTTTACTAGTAAAAATTAGCAACGAGAGAGTAACAAGAAATTACCCAAAATGACTCTAAAAATGTGGAAAGGTAAATGAACACTTTACTAGCTAAAATTTGCAAGTTAAAGTAGTGTTGTAATGTATAGGTATGAGTACTCAATAACTACCCCTATTTTTTTGAACAAGTTGTACATATGTATATGTATATTATTATAAAAATAATGTGATTATGTCATTTATATTCAGCATTGTCGTGGCTGGCGTTTTTCGAGTACGGCTTGTAATAGAATAATGAAAAGTTTTGCATTTTTATTTAATCTAGTGTAGTGTATGTACATTCATGTACAGCACTGTAACTTATTAAATTGTAACATAAGAACTTTTCATTTTTTTATTACTTTGGCAATTGTAAACAAACCAACTCACACGCGAAGCAACGAACTTTTTGTGTGTCGAAGAATGTGATTAGACTGCACAAAATTTATAGTTCAATGTACATTGCCATGGTATAATGCAAATTGCCTAAATGGCACTTTTTACTTTCAAGGCCAATTCCCGTCAATAACTCATGTATGTAGATAAACATACATATACATATTGATAAAATACATAGGCAATAAGTATCGAAGAAATTATTGATGAATAATCAATAAAATAGTATTTAAGTAGAATAAGTTGTTGAATAAAATCAGAATTAATCTAGACCTACAACCAAGAAGTATTTCGAACTTAATTCTCAAAATATAACGGAGTGTTAACTCTAAGATAGATCGGCAGAGGTGCTTTGTAAAAAACCTTAAAGGCGTTTTCAACGCTAATATATATCGGCTGGAGAGCTTTGAAATACTCAATCCTTTTTTCAAAAAATTAAAATTTTACTACATGGCGATCCTGCCAAACCAAATTAAAATAAAGACCCTGCCAAACCAAATTAAAATAAAATTACTACAACTCTCAACTGGCTCAATTTAAAAAAAAACCAAATGCCAACACAGGAAGAGGTAGACAAAATTTTCCAGAAGTGGGAAAAATTACTTGAAAATAAATACACTCCAACTAGTAACTCAATCAACATAGCACCTAATTATACACCAACACCTATTAACCGTCCTCAGCCTTTAACCATAGAAGAATACCGTGCCAGACAGAAACCTAAATCAGTAGAAGTAGTACAGCAAACAGCAATAAAGAAGAAGAAGAAAGGAGGTAAAAAGCGACAATTTTTAGCAGCTTGCGCGGATTTGCAAAGGGTAATAAACATCTCACAAGGAGACCAAACAGCCAAATTAATAGTACAACTGGTCGACATGAAGAAGGAAGGATGGAAAAATAATTCAAACTAAAAATTTTTTTACATTTTATAATACACATGATAGAAAACCAATAATTCAACCATTTTTTATATGAATACATTTAATTATACTACACAAGATAGAATAGAAACAATAATAAAAAATATAAACATGGGTATCGCTGATACCAAAGTAGATCAAAATAATAATGCATACGCAATAAATGATAACAAATTAAGTATAAGTTTTGATGTAGTATTAGTAATACTAATTATTTTAATATTGATAGGAACATGGAAACTATTCCAAAATTACATAAAAAAACAAATTATTAGTAATACAGTCCAAAACTCTTAACTACTTTCTAACAGTATAAATAAATATTTTCTTTTGTTAATGGAAAAAATTGTAGAAGATATTACAAAGCTAATAGCAAATGCTAAAAAATCAAAAACAAGAGGGTATACAAAAGAAACGATAAATGAAAAATTAAATCTAATCAAACAATATAGTAAGAAATATGGAGAACTAGTAGGGCATTTAACAAACCCCTCAAGAACAGAAAAAATTAGTGAGTTTAGAAACCTTAAGAAAACAGCATTAGTTATTTTAACTGAACTTTCAAACCAATTAGAAGAAAAACCAGAATTAGTAAACATGTCCAATTTTGAAAGCAAGAAGGCTTCGGATACAATACCGATATTTGATGGGAAACCAATCCATCTTGAAATATTTTTAACAATGGTAGAAATGGTACATGACGAACTGAATACTGAAGGTAAAAAGAATCTAATAAAATACGTAACTTGCATGAAACTAAATGACAAAGTTAGGAATATATTACTGACACAAGATCTACCAACAACATTTAACGAACTAAAAATATTTTTATCCAAAAATTTTAAGCCAACTAAATCAACAAGTCATCTTCACGCAGAAATAAGAAATATTCGACAAAAAGGTAACGTAACGATCTATAAAGAAAAAATCAATACATTAATCACAGAACTAACTTTAACACAAATTAGAGAATTGGGAGAAAACCCAAATGAGATAGCACGTTCAACAATTAAATCTATAAATGAAAAATTAGCACTTGAAACATTTCAAGAAGGATTAAATGAAAATATTAGAATAGCAGTCGTAGCCGCTCAACCCACAACATTAACACAAGCTTTTGACATAGCTACCACACAAGAAAGACTTTTACAAACTACAGACACTTTGAATATTTTCCACATAAGCAATAGACGACATTATAACAATAACAATCATAATACCAGAAATAATTACACAAACAATCCACCTAACAACTCAAGATATAACAACAATAACAGAAACATAAACAATAGAAATAACAATTTTAATAGAAATACAAATTTCAATGGAAATGCTAGAAATACAAATTTTAACAATAATAGGCATTTAAACAGCAATAATAGACAAAATAATTTCAAACATAACCAATACAATAACAATAATAGAAACAATAGCAACCACAGGAGCAATAACTATAGAAACTATAATAACAGTAATACTAACAATAATTTTACAAATCGAAGAAATAGAAATCCTAATGTGTACACCTTGCAACAAGAGGGAAACCTGCAAGTCCCGGAGACTCGACACGATTCTCCAAGAAGGGAAAATGAAAGGTCTATTCAATAAATACAACCACATCAAACTATGTTTTTCTAAAAATTAAAAATATTAACAACAAATTAACTTTCTTAGTCGATACAGGTTCAGACATATCTTTATGTAAAGAAAATTTAATCAATGAACATAATACAATCAATGATGACACATGTAAATTAAAAGGTATAACAAAAGATTCTATATTTACTATCGGATCAACGCATTTAGATTTAAAATTAGGCGAAAATGATATACAACATAAATTTTATATAGTGAATAGTGACTTTCCTATAAAAACAGATGGAATTCTAGGAATGGATTTTTTTTACAAATACAACTGTAAAATAGACTACGATACACACATTATAAATGCTTTCATAAATGGAGACAACATAACAATCCCCATAGAAATTAATACTAAACATTTAAAATCCATAATTATACCACCAAGAACTGAAAAGATAATACAAATAAACATTGAAATAAATGAGGATAGCTTAGTATGTAACAAAGAAATAGAAAATGGTGTTTTTGTAGCAAACACAATAATACCAAAGAATGGCAATAAGCACATTAAAATTTTGAACACGACAGAATCAATTGTACGACTTTCAAATGTAAAAATTTCCACAATACCATTAAAAAACTACGACATTCTAAAAACAACACATCAAAATTATTCCGAGCAAAGATTCCAAAAACTACTTAAAGCAGTTAATTTTCAAGACTTTGATAAAGAAAATAAAAATATTCTATACAACATTTTAAGACAATATCAGGAAATATTTCACCTAGAAGATGAAAAACTAACTACAAACAACTTTTACAGTCAGAACATAGAACTTACAGATAATACACCGGTATACATAAAAAACTACCGTTTACCACATACACAATTAAACGAAATAGATAGACAGGTAAAAGAACTATTAAAAGAGAATATAATTGAACCATCAATTAGTCCATATAATTCACCATTACTTTTAGTACCAAAAAAAGGACAAGAAGATATAAAGAAATGGCGTTTAGTAGTAGATTACAGACAACTAAATAATAAAGTAGTAAACGACAAATTCCCTTTAACAAGACTAGATGACATTTTAGACAAATTAGGACGAGCTAAATATTTCTCAACTCTGGACATGACAAGTTCTTTCCACCAGATCGAACTAGACTCATCATCACGACCTCTTACAGCATTTTCCACTAGCAGCGGACACTATCAATATAACAGATTACCATTTGGACTAAAGATATCATCAAACAGTTTTCAGAGAATGCTAACAATAGCATTATCAGGTTTAGAATCAGAAGCATTTTTATATGTTGATGATATAATTGTTTTTGGATGTAATCTAAAGCACCACAATGAAAATCTAATAAAAGTATTTGGTAGACTAAAACATTACAATTTAAAGCTGAATGCTGAAAAATGTTGCTTTCTAAAACCGGAAGTTTTATATTTAGGACATTTAATTACAAAAGACGGTATCAAAACCGATCCTACAAAATACAAAGTAATCGAACAATATCCTGTTCCAAAAAACGCAGATGACGTTAGAAGATTTATAGCTTTTTGTAATTACTATAGACGTTTTATTCCAGATTTTGCCAAAATAGCCAACTGCTTAAATAACTTACTAAAGAAAAAAGTAACTTTCAACTGGACAGAAGAATGCCAAAAAGCATTTGAGACATTAAGAGACAAACTAAAAAACCCACCTATACTCCAATATCCTGGTTTCGATAAGCCATTCATACTAACCACAGATGCATCAAATGTTGCTTTAGGAGCAATACTTTCCCAAGGTGATATTGGTAATGATTTACCTATATCTTACGCTAGCAAATCACTTAACAAACATGAAAGAAATAAGTCTGTAATTGAAAAGGAATTATTAGGAATTCACTGGGGTATACAATTTTTCAGACCATATCTCTATGGAAGAAAATTCACAGTTGTTACAGACCATAGACCACTCATTGCACTATTTTCACACAAAAACCCATCCTCAAAACTGACTAGAATTAGACTAGAACTATCAGACTATGATTTTGATATCATATATAAAAAAGGTTCAAATAATACAAATGCAGATGCATTATCAAGAATTGAAATAAATTCACAAATTCTAAAAGACATGATTCCAATCTATATTGATGAAAAAGAAAAGAAAACTCTGGCAATAACGCGTAATATGGTTAACCGAAATAATGAAAATAAGAACGTTCAAGAAAATAATAAAATAAATAAAAAAGACTGCATATCTCGACAGGAGATTGATCACCTCCGTATGTGGGAATGCACGTCAATAAATGATATTAAGAAGCTTCAAAGAATAAAATTTATATATAATAAAAGACTGCAGCAAGAAATAAATGAAAAAAGAGAATTAAATGATAATATTGTGCACATAATATGTAGTAAAAGCGAAAAAACAACGTTGTTTCTGTTCTGCCGTGTAAGTTGAAATTAATTGGTGTTAAAATTTTCCCTTGTTGCTTTGTTGTCTCATGTCCAATTCTTTCTGAATAAAAAATGTTACGAACTTTAGCCAAAAAAATTAATCACTTTGGATTAAAGAAACCATTAACAACAAAATTGTTCGAAAAATAATCACATTAAATAAAAATTAACTACTGGCATGAGCCTTGCAATGTTTACTGTCACATAACTAGTTAAAATTGATCAAATAAATCAAAAAACTCAGCTAGTTGACAAAAAAACAAAAAGCAATAACACTTAAGTATTAATCAAACCAAAAAAGTTTGTCTTAAGTAAAAACAAAAATTAGAAAGAAAAAATGGTACATGAGATAAAACAAATATGTAACAAGGGGTTAATTTAACGTTAATTAGTGATGGTAAAATTTGAATATTGATAGTGGTAAAACAGTGTTTACTGTAAAAACAAAAATAATAATACAAATAACTCTTGTATCCTTTTTCTAGACATTATTTGTATAAATACAAATTTGAAATCACATTCAACCGAGCCACCTAAACAGTGGCGGATACATGGAAACACACATGAACACTGATGATGGGAGTGTAGCGGCTCCCGAAAAACAACGTTGTTTCTGTTCTGCCGTGTAAGTTGAAATTAATTGGTGTTAAAATTTTCCCTTGTTGCTTTGTTGTCTCATGTCCAATTCTTTCTGAATATAAAAAATGTTACGAACTTTAGCCAAAAAAATTAATCACTTTGGATTAAAGAAACCATTGAAAATCCCATGTTTTCAGAAACATTTGCGGAGAAACTTTTACAAAAATTGAAAAAATTAAAGAATAAAAAGTACGTACTATATAATGAAGATGAAATATTTAAATATATAACGGCCGATAAATTAAAAGAAAAATATAACAGCATGCATAACAATGATATTGAAATAATTATATACAAAATGCCAAAAAGAGTAAATGACAATATAAAACAGTATAGATTGATAGAAGAATACCATAATTCTCCACATAGTGGACATTTCGGAATTAAAAAGACCCTAAATAAATTAAAACAAAAATTCATATGGAAAAATATGAACAACATGGTTAAAAAAATATGTAAATACATGCATTTCATGCCAGAAAAACAAACAAATAAGAAATACAAAAGAACCTCTCGTAATAACAGACACACCAGCAAAAAGTTTCGACACTATAGTAGTAGATACAGTAGGTCCTCTAAGACCATCACAATCGTACAGATACATACTTACAATGCAATGTGAACTTACGAAATATGTCATTGCCTATCCTATCGAAACCAAAGATGCAAAATCAGTAGCTAAAACTTTGGTAGAACAAGTGATACTAAAATATGGTTTATTTAATATTCTCAAGACAGACAAAGGTACAGAATTCACTAATGAATTAATGAAAGAGATTTGTGAATTGTTAAAAATAAAACAGAACTTTTCAACCCCATATCATCACGAAACACTAGGAACAATAGAGCGAAACCACCGAGTTTTAAACGAATATTTCTTAAATTTTGTAGAAGACAACAATTGGCATGAATGGATACCTTATTATAAATTTGCATTTAACACAACTCCTAACACGGACACAAATTACTCACCGTACGAATTAGTATTTGGTAAATTACCACGACTACCAGGTGACGAATTAGAAAGAAATAACAAAAAATATAATTTTGATAACTATTGTAATGAACTTAGAGCTAGATTGCGACACTCTCTAAAAAGAGCACGTGAAATAATTTTAGAAGTAAAAAACAAAAGAAAAATAGATTCTTTAAGAAAACAAAATAGTATAGACATTCAAATAGGCGACTTAGTTTTAGTTAAAATTGAGAATAGAAGAAAAAATGAACCACCATACAAAGGTCCATATAAAATACTAGATATAGACAACTCAAACGTACTCATAGAATTAGAAAATACAAGAACAAAATTATTGCATAAGAATATGTTAAAAAAATACATAAATTAAAACAAAAACTATATATATACATACAAATTTGTAGATTTTATATTTAAATTTTATTACACTTTATAACAATTTATATACTTTTAAGATAAACACACACACATATTTGTAACATGAGCTATTGACAATCACACGGCAAAACCATAAACATCTAAACTTAATTCAATTTTATTTTTAATAATACCCAAATCTAAAAAGGGTAAGGGTGTAGTGTATGTACATTCATGTACAGCACTGTAACTTATTAAATTGTAACATAAGAACTTTTCATTTTTTTATTACTTTGGCAATTGTAAACAAACCAACTCACACGCGAAGCAACGAACTTTTTGTGTGTCGAAGAATGTGATTAGACTGCACAAAATTTATAGTTCAATGTACATTGCCATGGTATAATGCAAATTGCCTAAATGGCACTTTTTACTTTCAAGGCCAATTCCCGTCAATAACTCATGTATGTAGATAAACATACATATACATATTGATAAAATACATAGGCAATAAGTATCGAAGAAATTATTGATGAATAATCAATAAAATAGTATTTAAGTAGAATAAGTTGTTGAATAAAATCAGAATTAATCTAGACCTACAACCAAGAAGTATTTCGAACTTAATTCTCAAAATATAACGGAGTGTTAACTCTAAGATAGATCGGCAGAGGTGCTTTGTAAAAAACCTTAAAGGCGTTTTCAACGCTAATATATATCGGCTGGAGAGCTTTGAAATACTCAATCCTTTTTTTTTTTAATTAAAATTTCACTACACTAGTACTACGAGTAGTCGAAATACGCTAAACACGATAAGGGTGATTAGCTACTTTTGACTAAAATGACTGAATAAAATATATATTTTTAATTAGCTTATACGTTATAATGGCCTACTTACATATAGCAATTTTATTTCAAACATCGGAAATAACGAAAAACGGGTTAGATATATTTTTTAAAGGAAACATATATAAGCAATTTTCATTTTCATTGAAATAAAAAGCTTTATCCAAAATAAAATATCATGTTGCTGCTAGCATTAAAACCCAAAAGCAGTAACAAGTAAATTAATAAATTATGGGTTAATTTAAATTTATTTGCAAATAATTGAATTATTTGCCTGCTTGGTGTAAATTAATGAGTAGCCACGTACTCATAATATTTGCAACACTAAAAATAACAGCTGGTTTGTGAAAATTAAAGAAACATCCTTTGCCACTGAGGAACCAAATACTGGGTTGCTTAGTTCAATTCCATTAGACATCTAATTTTGCTTCTGGTGTTGCTATGTTACACAAAAATAAATTTGTTATCTTCTTAATACTTTTTATCGTTTTAAAAGCTTACATTTACTTACAATTTCTTAAAATTTTCACAATATTTGTATTTTCAACTTAATTTAGAAATTTTATTTTGTAAACACAAACACAAAACAACTGTTTGAATAATTATTGCAAGTAAAAATTTTACTTGTAAAACTAGCAAGAATTTTTCTGTCTCAATTTTTACGCTCTTTCGACGATCTCTCGTTGCAAATTTTTGGGTTAATGAACGCTTTCTAGTAACAATTGTTAAAAATTTTAGTAAATGAACACAGCTAATGTGTTTCCTGTATTTTTACTTATTGTAAACTTATGTATTTAAATATTTCAATAGGAACCGTCCGAGCATACAGAATTGGAAGAGCTCAACTCCCAGACAAGATGATAAAGGACGATACGAGTAATGCATTTTTTTCTCATCGGATGAATGAGGTGTTGGCCATACGCTGGAGAGCCAATGTATTTGACGGCACCGTGGAGCCAAAATCAAACACCAATCAGTTACAGCTATGATCGAGCAACAAAGACGTATGTACATACATATGTTAATGTAAAAAATCCTTATGCATTTGCGCAATATAAAAAATATAATGGCGGAGTAGATCTACATGATAATGCGTTGGCTGATTATAGAATTGCCATACAATCCAAAAAATTGTGGTGGCCATTGTTTATTAATTTGCTTGGAAATATGATGGTAAATGCATGGAAACTGCATGTGTTGGTTTCAACAAAAGAGGGAATAAAACCATTGTTGAAACTACAATTTTGTGCAGCTGTTGTAAATGATCTACTGACCAGTACAAGAAACTGGAAGTGAACAACTTCCACTATCACAAAACCATTCGTATCAATTGCCAAACCTTAGCAAAACAATTCATTGCATTTCAAAACGTCCTGGAAACACAAGACATTGTTTAGTTTGTCATACCCATACACCATATGAATGACAAGTATGCAATGTGCTGTGTGTGTAAGTGTGTAGTTTTCAGTATTACTGAGCTCTGCAGCCGCTTTTTTAGCACCAGAAGTGCCGATTTAGTTTGAGAAATAAAAGGAAGATCTCATACTCTTGCTTGATCAATTATTTCTGAATTTTATTTATAAAAATTACCAGCTTATATACTAACTTTTTCTAAGGGTTAGCATTAATGTGGCATTATAACAAATCAATGGTAGATTTGCTGTTCCCACGGAACTTTGCAATTTTGACAAATCACACAGTACTCATGTTACAATTTTCTTTAATACAAACAAAAAATGTTAATGCTCATTACTGCTGACCAACAAAAATAAATGAAAAAATTTAATTAAAGTTCACTGGCTTAAGAATGAAATTCTTAAAAGTATTTAGCGTAAACAAAAAAAATGAATTGAATATCAAGTTTAATGTCATATGGATTAAGCTTAGAGTAAATAAAATTCTTACATTGCTACAGTGCTTATGCTAATTATAGATTCACTACAGCAGTGTGCATTTACATCAAAAATGCTTTTCTACATATTCAAAGCACATGTGATAAGCACAAAATGACATACGTTGTGAAGTTGTTAAGTCGTGCTTACTCTGGACGGGAAAATTTTTAAATCCAAAGAAATAAAGTCGATTGGGACATGCACTCTCTTATAACCCCTTTTTTATATAATAATTATTTATTATTAACTTTTTATAAAAACTAATTAATGTTATATATAGTACTCTCTTAATAAAAATAATGAATTTAACCAAAAAATTTTTAATAAAAATGAAATAAAAAATTATAATAAATAAATGGGTAAACTCCGGTTTGAACTTGAGCCAAATTAAGAGTTTCAATATACATATAGACGTTTTATAAAAACTACATATTATTTGATTAAAAACAAACATTGAAAAGGAAAATTAACAAGTGAATTAAATAAATCTTTTCAAATTACTATTAAAATGTAAAAACAAATCTATGTTTTCTTATATTTTTTTCTAGATATATATATGATTGTAATTGAACATAGTTTTATCAGGATAGAATTCATTTCATATTTATTTAGGTTCATAAAGATAAAAATTGTTTTCTTGCCTAAATATTTATATATTGTCTAGACTAATTACGGTTTTTGGTTTTCATGTTGTTTGTTTAGCTTAAGTACGTTTTAGAGATAAGAAGTGGTTTTTTGCCTACATATTTGTATTTCAAGACCAATGTTAATATAAACTATTCGTTATTTAACTGGTTGAATGCTTGTAAGACACTACTTTATTTTCATTTTAAAATGCTCTTAAATACTAACAACGAACATAATGAACATCTTAAGCTAATTTAGTACGCATGCGCTTCTTTCTTATCAACTATTCTCCTTGTCTTCTTTTAGCGGCAATAATACGTGCGATAGATAATAAGGGTTGTTTACTAAGATCATATTAACTAATCTAGAGAATATGAAATACAAATATGTAGGCAAAAAACCACTTCTTATCTCTAAAACGTGTGTTGAAAATAGTTGCAACTCTACTGCAATTCAAATGCTTTTACAACACTGTTTTAATTCTATATTTAAATCGTCAAACTTAGAACTTTTCTATAAATACGTTTTTTATTGTTTCCGTTTTCTACTTTACTTTGAACAAGAACCTTCTGTTCTCTATACCTATATAAATGTATTTTAAATAAAATTGTTTTTAATTTGTCCGCACAGCGTTTTACTTTTATTGGGTGAAATAACTCTGGGATTCGCGAATATTTCCATTGCAGCAAAAAAGCTAACAAAGGATATGGGCCCAGAACACCGAGAATTCAATTTTATAAAAGTCTAAACTATTTAGATAAATTCTTCGTATTGAAAAAGTGTGGTTATATTTGGTTAATGTCATTTTTGGGTTTTCTGTTTTAGCCGGTGTTAAAAAGCAAGAAAATGGCGGGAACGGTCGCGAGTATAGAAAAAATAAATGGCGAAAATTATGCAACATGGTGCATACAAATGAAGAGTTTGCTTATAACGTTGGAAAAACGTCCCAAAGATGAGACGTTGAAATGGACAGATGACAGCAAGGCTCTGGCAACAAAAGCTTTAAGTGTAAGGCCAACTGAGTTGATTTGCATAAAGAATTGTGCTTCGGCTAAAAGTGCCTGGGATCGTTTGAGTTCGCTTTATAAGGTAGACACCGCATCTAGAAAGGTAAACTTGTTAAAAAATTGGTACTTTTTATATTAAATTCGAGCTAAAAATTTTCTTAAAAAAATAATAAATTTTGTTGTACTGTGGATGATTTGAAAGAAATCGGAATCGTTTTAAATGATGACCTGTTATCTATATTGCTATTATGCAGTCTTCCTGACGAATTGGAATCGTTTGTGGTTGCTATAGAAAGCAGGAATACTTTGCCAAAGTATGAGAAAATGGTTTCAAAAATATTGGGAGAAGAAATGAGACACAAGGTAACAAAAGTAATTTACAAAATGAAACTGTTTATGCGGCAAATTCAAGAAATGAATATAAAAGAAACAAAAAGCTTTTTAATAACAGCAGCAGTAATAGAAGTGTTAATAATGTTAATATATACGTGTGGTGTATACATTGTGGTGTAAAGGGCCACAAAAGATCTCAATGTAAAGAAATTGCAAAAAGAGATAATGATTTTGCTTGTTCTCTTAACGAATGCAAACTTAGTTTAAGAGCTGTGGATAGTGGACAGGCGTGCGACGTCACATAAGTGCAGAACAAAATAATATTTTGAGACGTTGGCAGAATCAAAACAAAAAATTGTTTTAGGCTCTGTTGAGAGTATTTATGCAGACGGCCTTGGTGTAGTAAAGATAAAAACGAATTTTTGTAAGCTCACTTTACATAAAGTTTGGTATTTACTAAATCTGTGCGCAAGACGCTAGAAAGTGTACAGTATTGCATTTTTTCCAAGGGCGAATATTGATTGTAGTAATGATTGTAACTGAGTGTAAAGCAAACATAGAGGTCAAAGTAACAACTATGCACCAAAAACACTGTACAACAGTTGAGTAGACAGTATTTTCAAGTGTACAATGAAAATACTGTAAACTTCATAGTGCACTGTACTTCATTTCACAAGCATTTTATAACAACTAATAGATATATTCATTCATTCAGCAGAAACTTATAGGGTTAGCACAAGCTAGATGGTTCAATGAACCCACATGTGCTGTCTCCAGATTAACCTGGCCCCAATATGATCGAGCAAAATCAATCATCATACTCGGTATCCCTCGACATCAGCTACGTATACTTGTAGCTGTCCTAACAGGGCACTGCTTCATAGGTGCCCACGCAAATAGACTAAATCTCCCTTTCAACGACTTCCGTAGAAGTTGTCATAATGAGGAAGAGGAAGAAACCATAAAGCACCTCCTCTGTCAATGTCCAGCTCTGTCTCATTACAGAGCCATGTATCTAGGTAACTCAACTTTACCCGAACTCGCAGACCTTACGGAATGCAATCTGAAGGGAATAAACAAGTTTATTCGGAAAACCGGTTGGTTCAATACTGACCACAATATAGGATAGCCAATATTTTATTTTTCTCGCTGTCCATAACGGGCATCACAAAGGGACCTATTCTTCTGGACCCAAGTGGGCCGGTTCCTTGAAATCGGCAGCCTGTGCAACCTAACCTAACCTAAGAGATATATTCGGCTGTGCCAAATCTTATATACCTTTCACTATAGTATGGAGTGACGAAAGAAGTCACAATCGCGAAAATTCGCGCCCACGAAATACGAAAAAAAATCCACAAAAAAAAAAAGAATTTAAATGGAAAAAATTACATTAAAGCAAAAAAAAAATTGCCACCCAGCGTCTCACGGACGCACCATCACGTGATGAAACCAAAAAATTAATCATGATCACGCATTATTGGTTCTAATCTCTATTTCATAGTATAGGCTGATTTTACAAACACAGCTTGCAAAGCAACACTGGAAGCATGAGTTTACAAGGCATTCTAGTGTTGCTTTGCAAACTGCGTTTATGAAGTCAGCCATAAATTATGAATTCCGTAACAAATTTATAACACTTTCTTGCCTGGGGTGCATTATAAAAATATTAACATCCTCTTATTAGCACTTATATAATTTATTACACATCCAAGAAGTGTTTCAATGTCTTTATCAAAAAGCCAGTGGTCTTCGACTAAACAGAGAAATGATTTGAAACGTAAGAAAAGGTTTAATCATGAAGAAATTCCCCCAAAATAGATAAAAATATCAACATCTATTACATAAATCTGCTAGTCTAATTATTAAAATGTTCCAATATTATCTTCATATTGAAAATAATTTAAAGCTATTAAAAATTCTTAAAAAAAAGAACAAACCATTTCAAATAATGGATTATCTGGCATCGCTGTGAATCATACATACATTGTAAATTAACTAGTTGCTGCAAATTTTATTAGAAGATTAAAAAAGAAATTTTTATATGTGGTTAGAATTATTCAGAGGAAGAAAAATTGGACTTGGGATTTCGCCATTTGTGTTAATTTTGGCTAATTGATGCAACAAATTTATTTATTTGATGGTAAAGCTCAAGAATGATAGAAATACAGATTACGACATGCGCATGATTTCCCGCTAGATGACGCATATTCCCCTAAGAAAGGGTTGCCAATCCTTTCATTCCACAATAATTTTTAGGGCTGTATTTTTATCTTGTATGATTAATATTTTTATATTTACTTACTAGTGTAATTGGATCAGTGTTCCTGTTAATAACAAAATAAATTTTATTATAAAGCTCCAATCCATATACCTGCTCACCTATTTCGTCCAGTTGAGTGACATTCACCCTCATTTTTACAGGTAATTAAAATATATTAAGCAGTCTTTGCTCGTAATGTTTTATAATTAAAATTTATATGTGAACTTCGATAATGAATTATAAGAGAATGACTTAATTAACTTTATTTGGTTTTAATGTTTAACAAGTTGATTTGTGTGGCCTTATAAAGTGTATCAATTACTTCTCTAGTTGACCTGTAAGCCTTAAAAATATAGAAAATAATATAAAATTCCAATGTTTGTTATTTTTTTGTCTTTTTGTCATGAAAAACCCCTTTAAAAAACTTGCTGCAATAAACTGCAATGTAGGTCGTTTTCGTCATTGTAATCTTATTGTGGAAGTTACAAGCGCTTGATGTTTGAAACACTATTTTTGACTGTACCTTCAATAAAACGATTTCGCATTTTCTTAATTCCTGGAAAAATAAATTTAAGCAACTTTTTTTTTGGCCTGCAACCTTAAAAATATAAGTAGAAAATAATTGTAACATTCCAATGTTTTCCTTTGTTTTTTTATTGCATGTACACAGATTTTTAAAGGGTTTTTCCCACTTTAAAAAACTACCTGTAATAAAAAGCAATGTAGGAAATCTATTTCTGAACATACCCTCAATAAAACATTTTTGGTTTTTCCCAATTATTTATTAAAAAAATAAATTTAAGCACCCTCAGAAATTTTTTTAGGTAATTGTAAAATGTTGCGTTTTCTTAAGGTAAATAGTCAGTGTTCATGGTTTGATATGAAAATAATTTTTTAAGTAATATCAGTCGTATTGTGTCTTTCAAAGTGAATTGGTGAATTTTAATTGAAAAATAAAAATAATAATAAATAAAACAAACCGTTAATCTAAAAAAGTGAAAAAATCTAAATCTTAGTACATAATTGTATACACAAATAAATAATTTTGCCCGAAACTTTGTTAAGTCTAATGTGAGACTTGGCAACCCCGCAATTCAAAATTAATTTTGATTGGTCGAAACAAATATATATTATATTTCGATAAAAATCAGGATTTTTTAATTAAATTTAGTTTTATTTTATAAAAAAAAAATAATCTTTATTATAAAAACCGTGTATAAAGTGTTTAAAATAAGAAAAAGTGCACGAAATCTTCGCCAAAAAAAATCGAAGCAAAAGCAAAAAAAGAGAAAATGAAGTGTGCAGTGGGCAAATGCAGGCAAAATGATAGTCAAAAATCATGTGAGCAAATGTGTGAAAAATTAATTTTGTGCATATTTTTAATTAATTTAAATTTAGCTGTATCTTTTTATAGTTTTCCAAAGAACGATAAAGGGCTAAAAAGACTTTGGATAAAGTTTTGCAATCGGCGGGATACAATAAAGCCCCACAGGGAGAGAATTTGTTCTCTACATTTTAAACAGGACGATTTTGAAAGAAATTTAAAATTTGAAATGGGTAAGTTACAATTATGTTTTTTTATTTGTTCAGTTTTTTAATTAATAATTACGTATAGGATTCAGCAATCGAGCAACTCTGAAGTTGAAAGAGAGAGCAGTACCGGTTGCTGAAGAGAAAAAATTTTCCGCTTCCCTCCGTAAGAACATTGCAGAGGTGGTCACAGAAATTAGATGTGTCGACAGGTATTTTGGATCCTGTTGTAAAAATATTGTCTGCGGCTAATCAAATGTCCAAAATACAAAAGCTGTGTGTATTAAGCTTTGATGAAATGAAGGCAAAAAAAAAGTATTGTTACGACAAGCCAACAGACTCTTTGTTAGAACCGGCTAATTATATTCAGGTGGCTATGTTGAGAGGTGATTTATATAAATCAATTTCAAGAGTTTTTATTAACATTTTTCTATTTTATCATCAGGTTTGACAGCAAAATGGAAGCAACCAATATTCTATAACTATGATTGCCAAATGACAAAAATTATATTATTTGATATAGTGAAGACAATGCGGCAGTGTGGCTTTGACATTGTTGCAATTGTTTGTGATTTGGGCGGTGGGAACCGAAAACTTTTTAATGAGCTTGAAGTTGATTTTAATAAGCCCTGGTGAGTGGTATATGTAGTAAGTATGTATTGTGTGGTAATTAAAGTAATTTTAAATTTACAGGTTTTTGTACGACGACACAAAAATATTCGTGTTTAGTGATGTTCCACATATGATTAAACTATTAAGAAACCATTTTATTGACGACGGGTTCATCATTAACGGCAAAGAAGTTAAGAAGGATATTATTTTAAATCTTTTATCGCTTCAATCTAGTGACTTAAAAATCACAAACAAAATATCAGTACATTATCTAAGCGTTGCTGGAGCTGAAAGACAGAAAGTTAAACTGGCTACGAAGCTGTTCTCACATACAGTTGCTCAATCAATTACACGAGCAGCCAGTTTAGGATTTTTGAGTGATAAAAATTGGAGTGAATGCAGTCAGTTCTTCAAATTGGTAATGTGATGTTTTATTTTAAAATATAATAAAATCATTATAAATTTTTTACTAGACTAATGACTGGTTTGATATAATGAATTCAAGGGTACCAAGACAGGATGCAAGAGAGCGATTACACGCATACGGCTTGTCACTTGGAATACAAAATGAGACGTTAAATAACATGTCGCAAATGATGTTAGATATTCGTGCGATTGGCAAAAATACGCTCCTACCATTTCAAAAAGGTACACATACATTTAATTTAAACTTTAAAAAATGTATCTATTGTTAAACATTTATTTCACAGGCATTATTCAATCAAATAACGCATTGAAGATGCTCCACGATGAACTAAAGAATCGTTATAATATAGACTACGTCTTAACATATCGTCTAAATCAGGATGTTCTTGAGAATTTTTTTGGGATAATAAGATCTAAGGGAGGTCTTCATGACCATCCCGATCGTCAAGAATTTAAATATAGACTTCGGTCATATATTTTGGGGTACAACGAAGGCATCTTGGGCAGTAATGCAAATGTAGAGATAGACAATACTCCCGATTTGGAGGACGTACATTATTCATTAACAGGTAAATTTAAACTAACAATTTAAAATCATACAGTTTTTAAAGTTTCGTTTGATTTCTTAAGGTAAAATACTTAAAAGTATTAATCCCAGCATAGAGCAAAACGATTTGCTAAAAGAAAATTATGAGGAGGAGGTGGAAAACCTGAATTATGATGGTTTGGAGAATTTGGCCGGCTATATTTGCAACAAATTAAAAAACGAAGATCCCAGTCTCGTTGCTAAGCCTGTAGAGGACTCGACATACTCATGGGTTAGACATTTAAATGAAGGTGGGTTAAGTATTCCATCAAACACTTTAATGGAAAAGTTAAAATCTTGTGATGAAATTTTTGTAAAACTAAATGGGGATAAGTTACTTGCTACAAAGGGATATTTAGAAAAGCACTTGGCGGAAGCAAGGATTATAAAAGCAAGTGAAAAAGTAAAAAGACTTTTTTTTAGATGCAGAATGTATTTTAGAATACGGTCTCTTAATGCAGAAATGTCCCAAAATATAAATAAGCGTAAAAGAAAATTAAATAAAACAACAACGTAATATAAATAAAAAATATACTTTTTTCATTTTATTTTTTTTTAACAAACATAATAATTTGCCCCACTGTTATGTTTACATATTTTTTGAGAGTCGTGACGTCATTTCACCTACCTGCGCAGAAGAATAAAATTTTGTGTGCGTGATGTCGTAATCTGTATTTCTATCATTCTTGGTAAAGCTGACTGTTGTATATAGCCACCATCTTTCTTTTGTGTTAAGCAGACATAATAAATCAACCCGTTGCTTGAATTTCGTAAGAAAATTATTTAATATATTTTATGCATGGTGGAAATTCTACTGCGGAGTAAAATTTTTACTGTCTTATTGCCAATTGTGGTAATTTGCTCTACAATTTTGTTAATTGCTGCAAAATCATCAATTTTTGGTGTCATAAATCTTCTGCTGTATATAACCTCCATCTTTCTTTTGTGTTAAGCCACATAATTGTTGCTTTCTTAATTTAATACAAATATGAATGCCAAAAAGAAAGAGTATATCTGCCCGGTATGTAATAAGCACATTACTAAGAGCATAAGAAGTATAAGTTGTGGGAGCTGCTATAAATACTTTCATCTGGAGTGTGATGGTGTCTCTGAAGCACAAATAAAAGTATTGTCCGAAAACAAAATGTTTAAATATTGTTGTAAAAGCTGCTTAGCAAATCCGAAAAACGTTGATAATGATGTTGGCTCTGTGGAAGTACAGCTTAAACAGGGACTGGGTGAGATTTGTAGAAAGATGGATCAGATGTTTGTGCAACAGAATGCACAGATGGAACAACAGATGAAAGCGTTGGTCGGGGTTTTGGAGACAAAGCTTGAGAAAGTTGTTACTGATGTCTGCTCGGACATGAGCTTGATGAAGTCCGATATAACAGATTGCCAAGCAAGAGTTCAAAATGTGGAGGTCGCAGTAAACGAGAAGGTGCAAGAGTTGTCGAAGTTTAACAGTATGTTGCAAAGGCGATTAAATCGGGCGGATTTTATTATCCGTGGACTGCCACGTGCCATTAAACACCTAAGGGAGCCAATCATGAAGATAGCAGAGTTTTATGATGTTTCGTTACAACACGTTGATATTCAGCATTGTTGTTACATCTCGGGTGGTAAAATAATTTTAGTAAAACTTAATTCCATTTATATTAGGGATAAAATTATGTCTAATTATTTTAAATTGAATGCAAAGAAGAAATTTTTATATATGAAAGATGTATTGACCGATAGTAATGGTAATGATTTGGACATTGAGGGCCGTATTACTCTTAGTGATCATCTTACTCGTGAGGCTAATTTACTGATCAGTTTATGCAAAAATCTAAAACGCAATAAAAAAATGCTCAAGTTTTCTCACATCAATACGGATGTACCAAAAGTTAAGTTAACGATGAATAAAAATACGGTTAAAGTGTGGGACTATGAACAGTGTAATAGCTTTTTGCAAAATCTGGACAGTGAGGTCTAAATATATTACATTTTTATTTTTCGTTATCTCTGGTAATTCCAATATTTGTAGGTATACTCGTATGTACACTTTTTGTCTTATTTCTTATAATATCTTCTTTAGAAATTTGCAGCTACTGATATAACTTGTTACATATTATTTTTCCATTAATTATAGATAGGATATAAATTTTTTCTCTACACTAATCTTGAATTATAACTGTAATAATTACTGTTATTGATTGATAATAATTATGTCTGTGAATTTGAATTTAGGCCCTATTGTGCACGATAATTCGTTATTGTATACGACAGTGGGCACAGCTTATAATGAATTAAAAATTGGTCACTTCAATGTGCGAAGCTTTGCAACAACTACTAATAAGATAAATGAAATTCGGCATATTCTAAAGGACTGTTTATTAGATGTTGTTGGTGTTAGTGAAACATGGTTGAAGTCTAATATATCTTCTAACGTTGTATATATTCCTGGTTATAAGTTTTACAGACAGGATAGACCAGATCGCAGAGGAGGTGGCGTTGGATTTTTTGTCTCAAACAAAATTAAAGTAAGGGTGGTCTTTAAGTCGGAAGACTTTGGTAATTTTGAAGCAATCTTCATAGAGACTCGCACATTTAATTCGAAACTTTTGATGGGAGTGGTTTATTTTCCACATAGGAATCCGGTGAATGTTGACATCATGGAAGAACGGATTGGACAACTTCTTGTGAACTATTCCAACATCATTATCATGGGTGATTTTAATTTTAATCTTTTTGATTTAGAGTCTTCACGACTCGTTAGAACTGCCTGTATGAGAATGGGTCTTTCCTGTAGGCATAACAACTTGCCCACACATTTTGATGCCGCTAATTCATCCACTTCACTCTTAGATTTTTTTAATAAGTCCGTCTATTGACGTAGTTCTTTATGATCAAATGCAATGCCCACACATTTCGGATCATTCCTTTATTTTTATTAAGATTTCAATGAGGGTACGCAGGGTGGAACAATATGTGGAATATAAGGATTTTAACAACGCAGATATTACTTCTTTTGAGAATATAGTTAATCAATATGATTTTTCGGATTTCTACAGCAACTCTGACGTCAACGCTAAGCTCCAATCTTTGATGGGTTGTGTGAATATTTTGTACTCACTTGTCCCGTTGAAGAGATTTGTATCTAAAACCTTAGGAGATGATTGGTTTAGTGCAGATGAGATAACTTTTCATCTTTCCCTTAGGGATTTGGCATTTAGAGCCTATGCTAGAGATCCGTCAGATCATAATCGTCGAGTTTATTGTAAAACTAGGAATAGATGTAAAAAAGTTATTCGTAGGATCAAGAGAAATTATTTTTTGTCGAAGTTTGGAAGGCTCAATACGAAGGATATGTGGAAGATGATTAGATCTAATGGTGGTATTGATTCCGGAAAAAATGTGGGTGATTTCAATCCGGATGAGCTTAACAATGAATTTTTATCTTATAGAACTACTGATTCTGAGAATCCTTTTCTTTCTGATATTAACTTTAGCGAGACTGGTTTTTCATTTCGTATTATTGATCTTAATGAGTTATGTTTTGCTTTTAATTGTATTAAGTCGAATGCATGCGGCCCTGATGGTTTACCCTTAAAGTTTATTAAGCTGATCTTTCCTATAATGTGTAGGCAATTGGTTTTTCTTATCAATTACATTTTAACAAGTTCTACCTTTCCTAATGAATGGAAAGTGGCAAAAGTTGTTCCTATTGGGAAAACGTCTTGTGTTAAAAGCATGGATGACTTGAGACCTATTTCCATGTTATCCATTTTGTCAAAACTTGTGGAGCATATTGCTAAAAGTCAAATTATGGAGTATAAGTTCGTATCAAGGTGGTTTTCGGAAAAGCTATAATACGTCCTCATTATTATTGGGACTTACTGATAATATTAGAAGTAATTTAAACAAGGGGAATGTTAGTATTTTAGTATCATTGGACTTATCCAAAGCATTTGACCGTGTTAGCCCTTATAATCTTATTTTTAAGCTTTGCAATTATTTTGGCTTCTCTCGTATGGCATGTAAGTTCTTTTATTCTTACCTAACGGGCCGACGCCAGTTCGTAGCTATAGATAATATTTCCTCTGAGTGTAGGTCGGTTAATAGTGGGGTACCACAGGGTTCGGTCTTGGGTCCATTATTATTTATCTTATATACTAATGATATATTTTCTATCATGGAAGGGTCGTCTTGCAAGGCTTTTGCCTATGCTGATGACATTCAGTTACTCTTCTCATGTGAACCTCGATGTATAGAGGTGTTGGAAGAGGATATCAACACTGTATTATTGAATATATCTAATTGGATGTCAAATTCAAATCTCTGCATTAACCCTTCTAAGACAAAAGCAATGTTGTTTAAACCACCTAGATCCACGTATGATATTTCGATTGCTATCCAAGGTAGCCCGATTGCCTTTGTAGAAAAAATTAAGTGCATGGGGTTGATAATTGATGCGAACCTTAATTTTGGTGACCACATCAATTTTCTAAGCTCTAAAGTTAATTTCACTTTGAGACGTTTATACTCCCTAAATCTTTATCTACCATTAATTGTTAGGAAGCGTATGGCTCATGCTTTGCTATTATCTAATTTGTTGTACTGTGCAGAAGTTTTTACTGGAACATCTGCCTATGTCATGAACAAGTACAAGCTTCTTCTGAACAAGATAGTGGTAGATCTTTTGGGTTGTGGTGTCAAGAATTTTATTCATATTCGTTTGCTACTACAACTCTATAAGATAATTAAGAATAACTTTCCGCATTATTTACGTAATCTGTTTGTTTTTTCGCGCTCTGTGAGGCGTCCTCAGTTGCTCTTTCCACGCATTAGAAATTCTATTTTCGATTTTTCGTTTCAAGTAAGGACAGCGAGGATTTGGAATAATTTGCCACACGAATTAAAATCGTTTTTATTTTCTGCCCGTGTTTTTAGGAACAAACTTTTGGAATATGCTAGTCATAATAATGTTTAGTTTTGATATTTTGAATAATAACACATATTGTTATGATTTCATAATATTAGTCATTATTGTTGTTTATTTTCATTTCAGAGTTGATAACCTTGACGGCATTTATTTTTTATCTTGAGTGGTTATATTTTTATAGCATAAACCTTATGTTTACATATACGCAGTGATTCTTCCCCAATGTAAATATTACTTAATGTAGATATTAATTATTTATATTTATATGTTCTAAGTATTGTCTACTTCTATATTAAAGGGAATTTGATTTATTTTTATATACTATATTGTTGGCCTGCTGACCATATATGGCCTTAATAGGCTCGGTTAGTCAATTAGAATTTTTAATAAAAATAAAAAAATAAAAAGTAATAAAAATAACTAAAATGTATCAATAATTAAAAAAAAATTGCATAGTGTTGTTGAGGATTTGAAACCGGGTAGGGTAGTCGGTGGCACATTTTCGAATCCTGAACTACAACATGCAATTTTTTAAAGAATTTTTGATACATTTATAATAAATTTTTTTGCGGTTTTTCCAATTTTATGAACGATAAAAGGTTTATTTTTAAAAATACCCAATATGTTATCAGATAGGATTTTGTATAGTGATAAAATAATTATATAATGAATTCAGTAAGCTGTCGACGTTTTTATTTGATATAATATAATAATAATACCAAAAATTCAAATAACTTGACGGTGTAAGAAAAAATTTTAAATTATAAAATATAACAACATATTTTAATGCATCATTTTAATTTAATTTTTTCTTTGAAACTCGTATGATGTACGTATGTATGTAAACAAATGGTATTCTGATAGTTGTTTTTTTTAATTTTTTTAGTTTTCCATTTACTGTATTGCGGTTGGACCAGACGATAAAGGTTTTTGTTCAATATAACCTGTACATTTCTGATATAGAAACACAATCGAATTTCAACCTCAATTGATTTAAAAAATACGAATTCGGTCATTTATATTCAGCCTGCTGAGAAAACAGATGGATTTAATTAAAAACATTTTTTATTTAAATCTTCTGCGTTTTCTGTGTAAGACAGAGAAATAAATATGAAAAATTACGATCAAATCGCAAACAGAAAGCTTTTTGCTCTCAAATCGGCTTATTTTCGTAATATTTTGCCATTAAATTGCGTCCAATTAAATAGTGCGTGCTATCGACAATTGGGTGTTTTAATGAATGTAAGAGCAGCTCATTTTATATGGATATGAAGAAGTGCATTTTTTATCTCCTAAGATGTTAACTTATCATTTTGTATATGTTAAATTGGGGAAAATATGCAAAAATAAAATGAAATACAAATATGTATGCATATACTAGTTTTAGACGCGGTACAGCTCGTGAACTATTATCGCCGCGCTTTACAAATCTTTTATAAATTTTCGCCAAGCATTGCGATCTAAAAATCCAAAGTTCATATGTATAGGAGCTGATTGTTTGAAAAATATTTGATGAATTGCGAACTATTCTTAGAATACATTTTAATTAAGCCCACATTAAATTATTCACTTGGATGATGCAATCTAGAAGCTAAATATAAATTTGTGGAAAGTAGGTATTTGCAATACTTTTATTCAAAATACAAATGCATTTTAATTTTTTATTCCAAATACAAAATAGTTTTTAATAAAAGTTTAATTTTCACAATGGAAATGATATTTTTTAAGTTTTTTTACTCTATAATTTTGCTGTTTTTAATCAATATTGAATCAAACAATTTTCCTGATGTTCGCATATTTTTAAGAATTTTTGGTATTTTAGGGATGTTTTCAAGATTTTTGGCTGCCGATTGCCAATTATATGATTTTTTTTAAATAAATTTTGGAAATAATTTCCAATATTGCAGTTGCAATTCGGGGTTTTCAATTTTTTAGTTTCTTTGCTAATTACATTTTGGAGCTTGATATCAAATGAAATTCTTACATCAAACTGTGTTTTTATTTTATAGAAAAGGCAATTAATTGAAGTGCTTTTGAAGATTAACTCACTGATGCTACAGAATGAAAGAAAAATTTCTTATGGGAGTTTATATTGAAAGCAACAGTAAAGTACCAAGTTGCGTATATAAAATCCAAAAATTAAAAAAGCAAAGTAAATATGTATGTATACTGAAAGTTTTAATTAAAAAATATTTCGGAACAGGTATCAAATTCTAGCCGGGAAGAGATTTTTCTGCTTTGTTGTGTTACGTAGTATCCAAACAACATTTTAATTGTCAAGAGATTTTATCAAATTGTACAAATACAATAATAATACCGGGTTTTGATATTCTGCAGGTACGGTCTGCACCTGAATATAGAAAATAATTAAAATTACACAAGTATAAAACAGGATATAAGCATAAATTTTACCTTTCTTCTTCTGAAATCACAAATAGTCATAAAAAATGAAAAATTAATACATTTTTAAAACAAAACTAAAATTCAATTTCATTGATTTTGTATATCTACTCGTATATAGTGTCTTGACGATCCATTACATTTCTGTAATATAAATAATATAAAGGACGCTTTTCTGACAGCGCATTTTAAAAACCTTGAGTCAATTTCTGACATAAGGCAGTCCCATACAACCCCCATTCAGAACCCGAGCAAATACCCCACTACTGCCAACTATCTCAAGAATCTTAGTTTTAATGCTGCCAGAAAATCTTCCAGTGATAGTCGAAATGTTCAAAGTGTTGTGACGAAAACCGGCACAAACCCAACAAATGAAGACATTTTCTGACAC
The DNA here is from genome assembly GCA_956483585.1 of Gymnocheta viridis. Taxonomy (NCBI): domain Eukaryota; kingdom Metazoa; phylum Arthropoda; class Insecta; order Diptera; family Tachinidae; genus Gymnocheta; species Gymnocheta viridis. Next base: position 29,847,972 of record OY101443.1, read on the forward strand.
GTAGATCCCTAAAATCAATAGGCTTTCGAAGAAGACAACGACCCATTTAATTTTTCTCATATTCTTTAAGGATGGTTTCTTTATATAGATGCAATATTACTTAATTTACCACATCAGTCACCAAAATAGACCAACCAAAAAAGTTTACTCCTGAATTTAGCACAACATTTTTAAATATTCCATCACTGCTGTGGCTGTGACTTTTTCCAATGACTTTTTATTGATTTTGTTATTCTTGTTGTTATTATATGTATGATTTACTTTTTTATTTTGCATATGAATATATTTATTAGAACCCTAAATACTAACATACATATGTATGTATGTATGTGTTTTTTTAATTATCTTCTCCACTTCCCTCAAAACCCAAAATTATATGGTGTATGCAGTATTTAAAATACAAATACGTATTTTGTATTTGAAATAAATGACGTGCAAATATTGTAAATAGTTGTATTTTGTATTTTAAATACATACAATAAATAGAAGTAGTTTGTATTTTAAATACATACAAAAAATGGCAGTATTTTGTATTTTAAAAACACAGTTTACAAACGACGATGATTTTGTTGTTAGGGATGATGGTGAATCTAAGGCCCAATAATTGACTACTCATTTAAGTGTCATTTATCTTTAAATGCCATTTAAGTAACAATTTCATTTTTTCAGTACAAAATTATGTGACATTTAAATGAAACTTAAATGACCATTCTTGTGCATTTAAAGTCCATTTAAGTTTTGCACACATACATACACAAACATATGTTTTTGCTTGCGTGTTGGTGTTTCGCGCAACAAAGTAAACAAAAAATTTGCGGCCATTGAAAAATCAACTTCTTTTGGAGTGAAATTTGGACTTCTTTTATTCATATTATTCTTTTTTATGGTTTTAAAAATTGTATTAAATTTTTAAAACATTGCAGCAACCTATCATTGTTGTTATTTTCAACCTGAAAAAGAATCCACATTAGAAATTTTTCTTTAATTTTGTTCAACAGCTGTTTCTCTAAGAAAATTGAGAGAAGGCTGCCATATTTTTATCGTAATTAAATACAAACAATAATTTCACACTGAAAAACTCAAACTGTATTTAAGTGCAACTTAAATTTAACTGGCATTTAGCTAAATGACATTTAAATGCGAAGTCAATTATTGGCCCTAAGACATTAAATTTGGAGTTGGAATTTGACAGTTTCCTCAGTGACAAGAGCAAAGACATTATCACTCTTGACAGCTATTCAAATATAAAAAGAATATTCATAGAATTTAATACAAGTTTGTGCTCATATGGATCTGTAGAAAGATTATTTTCTTTAGCAGGTTTTATTTATTCTCTAACAAGAAACAGTTTGTCTGATGCTACATTCAAAAATCTGACATTTATGAAAGGCAACAATTGTTTTGTTGATTAGCTTTATCTAATGTATTTTTTGGTTTGAACAAAAATGGTGTATTTTGTATTTTAAATACATATGTACATGACGTGGAACTATTTTGTATTTGAAATACGTTCAATAAATGGAAGTATTTTTTATTTTAAATACATACATGATGTGTAAGTATTTTGTATTTTAAATACATGAGCTGAAAGTATTTTGTATTTTAAATACCGCAAACCATGCATTTTGCCCAACTATGCTTTCATCGAAGATTTCTGTTAGACGAAGATGAGGTTGAAAGACTTTTTAGTACCATGAAAATAATTTAAACGAAACAAAGAAATCGTACTAGAATTAAAATGCTTAATTCTTTATTGTACATTCGATACTCACTAAAGAGGTGACTAAAATGTTGCCATGATTTCGAAATCACCGATGATTTAATAAAATTATTAGATTCACGTGATATGATGATGGTTCCGATCTCTTGCAAATACTGGCTGCTGGAAATCTCGTATAGCCTTCACTTTCTCTTCAGGTGGTGCTAAGCCCTCGGCATTGATCCTGTTGCCCAAAAACGTTAACTCGTGTTGGCCAAAACGACAGTTTCCAAAATTAATAACAAGATTTGCCTGAAGTTTGAGCGGGGTTTCTCAAACCGAACGTCATGTACAAAAATTCATATAACCCGAAAGGTGTTATAATAGCGGTTTTAGGCACGTTACAGAGTTCTGCTGGTATTTGATGATAAGCCCTTTGCAGATCAAGTGTTGGGAAAATTGTTCTTCTTTATAAAATATTAGTCACGTCATGCAAATAAGGAATGGGATACCTGTCAGGAACCGTAATGTTGTTCAAAGCGCGGAAGTCCCCATACGACCGCACCTCACCCGTTGTTTTTTTTTTACTAGGTTCAGGGGGCTTGCGCAATTGCTTTTCGACGGTCTGCAAATTCTTTTCTCAACCAAATACTCGAATTCTTTTATCGCGGTCGCTAATTTTTCGCCAGAAAGTCGTCGTGCTCGAACAAAAGTTGGGGAACCTGTAGTTGTGATAAAATGTGTGGTCTTTTTATTCGTTGGCCGTCTATTAGTGTTAATTGCAGCCAGGTAACTAAATTCCTCCAATAGTTGCGCATAGGGTCCGCAAAAAACATTTCAAAGGATGAGCACATAATCACGTTTGCTACCCTTAATGTCAAGTAAAAGGCCGAAAAATTTTTAAAAATCTGATCATATGATAGGATTGCTGACATTTGCTATAATGAAAGTCCACGTGAAATTTTGCCTTAGCCCCAAAGATAATTTTAAACGTTTTTCGCCGTATGTTTGTATCGGATTACCGTTGGCTGCATACAGGCTTCTTTTCCAGTTTTAAGTGATGTTGAGTGACGAACGGGTACTAACGATACGTCTGCGCCCGTGTCTATTAAAAATTGTAGTTTAGAGTCGTTATCATTAATTAGTATGCGAGCTATGCATGATGTTTCTTGTAGTCCGCCCGCTGAACTAGAAGACGTGCTTAGTTTTTTGTAATTTTGCGGTAAAAACGCATGGCTGGTGGCATTTACGTGTTTTATCACCATATTTGTGATGATACCAACAGTATTGATTAACATATATATAATTACATTTAATGTAATTGGTTGTGAGCGTTTACGGGATGCTGATCGTGAACGTCTATAATTATTCTCCTTTACTCACAAATTGAACTGCAAAAATCGTTTTCTTTGGCAAAATAACTTTAAGATTTAAAGTATTGTTTGACGGTATAAAAACAGGAACGGGGTGAATTAAATTACTTGAAACAGATGAATTTGTTGAGTTGTTAGACGGTTTAAAAACAGGAACGGTCAGACTTAAATTCATGGGGGGAGGTGAACTTTGAAGGTAATGGTAAGACTGATGGTGCATTATTTTTCAGTAAATCTGATGAGGATTCAGAAATAGTCACATGATTTTTTCAGGTATTAATGGGTGAACCAGCGATAAGGAAGAACAGGTAGATGAAGATGCAGATCATTAATTTTTAGATACGTTTTCGACATTAGCATTAATTTGCGTTGTTGTAGCTTGTTTCTTTCTTTTCGGTGAGAACAGAGCCTTTTCTAAAAGTTCTTTATATTGCGAAAAATTTTTAAAAAGTTTATTCATTACATTATGAATTTCATTAAACTGAATATGAGTGTTTTTAAAAAATGAATAAAATTCAATATCAAGGGCAATACACTTTTGCAACACCAGCGCATACCCTAATCTTCACGCAGATTGTCTGCAGTTCGTGTCCAGCCAAATCAACGCATTTATGGCCAGTTTATGACTTCATATTTAAATACGCATTTAGTTAATTTTCATTTAAATTTAAGTTGCATTTAAATACAGTTTCAGTTTTTCAGTGTTAAATAATTGTTTGTATTTAATTACAATAAAAATGTGGCAGCATCACAAAATTCTCTCAATTTTTTTGGAGAAACAGCTGTTGAATAAAATTAAAGAAAAATTTCTAATGTGAATTCTTTTTCAGGCTGAAAATAACAACATTAATAGGTTGCTGCAATGTTTTAAAAGTGTAAAACAATTAAGAAAAAAGATATAATAGAATAATATTAATAAAAGAAGTCCAAATTGCACCCCAAAAGATGTTGATTTTTCAATGGTCGCAAATTTTTTGTTTACTTTGTTGCACGAAACAACAACAAGGTAGCAAAACCATATGTTTGTGTATGTATGTGTGCACAACTTAAATCAGCATGGTTGGTCATTTAAATATTATTTAAGTTTCATTTAAGTTTGTACTGCAAAACTTAATTTCGTATTTAAATAGAACTTAAATGTAAATTCCATTTAAATACGAAGTCATAAACTGGCCCTTAGAGTGATAAACATAATCACAAAGCCAGCAGGATACCATCAGATCCTCGGATTTATTATTACGCTTAGAGCAAGACTAATTGCTAATTATCAATATATTTTATATAAATTGTTTTTATGTTTAAAAACACGAAGAAGGAGGGTTAGCTGTAGAATGTATAACAATTTTTTACCGGATCAAGAAAGTAGCAGTTGTTGTTGATTATTATTTTCACAAATTATTTAAACTGAGTAGCAATTATTATTGTTGTTATTTATGTTTTAAACATGCATTAATTGTTATAATTGAATTTTTATATTTATGAAAACAAACACTTCAAAGGTTCAATATTGTTTTTGTTATAATTTAATATAATAATAATAATGTGTGCACGTAGATTTTAAGAATTCAATGTGTAGCACAGAATTAGTGATTGTTTTATAAAAAGTAAAAGAAAACGAAAGTATGTTCAAGTTAAATTTGTTTATTTAAAAAAGTTATGCAAATGTTTATATGTTTTGACAGCGCTCAAATAAAAGTACGTCTTAAGGTACAATCACATTAGGGAAATATTTGACGAAAAACGAGAATAGCTGATTTTTACAAACGAAATTATTTGTTTTCAAGGAAAAATGTCTCCAATGTGAACAAAGTGTGACCACCCAGTGGCAAATATTTTCCTCTTTTTTGTAAAATAATAATTAGTTCTTGCAAAGTTTTTTTAAGAAAAAACAGTATGAAACAACAGTGTTTTAAAACAAAATCAATGAATGGTAAATAGAATCATGTCATATTTATTTCCGCCATAATCACATTAAGAATACGATTTTTATTGTTCAATTTTCATTTAATACATCGTTGAAATTTTTTCAACATAAAAGGATTACTATGTTTTTCATTAAATAATAAAGATTAAAAATTTATTTTTTGTTATTTTTTGGGATTTTCATCTTGAAGATGATGATTTTTTGATTTTATATGTTCACAATTTTTGTTCTCTATGACAAGATCTACTACTTTGCATCAGAGAGTAAATCGAAATTGCGAACGATTTGCAAGATATGAGCCTGAGAATATGAACAGTATTTTGCAAAAATGACACCGTGGCTCCAAATCTTTGAGGGGCCATAAAAAAGTGCATAACTTTGGGCAAAACTGGGAGACACTGGTCTTCCTTTTTTTGGTCTTTTATCACGTAGTGGTGCCCGTATATGGTTATTTTTATTGTGTTGCACTCTGTAATAAAACTTTTTGAAATATTTTTTGTTTTGTATTATCCAAAGAGTATAAATTTGAGAGAAGTGTGAGAGAATTTACATAGTACTTGTTCTTCCTCGTCCAATGTTTTGTCAAATATTTTATCAAATGTTTTGTACCGGAAAAAATTAATTTGGGTGCGACCACAGGGAAGAAATATTTTTGCACTTAACGTTATTTGAAAGCTGTTTGACAAATAAACAGTGACAAAAAAATGTGCGTAGTGTGACCTGAAAACAAATTGTATACTGAGCAGACATCTGCAACAATACATAATACTCGCGAGTCCACTGGCTTTTTACTAATGCTGCCTTTACACACTATGTATTTCACAGTGTGCTTGTCAAACTTCCCACTGCCAAATGCATACAATAAAAAATTTATCGTACAGTATTCTTCGAGCTCTTTCATTTGATACCCATATACTTATGTATAATAGGTTGTGAAAAAATATATGTAATCCGCCATTACGTTGGCGGCCATATTTGATTTGCAAGTTCTTCCAATGTGTACTCTATTCGACTAGTCAAGCCCTTTCATTTAATACCTATAGTGAGGGAGTTGTGAAGAATTATCTAACCCGCTATTTTGTGTAAATATGCGTCTTTCTTGAAGATTATTGTTATTAATTTTTCCAAATATTACTTATCGTTGACAATGTCCAGATTTTCCTCTGAATAATTGATTAAAAACTCATTTTTGCTTCCTGCTTACGTGCTTGCCTGTCGATGCTTTCTCCATTTTTCCACCGTTAAAATGAAAGTGTAAAAATATGTCAGAATTAAAAAGTTATTGACAATTCTTTGCACTGTTACACAGAACAAGAATCATATTACTGTGAAATTGTGAAAACAATATGTTTCATTCCACTTGTTCTTTTCACATGAAAACATTTGAATTTATATATAATTTTTTCACTAAAGGATAATCAGACTCTATGAAAATATGAAAAAACTTTTCATTTCACAGAATCAGAATCGACCCCATGTGTCAATAAATAGTAAAACCAAATGGACAGCATAAGTATTATTCAAACCAAAAATGTTTGTGTTCAGAAAAACAAAAAAATTAGAAAAGAAAATGGTACATGAGCTATTCCAACATGTAACAATGGGTTCATTTAACGTTAATTTGTTAATGTAAAATTTGAATATTGATAGTGGTGAAGTTGTGTTTTCTTTAAAAACAATTAATAATACCTGCCACAATACAAATATGTCTCGTATTATTTTTCGCGTCATAAATTGTATTAATACAAATATAAAATCACATTCATCCGAACCACCTAAAAAGTGGCGGATACATTGAAACACACATGTACACTAATGATGGGAGTGCAGCGGCTCCCAAAAAACAACGTTGTTTCTGTTCTGCCATGTAAGTTGAAATTAACTGATATTGTACCATATCCAATTATTTCTACAAAAATATTACGAACTTTAGCCAAAATAATAACCACTTTGGTTTAAAATCTAATAACAACTAATTAAGAATGAAAACTATTTACGTTAATGCGGTCTTATTATGTGCTCTAACACTGTTTAAAATTTCAATAATCGTTTCCTTAAAAAAATATATGCGTGTATGAATGTAGATGCTAAGAGTATACTCACGTTTTTTGTTCAGGATCATTTATATACCCAAAAGGACAGTGAATTGTTGTACATTTATAGCCACCTCGTTTGTTTGTGCAGACATCATTACGGCCCGTGCAAAATTCTTCTGTAGCACATTCGTCTATATCCAAGCAAGTGTTGCGATCGCTAGCCAATGTATAACCTCGTGGACACGAACATTCATATGAACCTGCAACATTTTCACAGAAGCCCATACACAGTTTATGTGTCTGATTCACCTCACACTCGTCAACATCAATGCAAGTTCGATTATCAGGTCCTAGTTCGTAACCGCTATTGCATGTGCAACGATAGCCGCCGAAAAAATTTACACATTTTTGATGGCATAGCCCAGGTATTTCATTGCATTCATCAACATCTAAACATATCCGTTCGTTTTCCCTGTTTTTTTGAAATCCTGATTTGCATTCACAAAAATATGACCCAATTGTGTTAATACATTGAGCATTAGATGGACATAATGACAGCCTTCTTTGGTCGCATTCATTTATATCAACGCACCGAGATTCGCCATTTGGAATATGGGTTAAATGATGACCTTCAGGACAGGAACATACATACCCTCCATTACGATTATGACAAATCTGATTGTCGGCACAATTGTGTTCACCAGTTTCACATTCATTGATATCTATTATATTAAGCAACAAAGTATTTAATTAGAATTAAAAGTAAAATACCAAATAAAGGGTGTCCCAACAAGAACGCAATTTTTAAATCTTTACTTTACGATATAATAAAGTTTCACGATTTTTTTTTAAATATCTGTGTTTTATTTAAAATTTAAAAATTGCGCTCTTGTTGGGACACCCTTTATAAATAAAAAATATGGTGGTTCTAAACTACATCGGTGGTCATCGCACGCGTTCCTAAGGCAGAGCAAAAATCGAGTTTTAACACTTACAAAAGTCCACTCCCAAAAAATGCTCAATAAAAATAATCAAACAAATTTTAGTATTTGGTGCTTTTTATGGGAATCTTTCAAATTTTAGTGTTAAATTTTTATTCGCACTTTTTCCCAAAATTAATATTTTACTTATTCAGTAAAACATTAACCATTTTGTTAAAAACAAATTGCAATGGATTATTGAGGGGTATAGCTTTTTCCTATGCGCATTTCACTGTTGCTAATGCAGATCATCAGGGAACTTTACCCAAATATTTCTTAGAACAACTGGAGATATTATATTAAACCTTCATTAAAACAAATGAAAAGTTTAAACAATATCAAAGTTGTAACAAGAACTCAATAATCAACCAATTGTTTTTGTTTTCTTAGATATTATATTAACCCTTCATTAAAACAAACAAAATTTTCAATGAGTGCATGCATATAATGCGTCTGTGTCCATATACGCATATAAAGTACACTAGACCAAATGTAACCCAAATGTATGAAGAAAACAGAGTCTATTTAACATTACGATGTCCTAGGGCTGGAAGATATAGTCCACCTATGCATTACTTTGGACTAACCTAAAATACTCCATGTCATCAATATATGGACCACTCAAACCATTTTTTTCGAAACGAGTATGATTGTTAAAGCACGAAAATATCTATGTTCGGCGCTCGGTAAAATATTTGCTGAACACCAAACTTTAAGTACATTCTTGGAATTTGTTAGTATCATCAAGAATATATGGAAAAATGGAAGCTTGTAAAATATTGAATTACAATATTGTCATGTGCGTTAATTTTGTTTTTATTAAATACATAAACTACAAAAATTGAATTATTGTTTTGTTTTATTTTATGACCAAATCGTTTTTATGTTGTGTTTTTTATTTTAGGCTATTTATGGTCAGATTTTACCTTTACTTTAGATGCAAATAAAACAATTTATTTCATCTTTGTTCTCAACGTTTCATCGGCTTTTTTCCGACGTCTTCAGGAGAATTGTTTATTTATTTATAAATTCTAACAACAAATTACAATAGTTAGTTTTTTATTGCATATACATAATATTAATTTTTGTGTTTGACTTACGATTTATTACATAACTAATTAAATTATAAATCATAAAACTGGACAGCACGACACAATTAAATGTATAATTTAAATATATATATAATCAACGTAAAATATCACAGTCAAACTTAAAATCGAGTATCACAGAACTTTGCTTTTTATGCAAGTGCAATAGAGTATTGCAGTTTGGTGTTATCTTTGTCTTCTTTGGTGTTTATAGATTTTGTGAGACGTTGTTGTATGCGTAGGCTCTCTAGTGTATATCTTTTGTTGCCCTTTTTCTCCCTGTCCAGTATTTTTACTCCTTTAAAATCTATTTTGTGTCTCGTTTCTTTTGCGTGTTGAGCTAAAGCTGTTGTCTCTTTTCCTTTATTTATGTCTGCTTCGTGCTCTGAAATTCTAGTACCAAGTTTTCTTTTTGTTGTTCCCACATAGACTCTATTGCACCTTTCCCTTTCATTCCCTTGACAAGTTATTTCATACACCACATTATCTGTTTCCAGTTTGTCTACTTTTTTTCTTTCCCGCGTAAAGAAATGTCTTAGTGTTTTATTTGATCAGTGTGTTATTGTTGTTTTTCCATCATTCCCCATATGTTTTAAAGTTTTGTTTTCAGTCAGTTTTGGCACATATGGTACACTGTAAAAAATTTTTCCTGCAGTTTCAGTAGTATTATTTTTGATCTGATTTTTCTTCAAACATTTGTTTATCAAATTATTTGTGATGTATATCGGAAAGCTGTTCTTTGTCATTATATTTCTTATTTTGTTCATGTTGTCATTTCTAAACCGTTTGTCGCTAATGTTGAGAACTTTGTTTATTAAATTCATCGCATTATTTATCTTCATATTTATTGGTTGAAATTTTCCCTATTTAAGTTGAAAAGTAAGAAATGGTTGAATACTAAGTAATGCAACTACAAAAGAAAACAAGTAAGAGAGATATATTCGACTGAGCCGAATCTTATATACCCTTCACCATAGTATGGAGTGACGAAAGAAGTCACAATCACGAAAACTCACGCTCACGAAATACGAAAAAAATACAAAAAAAAGGATTTAAATGGAAAAAATTACATTAAAGCAAAAAAAAAATTGCCACTCACCGTCTCACAGACGCACCCTCTATATAGTATAGGCTAATTTCATAAACACAGCTTGCAAAGCAACACTAGAAGAATGATTTTACAAGGCATTCTAGTGTTGCTTTGCAAACTGCGTTTATGAAGTCAGCCTAAATTATGAATTCCGTAACAAATTTGTAACACTTTCTTGCCTAGGTGCATTATAAAAATATTAACATAACCCTATTAGCACTTACTATATAATTTTTCACACATCCAATAAGTGTTTCAACGTCTTTATCAAAAAGCCAGTGGTATTCGACTAAGCAAAGAAATGATTTGAAACGTAAGAAAAGATTTGATGAAAATGTTCCAATATTATCTTCATATTGAAAATAATTTAAAGCTATCAAATATTCTTTAAAAAACGAACTTTTTCAAATAAAAAGTAAAAGTAAAAACAATAACTAAAATGAATCAAAAATTAAACAAACAAAATAATAAATGGTTGTTCCCCCCAAATGTATTAAATAATCATTTCAATAAAGCAAAATTTAATACAAAATTTGCTAATTGGACAAAATTTCAAAAGCTCTGCAAAATTAATGAAGCAACAAATCCTACTACTGGCAATATAAATAAAAAAACCGCAAATATTTGTAAAATTGTATTGCAATCTGCAAACAATTCTATTCCTCAATCAAAAATTATATCAAAGAAGGTTCCATGGTGGAATAGCGAACTTGAAGTACTTAAATCGGAGAAAAATAGACTTTTGCTTTTATTTAAAAGAAACATGATACAAACCAACTTACTTATGTATAAAAAGGCAAACGCAATATACAAAAGAAAAATTAAACTGTCCAAAAGGGCATCAATTATTAATCTGACTTCCGCAATCTCCCCAAACACCCCCACTGATAAAATTTGGTCAAACATCCGCAACTTTACTGGTTACAAAACAACTCACGGTATACACTGTGTTTCCTCAGTATCGAATCACAAAACAATGGTTACTGATTCAAGCGAAATTGGCAATGAATTTGGCAAATTCTGGTCGAACAACTCCGCAGATTTCATTTTCTCAAATAATTTCAGAATAAAAAAACAAAATGCCATAGCAAATCTTTCAATAATAGTCCCATGTGCAGATGCAAATAAAATTGAGTCTAAAATTACATATATCAAACTTACATCAACACTGAAAAAGCTAAATGGTAAGACTCCAGGAATAGATAGAATATCATATCCCATGTTGAAAATGTTACCGTCAAGCCTTAAAATACGAATTTTGGATTTATATAACAACATTTTTACACACTTCATCCCACAACAATTTAAAAATAGTGTTGTGATCCCTATTCTGAAGCCTGGAAAAAATATGACATTGAAATTTAAATTCGTGTTTATCTAAAGTATTAGATAAAATAGTTGCTAACAGGTTATAACCGGCAATACAGTTTCAGAAAAGGGTGCTCGACAATTGATGCTCTACTGTATGTAGATTATCAAATTGCTAATTGTCTCTCGTTACGTAAGCATGCCACCATGGTGTCGCTTGACTTCGAACGAGCATTTGATAAAATAGGCATACATTTGGTACTGGACCAGTTGATGGAATGGAAGGTAGGCCCTAATATAAAAAAGTATGTCGCTAATTTAATGTCGAAAAGAAAAATAATAGTTCGCATTAAAAACCAGTATTCCAGTACATTCCCATTATATAATGGAATTCCGCAGGGTTCTCCCCTATCTGTAATTATCTTCCTCATAGCATATAATAAATTATGCTCCATTATCTCCCTTCATAAAGAAATTGACTTTTGCGCATATGCCGATGATTTCAATCTAATTATTAAATCACCTCGCAACAAGAGCCTTTTACTAAACCTTGACAACCTAATAAACGATATTAACAACTGGTGCGACTCCTCAGGTGCTACTCTATCTACCTCAAAATGCAAATATATACACGTTTGTCGGCTAAGAAATTGTAGGTGCGAAATTCAGTCATCCCTGATTAACCTATCTAGAGTTGATACACTTCGTTTGCTAGGCCTATTTATAAGTAATCGCTACAACTGGAAAAATCATATAGAATACCTTCAAAGCTCTCTATATCAACGCTTAAACATTCTAAAATGCTTATCAAATCCAAAATGGAACTGTAACCAAGTTAATCTAATTTCTATAACAAAAGCATTACTTCTTTCCAAGGTTAACTATGGTTTGCAATTTTACGGCCATGCTCCCAAATCGCAAATGAACAAAATTAACTCAATTATAAACTCTTGTATAAGAACATCTCTTGGTGCACTACGCTCCACACCAATTTCAAACTTACGGTTTGAATCGAACATTATGTCTCTGAGTTCCCAGAGGGATATTAATATACGAAGATGGAAATCCACTAAATCAAATATTTAAAAAGTTAAAACGCTGCAAGAAAATACCCAAAGTTCCCTCTTCAATATATAGAGTAATTCAAGACTGCCACAATCTAAACACACCAGTCAATACTTCCCAAAAAATATCAAAACTACTGCCATCCTGGTATTTAGACGATTCTTCCGTGAATATTTCACTGCAAAAATTGATAAAAGGTAATACACATTCCTCACAATACAGGCAAATGTTCGCACGATTGAAGGAAGAACTTATAGACCACACATTCATTTTCACCGATGGTTCTAAGACTGAAAATGCGGTTTCATACAGTATTACTACCGACAACAAAGTTCTGAAAATATCCAACCTGTATGACTACAGCTCTATTTTTTCAGCCGAAATCATAGCGATACATGAGGCCCTATCGTATGTTAAAGAGAATGAAAGAGGGAAATTTGCAATTTGTACGGACTCCCTTTCATCGTTAAATGCTAGTCTCAATATTTCTAACATTGAATATTATACGTCCATTATTAGGAACTTTTTGATTGAAAAGTTTCCAAATATTAAATTAGTCTGGGTGCCTGGCCACAGTAGAATTCAAGGAAATGAATTTGCAGATTGCGCTGCAAGAAACGCGATAAAACAACCCTTATATTATACAATTAACCTAAATCGTAGAGATATAGAAAGAGAAATTGTTAACCATTTTGTTTCAAAAGATGCAGATTATACTTATAACACCTCTTCCCCGTGGTATAAAATGACTAACAGGGACAAAAGAACAATCTTCGATTATATATCAGACTATGAAAAAGAGATGAACAGGCTAGATTGCATCAAATTTGTACGACTTCGGCTAGGTCATACTAGAGTGACACATGGAATTTTATTCAATACAAACTTTACCCCCTTTTGTAACTGCCAAATCAATCTTCCAACAACTCCTGAGCATTTGCTGTGCGAATGCCCACAACTAAATATCCTAAGAAACTCTATATTCCCGAATTCTGATTCCATGCATACCTTATCCCATCCCACGATGGAAAATATCACCTTATTAACTAAGTTGCTTAAAAAATCAAGTTTATATAACGAAATATAATATATAAAATACGAGTACAAACATAAATATAAAGAAATACAAGCCATATATAAATTTATCCACATATAATTATTATTAGTATTACATATTATAATATAATATAATGTTATACATTACATATTATTTTAAGTTTTTCTCGAGCTGAAGGCCTATGATGCTATTGCTCTTATACTTACACTTTTTATCTTATAATTTTTAATTATAAGCTAAAATAAATAAATAAATAATACTTTTTATTTGAAAAAGTTTGTTCCACAATTTATTTAAAAAACAATAAAAGGTTTATTTTTCAAAAAAATATCCAATATGTTATCAGATAGGATTTTGTACAGTGATAAAATAATTATATAATGAATTCAGTAAGTTGTCGACGTTTTTATTTGATATAATATAATAATAATACCAAAAATAAAAATAACTTGACGGAGTAAGAAAAAATTTTATATTATAATATATAACAACATATTTTTATTCTAAGAAAACAGTTGGATTTAATTAAAAACATTTTTTATTTAAATCTTCTTCTGCGATTACTGTGTAAGACAGAGCTAAATATGAAAAATTACGATAAAATCGCAAACAGAAATCTTTTTGCCATTAATCCGCGTCCGATTCCGTAGTGCGTGCTATCGACAATGCGATATTCCGCAAAACTATGATTTCTTAGGTGTTTTTAATGAGTGTAAGAACAGTTAATTTTATATAAATATGAAGAAATCAATTTTTTATCTTCTAAGATCTTAACTTATCATTTAGTATATGTTGAATTGAGGAAAATATGAAAAAATACAAATATGTATGCACATACTGTTTTTAGACGCGGTACAGCTTGCGAACTATTATCGCTACGCTTTACAAATGATTTGGAAATTTTTCCCAAACATTCCGAATAAAAATCCAAAGGTTATATGTATGTATACGATAGGAACTGATTGTTTGAAAAATATTTGCTGAATTGCGAACTATTCTTAGAATACATTTTAATTAAGCCCACATTAAATTATTCACTTGGATAATGCAATCTAGAAGCTAAATATAAATTTGTGGAAAGTAGGTATTTGCAATACTTTTATTCAAAATACAAATGCATTTTGAATTTTTATTCCAAATACAAAATAGTTTTTAAAAAAAGTTTAATTTTCCCAGTGGAAATGATATTTTGTAAGTTCTTTTACTCAATAATTTTGCTGTTTTTTAATCAATATTGAATCATACAATTTTTCTGATGTTCGCAAATAGTCATAAAAAATTAAATATTAATACATTTTTAAAACAAAACTTAAATTCAATTTCATTGATTTTGTATACTTACTCGTACATAGTGTCTTGACGATCCATTACATTTCTTTAATATAAATAATATAAAAAATAATTATGGTTATTTATATACGAAAAGAAAATGTAAGCGATAAAAAATACTTTAATATGCATGCATAATATTATACTATTAAAGGAACAAAAATAAGTTTAACCCTTTCGGTCCGGGTTTTTATTGGCTAAATAACAATAAATATTAAAAATCTCTTTTCACATATGTAAAAAACATCAAAAATTATGATGTTTTGCATTGTAAATTTTTTCGTATGTCCTTTAATTATCCTGGGATATATTGTCCCACTCGGATTTTTGGGGCTATTGTCCCAGCCGGAGTTTTGATACCAATGGGACAATATGTCCCATTAGTATCAAAACTCTGCATAAAGCCGTCAAAATTATTTATATAAAAAAATAATAAAAGTAAGGATCGGTATTAAATTCATTTTATTTTCATATTATTTAATTTTAAATTGAATAAAAAAGTTAAAAATTATACGTATAAAAACTAAAATTATAATTCATTTTATTTTTAATCATTTTAAAAATACATAGATCATATATGATAATTTTTTTAGAAAAAAAGCTTTTAGTTATGATAAGGAGTAAAACATTCAATGCAGAGTGCAACGTTACAATTTAAACATATTGTTTTTGTTCTTTTTTCTTTTTTCATTGCGCTGCAGCTTACACAGCGCGACCTTTTTTGTGATGGAACTGGTAAATGATCACCTATGTTAATCAAATTGCGTTAACGTTTTGGTGGACGTCCGTATGATACCTTTCGTTTAGTTTTGCTTAGGCTTCTGCCAGTTTCGATCATGTCTTCAGCTAGCGGAACCAAAAAGCTGATTAATTCGGTTTTTTTGTGATTTACTTCTTGGTGAACTATCCACGCGTTAACTACCGCCATCATTAATATTTTGAAAAAAACTTTTTTTCCACCATTTGTTGGACTTTCTATCCAAATCGTAAACACCAACTTTTTGATCCGCTATGTCAACTCCACCCATTATGGCTACATATTTTATAATAGCATCAGGGCACTCAACATCAATTTTTTCGCCATTTTTTTGTTTGCGTTTAGTCTTGCTTGTGGTTGGCATGTGGCAATTAGACAGAAGTAATACGTCTTTTGAATCCTTCCATCGACAAGCAATTGTTCCGAGGCAATTTACCATAAATTCACTCTCATTTCTGTTTAATTTTCCATTGAATTGCGGAACGTTTTTTCGAGTTCGTATCACAGTTCCAACTGCCGGATAGTCAGTAAAATTTATTAAACGAGTACTAGTAAAAAATCTATCGAAACTTATCATAACGTCTGGGTTCCGTAGAGTACTACAAAGTTTTTCCACAACTCTTTCTCCTAAGGTAGATTCGGATACCACAGCGCTTTCTTCTCTTCCGCTATAAATATTTAGATCATATATAAACCCAGTTTTGGAGTCACATCTTAACCAAATTTTTATGCCGCGCTTTATTGGTTTGAGAGGTTGATATTGTTTTAATGATGACCTTCCCTTAAATTTTGCCATTGATTCATCAATAGCTTGAAATGTTGCTTCCGTTCTAACACTAGGAAAAGTTTTTTTTACACAAGATAACAGTTCCTGAACATAATACAGTTTTGAACATCCATCTGGTTTTTTAGGATCATTGAAATACATTTTGGATATTATTAGCTGAAATCGGTCTCTTGATATTGCATTTTTTATGGCTAAGTTTCCAAGAGATGGATGTGTGCTCCAGTAATTTTGAATCCTTGGAACTTTGTTATAGCTCATGATTAGGCAACATCCTAGTACCAGTAGAATCTCATGCTCATCAGTTTTTGCAATTTTTATTTTTTTGTCCCTTTCCAACATTTCTAGTCTTTTATTTGTACTATCGGCAATAAATATTAAAAGCGATTTCGGAAACAATTTTTTAAAAATATCTAATTGTGTTGAACTGCGGTTAACATCAGCCAAAATTATTGGTTGTTTTTCGATTGGGATCTGCATTCTTGGTCGAAAATTTGCGTCTGGTAGTGACCATAGGAATGTATTTACAAAGTTTTCGCTTGGATTATTTTCATCGATTAATTCGTCATTGCCTTCATCATTTTCTTCACTCGACTCTGATGATTCATTTTCCGGCTCAGAGTCACTTGATTCAGTATAATCGGAATTATCGGCTTCTAAAAGCTCTTGAAGCTCTGCACTTAGTTGCGACATTTTTTCCTAAATAAAATACGAATAGGATATATAAGCCCAACGAAAAACCCGAATGGGACAATATGTCCCAAACCAACAAAAACTAACAAAAATTTATACTTACAGAGAATAAACAAAGTTTTTCATTCACAAATAATAAATTCAGCTGGTTGAAACAAATATACCAATTTTGGTTGCAGCACGGATACAGCTTCCTTCTTTGAATTACAAATGAAGTTGCCTCTACGAGAGCTTCTCATCAACTGATGCTAAAATCTTATTAAAAACTCACTCAAAACTAAGTCCCGTTATTTATTTCATAAACTAAAACTCAAAAGTACGACTGGGACATTTTCAAATATGATTTGTTTACTTAAGACAAGAAATAGGATTATTCAACATTCTTTGGGACGTATTATCCCAATAGGACCGAAAGGGTTAAAGAAACAAACAAAAACAAAACAACAAATCTTTGCTTTTCGATTGTTTAGTTATGCACATGTGCCCATGAACGCATTTCAGTATTGATGTATGTGTGACAAAAAAGGCGAATTTACAAAAACCACACCAATTACCATCAAGAATTTGAAGTTTTAGTATTATAGAATAAATAAGATATGTTATGTGCTTAAACGCATAAGCTATTATGAGAAATACCACTGCTCTGTCGTGTATAAGAAGCGCTTGTGACTAGCAACCAGTAGGTTGTTGGTATGAATCCCAACGCACCTTTTTCAAAAAAATTTTAAAAGTATAATTATTTCGAATACGATTTTTTTGCCCATATTTTAGTCGCTAATGGACCGACTTCAATTATTTTCAGTCTAAACCTTCGTAGAACTCTATACAAGAGATCTGCTTCATAAAATTGACCGTAGGACAGTTGGGACCATGAAAAACCAACAGAATAGGAAATATAACAAAAAAAGTCTTTTGGCTATATCTCATTGATTATTGGGCTGAGTTTTGTTATTTTCAAATCGAACAATTTTATGAAAAATTCCAAGAGAATGGTATAAAATTTATGTCTCTATGTTGTGTGAGGCCTTAATTCTACTTACACCAAAATGTAGCAGACGGACAGACGGACATCGCTCATTCGACTTCTCTATCTATAAGGATCCAGAATATATATACTTTATGGGGTCTTAAATGAATAATGAAGAAATTGCATGCGGAATGACAAACCTATATATCCCCTTTCCAAATTTTTTGGTGAAGGGTATAAAAACAAATAAAGTTAAATGGAAAAAGCTTGATCTCAGCAGAGAATGGAGCTGGGAAAGGCAAAAGAATAATAATATATGGAATAATCAATCACCAGAAATTAAAATTTCGTACCAACCCAAATTGATTTAACTTGTTAAATCTAATAACTACTGCTTATATACAAATATATATTAGGATTTACATACATATGTATATAAAACATATAAACATATTTTGTACTTCACTGCAATCTGATAGTTTTGTTTTTGTGTACAACCACAGACGCTGACTCTTAATTATAATTTTAGCTCTAAGTTAGACTGAATTAAAAAATAGCGACAATTCATATCTTTAAGTTTGAACATTTTTTTAATAAAGGTTTAGTTTTAAAATAAGCATAAACAACTGAAGTTGTTTAATTCTATAAATGGCGCAGTTTTGGTGATTTTATTTAAAGATCGAAAAATAAATATAAAAAGTGTTCCAAAGAACATAAAAACTTATAAGCAAAACTGAATAAACTATTTTACTTCAATGAAAAAATTATAATTAAGCGAAAATATATTTCCCAGTTACCAAATAATAATTAAAATAATAAAAAATTAAAATGAATCCTGAAGTGATACAGCAAAGGATCGAATAATTAGAATGTCTCATCCTAAAACAGGATACCACAATAAAAGAGCAGCAACAACAAAATGCTGCCCTCCAAAACCAAATAGAAACTCACTTGCAAATTATGCAAGAACAGAAAAATACATGAAAATCCAACAAGCCGAAGCTATCTTACAACAGTATCAATAACAATATCAGTCACAGTCACAACACAACATTTGGCTTGGATATCAATAAAATAATAAATAAATTTAACCAAATAAACCCATTTGGTCCAAAAAACAATCTATCATCTTTTATAAAAACGAAAATCTGATTGCATTATGTGGCAATAACTATGAATTTCAGAAGTTTGGAATAAAAATTATAGAAAACCAAAAATTCTTTGAAAAGGCGGCAAATGCAATTAACCTTCTAGCAGACGACGCCAGCTGGGAAGACATCATAACTCAGTTAATAAAGGATTTAGGACCAAAAACATCTTACTCTTCGGTAATTAATTATTGTAGAAGAATAAAGATAAGTAGTTTAAATGAATTATTTAAAGTATTTATAGAATATAAGTATAAACTTAATGACACTTATCTGCACGACGAATCAAAACCTAAATTATACTCTCCACAAAACGTTGACAGAGACTTAACGGAAACATTAATAGATAAAATAGACGGAAAATTTAGATCCT
Source organism: Gymnocheta viridis (assembly GCA_956483585.1). Lineage (NCBI taxonomy): Eukaryota > Metazoa > Arthropoda > Insecta > Diptera > Tachinidae > Gymnocheta > Gymnocheta viridis. Next base: position 29,867,643 of record OY101443.1, read on the forward strand.
GCATTATACATGAAAAACCAACACTAGATTCACTTTATAAATGGTTTTCTCAATTAAAATTACTATATGACAAAAGGGCTATAGATTTTAAATAAAAAATAACTAATGCACAAAAGAACACAAACAGCCATAGCAAAAAGAAAGAAACTGGTAGGAACTTTAATAATAAACAACATTTTAATAACAAATCTTCAAATAATTTTCAAACCAACAACGTTCAAAACAAATATGCCGGTAACCCTCAGTCTCATCAATATAGAAATAGTCCCATACCTGTGGATATAGGAAATTTAAAAGACAATGCAGATAATGAAGTAAATTTTTTTAAGCCCACAAAACGATTGCTACCCCTAATAACGGTCACAATAAGTAATAAAAGAGTTATTTGCTTAATAGATACCGGCGCAGAAACTAGTATTATAAAACCAAATCTGTTCCTAATTGAATTTTTTTAAGCAAAACTAAATAAGCCTTTCATGTTCCGAACAGTAAATGGAATCAACTCAACATTAAAAGGCATAATAACTACAATGCATAAAGAGTTTAATATTCTTGGTACACTTTCATCGAAAATAATTATCTTTACAGGTAGAAAATTTTCTTATTCCATTGAAAGCCAAAATAGATTTAGAAAAATATTGACATATTCGGAAAGAAAATCCTATTTGATGAAGATTCTCCATATCATATAAACAGTATCCAAACTATTAACGATACCAAATTTCAAAATATCAACAAAGTAAATTTAAGTAATTTAAATAACGAAGAATACTAAAAAATAACAAAACTATTAAACGAATACAACAACTTATTCTATAAAGATGGCGATATTTTAACTTGTATAGAAGACAACTCTTTATTCAAAAATATATAAATACCCCCAAATTCACGAAAAGGAAGTCCAAAATCAAATACAGGAGATGCTCTCTCAAAATATCATTCAGGAAAGTAGTTCTCCTTACAACAGTCCTCTTGGATAGTTCCCAAAAAAATTGGCAATTCTGGTATCAAAAAGTGGAGACTCGTTGTGGATTATAGAAAACTCAACGAGTTTACAAAAACAGACAAATTCCCTATTCCGCATATGGAAGCAATACTCGATAAATTGGGTAGAGCACAGTATTTTTCAACCCTCGACCTCGCAAAAGGTTTCCACCAAATTTTGGTAAATCGGGAGGATAGGGAGAAAACCGCATTTTCTACTCTATTCGGTCACTATGAATCCATAAGAATGCCGTTTGGGTTAAAAAATGCACTATCGACGTTCCAAAGGCTCATGATTTCCGTGTTGAAAGACTATATAAATAAAATTTGCGTCGTATATTTAGACGATATTCTAATATTTAGCACATCTTTAGATGAGCATTTACTTAACCTTAAAAAAATTTTCAGTCGGCTCCGAGAAACTAAACTAAAAATAAAAATTAATAAATGCAGTTTTCTACAACGCCAAACTGAGTTTTTAGGTCATATTCTCAACCCTCAAGGAGTAAAACCTAATCCAAAAAAGTTTAAGTTATCCAAAATTTGAAAATTCTAAACACTCAAAAGAAAATTAAGTCTTTCCTAGGGACGACGAGGTTTTATCGGAAATTATGGCAAAATTGCATTCCCAATGACAAAATTTTTAAAGAAAAATGAAAAAGTCAATGTTAATGATCCCAATTTCATTGTAGCTTTTCAAAAATTAAAAGACATTCTTATAAACCCTCCCATATTAAGGTACCCAAATTTCAATAAAAATTTTAAATTAATAACAGATGCTAGCAATTATGCACTAGGGGCTGTTTTAAGACAAGATGGCGATCCAATCTGTTATGCATCCAGAACACTTAACGATGGCTTGTCCTCCTTATATACTATAATGCCAAAATTGAATACATTAAGGGAAAAGAAAATCATATTGCAGATTTTATTAGTCGTATCGAAGAGAGAGATTCAGCAGAAAATATAAATGTAGGTGAAAATTTGATAGAAAATATATCTACCTTATCATTAGAAGTGGAAACAAGAGATTCTCAAGAGGAAACTGTAAACGAAATTTTAAATTTTAACCACAGTTGTTCATCGCTTTAAATTTCAAATATTAATAACTCAAAGAACAACTATGGACTCCATGTGTATATTTAACAAGATTAGAATCTTTCTAGATAACGATGACCTAAATTCCCCGGGAATAGGTAATTATCTCAAACAATTTCCACTTAAGGGACAGGTTGCAGTGTTTTCAAATGTCAATGAAAGAAAATATTATCAATTTCAAAAAGTTATAGAAAATGTATACCAGAATAGAACCGATGTAAAATTCTTTAAACGTTCATATTTGGCTAAAGATATTGATGAACTGATAAAACAAATATCGTTATATCATAAAAATGAAACAGGTCACTCCGGTATCAACCCAACATACGAAGGAATAAGACACAAAATATATAACCCCAAGCTAAAATTAACGATTCACGAAGAATTAAATAACTGCGATTATTGCACATCCGCGAAATATGATAGAAACCCAATAAAACCGAAATTGAACCTTACCGAAAGTCCCCCCTCCACTAATGAAATAGTACATGCCGATACATACGTAAACACGTAACAATCGTTCATTATTTTCATAGATAAATTCTCAAAGTTCGCAATTCATTTCCACCTTCCTGACAGAAACAATCAAAGCATAATTCAAAAGCTAAGCGAATATTTAGCTATTAAAGGTAATGTAAAAAAATTCGTATTCGACAACGAGTTCAACACAGTCAATGTTCGAAAATTCCTAGATGATAACAATATGTTATAGCATGCAACAAAACCAAATAGCCACAAAGGAAATTCGTGCATAGAACGACTTAATAATACCATAACCGAAAAAATTAGAGTATTAAACCTAGAAGACAATATACCAATTATATCACAAATGGCAAAAGCATTTAAATTCTATAATAATGTTGAATTAATTAAAACGAACGAAGCAAATCAGTTGGTGATCAGTAAAGAACTAACTTAAGAAAACTTTATTCAACTTATAAAAAGAGTAAAATGTAGATAAAACAATTGAAAAATGAACCGTTAATGTATCATTAATTTTCTATATAAGTACATATAATAAAATGCACTTATGTAAACATGTTATGTAAACAATAGGCATAACTGAGTAACACAGTGGGATGACATTAGCCAAAGTTTGAACAAATATTTTCAACAAATAATATTTACCATTCATCAATTAAATGTACTCCCTTTGAAGTGGAACAACATAAAATAGATCACAATATAATAAAAGAAAGAATTGATGCAAACAAAAAAAGAGTACTAATAAAATAAAACGAAAAAAGAGAAGAATATATTGAAAACCGAAGACCGAGCTATATAAAAAACTATAAAAGTTTAGGACATAAGGAAGCACCAAAGTATAGAAAACAAACACTAGATAATATACATTCTACTAATATCAAACGTCCTTTTAAATTTTCAGAAATTCATATGAATAATAATTGCCCTGACAATCATCCCAGCGACTAAAAGTACACTTCAAGTGAACACACTTCATCAGAACATAGGATTTGAGATAATTAGAATTAGACCAGTGGAAATAATTAATCAAACCATTACTGTACTTCATTTAATAGACACTAATCAATATTATAAAATAATAGAAGATATAGAACTAAAAAAACAAATTTACATACATATATCCCCAAATGGTCTTATCGAAAGTCAAATACAAAGACTAAAATTAAATCAATTAGCCCCCGAAACTCCACTCACTGGAAAAAGAGAGGTTTACTAAATATTATTGGTTCAGTGCAGAAATTTTTGTTTGGTACTACGGATAACGAAGATAGAAATGACATTTTATCCCATTTAAATTTAGTATCCGAAAATAATCACTATGCTATAGAAAGTTCAAGTACCATGTGTAGCCATTATGCTAAATCTAAATTACATTGAAGATAAAGTTAATCAAATACAGAACAGCATTGCTTCAGCTAAGAACCACATATTATACTTACATCTGACGAAATCATGACTTATAACATTGACTTTTACAAACTTCAACTTATAAAACTAGACGTTATGTACCACAAAGACGATTTATTAGTGATTGTCCTAAAAATACTTTTAAATTCTTATACCACTGATTTAAGGGCAATATTCCTAATGCCAAATTCAAACTTTTATGAAATAGATAATAATATAGAATATTTTGTAAATGGTGATAACACAACATTCGAATTCAAAGAAAATACCCCATTAAAATACATGGACATACATAAGTTCAAGCTGTCTACTAATAGGAAACTGCAAGTTAAGGCAAAACAAAACATTTCAAATAATAAACGTCGATGATGAAATAATAATAATAAAAAATGCCATAAGCAAAAATTAATTCAAAATTGTGACGGTAGGGAATTTATTTTGAATTGAAATTATTTAATATCCTATCATAATTGTGAAATCCAAATTGATAATTATGTATATCTTAACAAAAATGAAATGACATTTGACAAATTTAACTATGAAACTAATATAAATGCCTTTACAGAAGATTTCAATATATCGTTTCAGAATATATCATATGAAAACAATTATCGAAATATAAAAGAAATAAAAGAATTGAAGTTATAATTGACAAAAATGAAATAGAAGAATATATAATTAAATTCAGGAGAATTTTTTAACAAAGGTTAGAGGAGTTACATATAACTACTGCTCATATGTATATATTTGAATATACATACATAAGTTACATCCCAGTGGTATAAGCAGAAACCATTGTCACAAGTGGCTAGCGAAGTGGGGGTGCTTTTTCTCCTTGCACTAAAAGCGGTAACGAAACGGTATGCCACTCAGCTACTAAATCTGTGTATATTCACCAGTAGTTGTAACAATCGCTACCCACTATTCGATAGCTAATTCGCTATCACTAGGTAATGCATACCACACGTATTATTCTATGACTGTCACTGCGGGCGATTAAATTTTTTCAAAGATCCCGTTATTCAAACAACAAAAACTTTAGGATCATAACATTATCTTTGCTGCTTTTGTTTATTAAAAAAAAAACTTCAGTAGCATTTGAGATTTTAAGGAATTAACATTACTAGAGCACGCCTAGTGGTCGAAATTCGACCGCCTGCTTAGTTGCATTCATTTAAAGACGACTAACTTATGCTCTTCCCCATCAAAAAAAATTACACACAAACACACACATTTATAAAAAATCATATTACTTGCATACATGCATATGTAAGTTATTATTTTCCTTTAGCGGAAAATAAAAAAAACAATTTTTTTATTTTGTTTAAACGGACAGCGTTCCGCCCTTTATTCTAGTCAAATACAAACTTAAAACTATTTTACATTTTCTTCTTTATACTTTATTTTCTGCTTAGCAGACTTAATTCTAAAAGAGGCATGATTATCGATTTTAAGTTATTGCCCTAACTTCTTAAGAAATGCTAAATCGGTTTTTAATAGAAAAGTTAATGTAAGCGATTGCGTTTAATGCTCAGGTTGCATTATTTTCAGGTGCGATGAACTTTATAATTTCTTTTTAACTGATTGGCAAATTGCGGTTTTGCACTTTTGATTTTAATTATTTTATTTTGTTTTAATAAGTCTTAAGTCGATTGTCCGCAATCGATTATTTATTAGTTTGAGGTGTTGAAATTTGCAGAAATTATCCATTTCTTAGATTTGGGATATAGCCCGTGTTTATTTGTGGTTCTGCCAATATATACCATTTCCACTTAAGCCTTAAAATTATTACAAATGTTACAAAAAAAGAATTACAATTACCACATCTGTGCTTAGACTAATCACATGTGTATTCATATTCTTATTTGTTAGCATTTTAATGTTATTACCTGCAAAGATGGTGAAGTCAGATAAGTTGAAACAATTTGAGAAATATGCTGCATTATTTCTCGAGTCTGAAAGCGATTTTAATGAAACGAATAGAGGGAATCAGACAACATTTACTATTGAGTTGGAAAGAGAAGAGTTTAAGACATTATGGGAACGTGTTAGGTTTTCATATGAGAAATTCGCTACCGCAAGTGACAATAAGGACACCGAAGAAGATTGTGAAGAAGCGAAAACGCTTTTTAAAGAATGTAGACAGATCTATATTACCTGTGCCGCTCTCATGGGGGAATTGTCACAGTCATTCATAAGTAGACCTACGCTTTCCTCCACGCAGTGTGTCGGGACTCCGAATGATGCTCCGATTGTTGAAGGACGTCATATTAGGCTACCACCATGTACCACTGAACCTTTTTATGGAGACTACCAATCTTGGCCCGCGTTTAGGGACATGTTCACCGCAGTGTATATTAACGGTACGTCGTTAACAGCGGTTGAACGATTATTTTATCTGAGGCAGAACACGCGCTGAGGCGCTCAAAATTGTGAAAAAATCCCCTCTTACTAATGAAGGCTTCGAGACTGCATGGAAAAATTTGAAGGACCGCTACGAGAATAAGCGGATTTTAGTAAACCTTCAACTTAAAATTTTGTTTAATTTAGTCGAGATGGAAACGGAATCCGCCGCTGAAATCAAAAGGCTACAGAGGGATATTAATAATTGCATCGCGGCACTTCACTTGCATGAAATCGATATCCGAAATTGGGATTCGATTTTTATATTCTTATGTTCCACCAAGCTGCCAGAATAGACTTTGTCATCCTGGGAACAATCGATACAGGACAAAACTGGTATTCCACTGTGGGAAGACATGGACAAATTTCTCACTGCCCTTTTTCAGTCCTTAGAAACTGTGTCAGGAATTAGAGCCCCCCACCAGCGTACGTCGAACCCTCCAGTTATCGTTAAAATTTGTCAGCTGTGGGCAATTCTCAACCCCGGGGAGATCGTCGTACCGAACAGGGATCTGGTAACAATCGGCGAGTTAGGACTTACCAGGCGAAGGTAGTAAAAAGGACCTGCGCTAGCTGCTCAAGAAATCAATTGTTGAGAACTTGCCCCACATTTACGAGCTTGAACCCAGATGAACGATTTTTCGTGGTTAAGAGGCACAATTTATACATAAATTGTCTAGGTGAGGGCCATAGGGTTAGCGCTTGCCAAAGCAGTTTTACGTGTACGGTCTGCAAATCGAAGCACCATAATTTGCTACATCGGAGTGTGGTGGATAGCAGTCAGGTCTGAATGATGCTGGTTCGGTTCAAAAAATTTGTTCGTTTGAATTGACATCACAATTGGATTGACGGGGAATCTGCCCTCTGAATCTGTTGAATTTTCGCAATCCACGTTATGGGCTGGATTACAGTTAACAGATCCTAATTTTGCTAAAAGCGGTAGAATTGATTTACTTATCGGGGCTGATATTTATGTGCAAATTATGAAGGATGGTGTTAGGCGTGATCCTCAGAAGGGTTTTATGGCCCAAGAAACCATATTTGGATGGATTTTAACTGGGTCCCTTCCTGATTTTGAACCTCGTGTGTTTAGTACGGCAGTATCCTTTTGCACTGAAGTGAGTCTGGACAAACAATTGGAAAAATTTTGGGCATTGAAAGAGCCACCTATTACCTCCAAATTTTCTCCTGACGATGAGTATTGTGAGGAGCTCTACAGGAATACTACGAGGCGGAATTCGAATGGTCGTTACATTGTTACCCTACCGTTTAAGTCGCAATACTCTATTAACAGCGGACTCGGAATATCTCGTAATAGAGCCGAGCGTCAATTTTTTATGAATGAGGTGTCTCTGTTAAAAAACCTGACCTTAAGACCATTTACGATAACGTTCTTTCAGAGTATGAGTCATTGGGTCATATGGATGCCATTAGGAAGGACAAGACGAGACTTTCAGAATCCTTTTACTTGCCGTATCATGCTGTTTTTAAACCTGAAAGTTCGTCTACAAAAGTTAGGGTGGTTTTTAATGCCTCTAGTCGGTCGTCTTCGGGCCTAAGCCTCAACGATGTCTTGCATACCGGGCCCATTCTGCAGAATGATTTGACCTTGTTAATAATTAAGTGGCGCTTTTTTTGATATGTTTTCAACGGCGATATTGAAAAGATGTGCCGACAAATATTAGTGGATCCAAGGCAGACAGTATTTCAACGCATCGTTTTTCGCCGCAGTCCAACAGATGATTTAACAGACTTTGAGTTGAAAACTGTCACCTTTGGCGTAAACTGCGCACCATATTTGGCAATCAGAACGTTGCACCAGTTAGCAAATGACGTTCAAGGTCAATGGCCACTTGCGGCTAACATTTTACGGAATACGATGTATGTAGATGACGCGCTAGCTGGAGCGCATGATCTTTCTGTAGCCATTACAGCTCGTGACGAGCTATCATCTGCTCTATCATCAGCTGGATTCTGTATGAGGAAATGGACCTAAAATAATAAACGTATTTTACAAGATTTGCCAGCTGATTTTCTTTTAAAGCAAGATTTTCTAGAAATTGATGGCGACAGCACCATAAAAGCACTGGGGATAAGATGGAACGCTAAATCGGACGAATTTTTCTTTTCTGCATCTCCGATTATGGCGAAAGAACATTTTACAAAACGGGAAATTTTGTCTAACATCGCCAAGCTTTTTGATCCTGCGGGTTGGCTAGGGCCGATAGTCATCGTAGCGAAAATGCTCATGCAAGAAAATTGGAGCGAGAAAATTGATTGGGATGTAGTTGTATCGGAAAAGATTTCGTATAAATGGAGGCAATTTGCAAACGACTATCGCCATATTGATAATATAATGATGCCGCGTTGGGTATGGTTCCAGCCCACAAGTCAAGTCCAAATCCATGGGTTTTCTGACGCCTCTAAAAAGGCTTATGGTGTTTGCGTATACATTCGCATTCAGAATGAGGAAGGCACCACCCGATCTCATTTGTTGCTGGCAAAGTCTCGGGTAGCTCCATTGAAAACTGTCTCCCTGCCACGTTTGGAACTTTGTGGAGTTTTTTTGTTGGCAGAATTGATTGCTACAGTAATGATAGAATTTGAGTTTGACGACCACCTAATCGAAGTTTATGCATGGACCGACTCAATGATTGTTTTGGCTTGGCTTCAGAAACCTCCGAGCACTTGGAAGACGTTTGTGGCGAATAGAGTTTCAAAAATTGTTAAAAAAAATAGACCAAGGTGATTGGAGGCACGCTTGCTCAGAGGATAATCCTGCTGATTTGTTGAGTAGGGGTATCCGACCGCAGGATTTGGTGGATAATGGACTCTGGTGGTATGGCCCATCATGGCTTTGTGCATCCTCCAATCGTTCGAAAAATGGCTCCTCTGTCGAATTGAGCACAGACGAAGAAGAGCGGAAGCCTAAGTTTTTTTTGTGTACTTTAAGGCTTTTGATGATTTGCTAGAACAATTTTCTTCGTATCAGCGGGCATTACGTGTTTTGGCGCTAGTAGTAAGGGGATGGAAACTGATCTTGAGGCAAGAACAACATTTTGCGACCGTAGAAGTTACTCCAGAGGAGATGCAAGCAGTTAAAATGAAGTTAATTGTCGTATCTCAGAAGGCCTTTTTTTCTGATAAATACTACAAATTATCCAACGATCAAGCTATATTGGAAGGAAAACTGCTGAACCTATCTCCATTCTTGGATAAAAACGGAATAATACGAGTAGGAGGACGGCTGGCGAATGCTCTCGATCTAACATATAGCGAAAAGTTTCCTATAATTTTGCGTTCTGGTAGCCGATTTCTGTTCTTTCTGTTTATTGACTTTATCCATAAAATCACCTCCGCACCGAATTCTTTATCCCACATGTCAAGAACCCAATAAAAAGAATTATAGGCCGATGTAAGAGCTGTACGCTGCAGAAAAGGGCAACTCAGAGCCAAATAATGGCAGCCCTCCCGACATCTCTAACCGTTATTAACCGTCTATTTACCACCACAGGGTTAGATTTTGCTGGGCGCTTTGATATTCAGAATTACAAAGGTCGATCGTGTGTCATCACCAAGGGCTACGTCTGCTTATTTGTATGTTTCGCTTTAAAGGCAATTCATTTGGAAGCGGTTAGTAGTCTCTCGACGCCGGCATTCTTGGCAGCTTTCGAAAGATTCGTTTCTCGACGAGGGTACCCGAAGGACATGCATTCGGACAACGGTACGAACTTTTTTGGAGCCGATCGGGTGTTGAGAACAGAGTTTCGTGAATTTTTTCGTAAGACTGGGGATACGGTAAATAGTAGATACGGGCCCCAGGGGTTGTGTTGGCACTGCCGCAGCACCACATATGGGTGGTCTGTGGGAAGCAGGCGTGAAAAGCTTCAAGCACCATTTTAAAAGAGTTGCAGGTCACCTCAAATACACTTTCGAGGAACTCTCAACCTTATTAGCCCGTATAGAGTCCTGTTTAAATTCCAGGCCCTTGTGCCGCTTAACCGAAAATATCGCCACCAGAGGCAGAAATTGTAGAACCGCCACTGTCAATAAGTAATCGGTGGCAACGAGTCAAAGCTGTGAATCAACGCTTATGTGCCAAGTGGAAAGATGATTACTTAAAAGATCTTCATAAACGGCACAAATGGAAATTCATGAAAAGGGACCTCCAAATTGATGACCTGGTCGTTATTCGGGAGGACAATCTACCGACGAATGAGTGGCGCATAAGTCGAGTCGTCAAGGTCCACATAGGGAAAGATGATCACGTCAGAGTTGTGGAGGTCAAAACAGCACGCGGAGTGATTAACCGACCAGTTGTGAAGTTAATACTTCTTCCAACCTACTAGTTTTCTTTTTCTTCCATTCCAGATTTTGTATCATTACGTTTTCCGCCAAAAAATATGCCGAAAATAGTTCGTCTCACAGCATGGTCTGCCGAGTGTGCTTAAAACAACACCCTTTGCGGTTTTATAGAAAATTTTTAGAAGTAGCGGTTCAGGAAAGAATACAGCTGGTTTCCATCTACAAATATTTCGCGAGTTGCCTCAGCCATGACCATACCTGGCGTACTTGCGAGAGTACGGGGAAATGTAAGCGTTGCTGTGATATGCATCACTCGCTCCTTCACAAAGCGAGCACAAGACCTAGTTCGTCATGCTCGCATAAATACAAAAATGTGAAGCGTTCCCAACGGGGACCTAAATCGTCTACCCGCCCTAAGAGTAGAGGACCTCGTTCGTCCCACAACTCAGCAGGGGACCTCATTCGTCCGATGGTCATGAGATCGAGAGACCTAGTTCGTCTCAAGCCTTTGTTCCTCGTTCTCGTGGGCAATACCGAAAAGTGTTTGCTCATTTTACGAGGGAACCATGGCAATAGTGAGACAGTGGAAACATATGCTACGGTGAGGAAAAGGTTTAGCGTCACTACACCCGCCAGGTCCCTAGATGGAAGAATCGTCGACGAGTTTCCGGGTTTTCAACTAGCCGATCCGCAATTTCATATTGCTGCTCCGATACACATTCAGCTGGGTTGCGATGTTTACACGAAGATCATGAGAAACGGCGTATTTGGTGGGAGCCTGCCTTGGAAAACCTTTAGCACAATTCTCCATTTTTGGATTCATCATATCCGGCTCGTGTACTCCATGAGCATAGATGATATAAAACACAGGATTTTATATTTTTTTATATATATATACTAATTTACCTTTATATTCGACATTTAGATGATTGGTGGCTAAATGGATTTGGAAGCCGCTGGTATCTTGATATCGCTACTCGTTTTTTTTAAAGTTGTGTCCGATTATAAAATAAATGGAAATCCCGAGCTATGAATTTATTCGGGCTAGCTCAAAACATTTGTGTTCTTCTGTTCTTTTTTTTTCTCTTTTTAAGTAGGTATCAGAATTCTCTCTCTATTTAGATTGCAGTACTGCAAGGCGGCCGGAATGTTTGTGCCTGAGCGACTATCAATAACCACCTCTGACCCCTCGTGAGTGATGCCAAGTCGCAGAAAGGAGATTTGACACCGAGGGTGCGCTAACGTGCTTTGTGGTGACTTCTTAGTACGTTTTGTTTTTGGAATAATTGCCCTTTTTTGATGACGTGTCGTTTTCGTTTTTTGGCGCTGATTGGGATTGTTCGTGAGGCAAAATAATAGTCGTCGTTTCTACCATCCACGTACAGTTCATACCTTCCTTTTTTTAAATAAATAATTCAAATTCAACTAAAAGTAAAAATTAAAATTTTTATATAATAAGTGGTAATAACTTAATTTTGTTAAATTAATGAAAATAAAAAATTTGTGAAGAAAACCCCGAATTTGTGTGCACCCTTTTACCAGAAGCTTGAGGTTCTACAGATCAGCAAATTAGAAGCCGACATTTTGTATAAGTCAGCCTTTTGGAAGCCGACACTGGACATGAAATAAAAGTTTTGAACACATAAAACTTAAAATACATAACCTAAAAGAAAAATTCGTAAATACGTAAAACTTAAAATACATAACCACAAAAACATTTGTGTACACATAAAACTTAAAATACATAACCTAAAAAATCATTAGTGAATGCACTTAAAAATAACCATAGGGGAATACATAATAATTAAAATACACAATCTAAAAAGAAACTTCGCGAATGCATCAAACCTGGAAAAAGGCATAATAAAAATAATAACAACAAAAACACGTTGAAGACCCTTAACCACCATTAATCGGAGCCATAATTAAAGAAGCAAACTGCCAGTGAACCAACATCAAACAGTGCAACGTAACCCATCCTTGTACACAACCACCCCAAAATCCTTGCCAGTGGTACAAATTAACGCTACACGGGCCGTGACCGTATCAGAGTGGTACTCCGCATCTAAAAGGTAATTGGTCTTAGCCGGCGTTTTACGAAAAATTGTATTTGTTGTTGTTCTAATCCCAAAATCTTTACCCATAGTAGTAGCTGTATCTATATTTATACCTAAGTTTTTTTGCTAGCATAAATCTAGTGTTTTTATGATTCATGTGTTGTTAATAGCCATTATTGTAGCAAAAGAGAAAAACAAATCTAATTTTTACAAGAAAAGAATTGCATTATAAAGGAAAGAAATAACAAAAAAAAAAAACAAATTAAAGAAGTTTCTATTGTGATAGTGCGAGCATTAATCTCCCAGTCGAGACAAGGGTTGGGTTATCCAGGCGAGAAAATTCTTCACTTTCAGCTCAAGCATCAAGATCCGAAGGCCTTCGCGAACTACGAAACAACATGATTGGTGAGTAACAAGCTCGAATAATTCATTTACACCCCCATATTATATTTGACGTAGTAAAAAATTGCTTAAATTCCCTATAAACGTAATTTAGGTGAAAAAAAAATTTCCTCAACCTTGATTAATTTTTTTTGGGGTTCCGCGTTTCCACCCGTAAAATTGACTACGGACACATATACCCTTGGGTGGTTGTTACATTTACCGGGCACTTTAGCTCCAGCCCTCCTAGCTGTTGTATGTAACAATATATTTCGCGCTAAGTGTATATGTATGTTCCTGTATGCAATTTTAATTGATTAGTTTAAATTAATGAAACTCTCGGTTATCCGCATTTAATGCTCTCATTATCTTTTAAATGCTTAATTTCTTTGAACCTATAATGAATTATTTGAATAATTTGGCATTATCTTAATGCTTACTATTCTTCAATCCCCATTAACCAAACCAAATGTAAATTTTTAATTAGTCGTAAAATTATTGTTTAATCCTTGGTTGCATTCTGTAACCATTTTTGGTAATTATTTTTTTGGTGTTAAAACCTAATGAATTATTTTCATAACCTCTCCTTAACCTTAAGAAAGAAGAAAAAAAACTTTATATATATATTTTTAAATAACATTAACCCACTGTTTTAAATCATAATGAAATATTATAATAAATGAAAATGCATCCATGCATCCATCATGGAGTAAATTTTTCATATTTTCTTTCAAAGGTTGGTTGGGTAAGGTAAGGATTTATGGGTCCTAGGTAACCTATTTAGTCGCTAGGCCACTTGGGAGGTAGGGTAAAGAGACTTCGCTCGTCGACAACACCGGACGTAGTATTTAAGGTATACATTGCTAATATCATCGGTTTCCGTTTCCCTTCTTTGCTTAAAAAAAAAAAAAATTGATTGTATCGGGCTTTATTTTTTTATACGATCATTCCTGTCCACTTACTGTTATAGTATTTAATAAAAATAGGGAGTCTGTAATAAAAAATAAATTATGCTGTAAATCTTGGAGGTTGTTTTAATGCGGACCGAACACCCCCGTACCCGACTATTAGCTAGTCACTAAAATCAATGGCTCCCACAGTCCTCGTTTAAGCATCCTCTTGCTACTATCGTTTGATAGCAATAAAAAGGCATACGTGTTTATTCGTGTTCATAACACCTATCCGGAATAAACCTTTGATGAGGATTGCTAAATTTTCACGAGGTGTTTGCGGATTACAGGCAAGATGGGGAAAGAATGTCTTTGGGAGTGAACGGGGAGGAAGTTGTGGGTTGCGAGGAAATTTATATAGATTCTGGTGATTACGTGTTGATTGCACTTGGGAGCTATTTCCGCTTCTACCAGGATTACTACCGTGAGCGTAATTTGCTCGATATGTTTGATTCTCAAGCTTCAAACAAAGTTGCAGAGCTTGAGGGAGATCTACCGGCTCTCTCGTACCCAGGAGCTTCGGAAGATCGCCATTTAATCCCCGTACAAAAGTATGAAGGGCTTTATTCCTATAAGTTTGAGTCAGTAAGCATACAGATTCATTTGATTCGTTTAGGCTTCCTATTTTGTTTAATATTAACGATAAATGGTTGTATACTCTTTGGTAAAAATCTTGCACTGAGGACCTACCCTGTATCAATGAAGTCATCAGTTATTCGAGAGTCGCTAGGTCTCTCTTGTCAGCATAGTGCAATGATAAGCACCTTACAATGGCCATCCAATCGAGGGGAGTATTGCATGACACAGAGCTATATCAGCCTCTCCCACTATTTTATTTCTGATAGTATTTAGTATACCGTAGTATTTGGGTGTACCTATTGTATTTTCGTATATTTGCAGAACACGCTCTACGCTTTTCCTCCAAGAGTTGAATTCACCTTGGCCTCCAGAAAATTCACGTAAGCACTTCACAATGTCGGGAATCTTATCAAGATCTCCCAAATTATTCCTATACTGTTCGTCTATTAGCTGGTCATTGACTATGTTCTCTCCTGAGTTAGGATTAAGGGTTGCTTGTATTATTTGTGGACCCTGTCGGTTAAATACTTCTGTCGCTGTGTTAGAAATTAGTGTGTTCAGTTCATCTAAACTGATTTGTGCATTAGGCGCACGGTTACTGCCTTGAGGAAGGACAGCAGGTAGCATTAAGTTCTCAGGATTAGACATACTGAAATACTCTTTTATATTTTTATATTTTTTATACTATTGTATTTATTCTTTAATAGGAATGTTTTGCTTTTATTTTACAAATTTTTTTTACAATAATAAATAAGTTTTTTGTTTAGGTTTTTAAATTGTATTTATAGAAACGTTTAACTTTTATTTTACAAATCTCTTTTCACTTTAAATAGTACTTCTTTATTTATTTAATTTGTTTTCGTCTTGATATAAATGAAGGTACATGAAAAATTCTTAACCTATGCATAAAAAATACCTTATTTCTGGAGAGCTGGCTAGCACGTTATGCCTCCCTTTTGCTGCTGCTACTGGGGCCCCGTTTTCTATCACGTTGTTTTTTGTTCAGCTTAATTTTCGTTTCGTGGTTATCTCTTCACCGACTCTGCTTCTTTTCTTTTTTTAGTTTTTTATTGATTTTTATTCCAATGTTTCTTTTTATTCAGTTTCTAGTTTTAATTTAATTTTAATTCTCAATTTAATTCCACAGTTTATAGTTTAACTTATTTTTTTATTAAATTTTTATTTCTTAATTTAATTCCACAGTTTATAGTTTATGTTTACAACTTTTGTATTTAGTCACTCCCTTTATTTTATTGAAGCTTTGTATCGCTTTCTATTTTATCTGTTTGCTGTGAAGTTTTTTTTTTCAATAAGTTTTTTTCTTAACAGACCAAACCAGGACTTTAATTAGTTATACACTGTTCTTTGGAATCGCACTACTTCTTTGCTATGAAGGATACACTTTACTGCACTTCTTCTTTCCTTTGAAAGTTCACTACTTCCTTGTTTCGGAGGATACATTTTACTCGGGCTTAACATTAGCTACGCAGCGAACTTGAGAACGAATGCGCGGTAGACTTAGTTATTCTTTATTCCTTTGTAACTGTACTACTTCAGGACTTTTGTTACTAAAGGATACCCGTTCTTAATTTGCTCGGGCGCCAGTTATTATTTTCCTTTATCGGAAAATAAAAAAAAAATATTTTTTTATTTTGTTTAAACGGACAGCGTGTCCGCCCTTTATTCAAGTCAATTACAAACTTAAAACTATTTTACATTTTCTTCTTTCTTATACTTTATTTTCTGCTTAGCAGACTTAATTCTAAAAGTGGCATGATTATCGATTTTAAGTCATTGTCCTCATTTCTCAAGAAATGCTAAAAAGGTTTTTAATATAAAAGTAAGGGAGTGAAGATAAATTCGTCTAATAAATACGTCCTACACTTATGTTACATACGTTCCACATACTGCTAACAAATTCCTCATACTGTTACACGGATTTAATTAAATTGCTTAAATTCGTTTTTTAATAAAAAATCACAAAATAATACTATTATTTTAGAAAACAAATTATAAAAAAAAATAAATAATTAGTTATAACAAAACATTAAATGTGAAATAAATTTGAAAAAATGTATGCACAGTATAATACATATTATTACAAGCAAAAACAGGCTGTTTTCCAGTGGATTTTCTGGATATTTTGAAAAGACATGAATCGGGTCACCGGCAGAGTGGGAGTAGCTTCGGACTAGTAGATTCCGCCAGTATATAGTCTATACGCAGACTCAGCCCTATATGGGAGATATAGCTTTTTTAAAATTTCGTATTTCGCCTGTTTTTGCTTGTAATAATGTTAAAAATACGAAATTTTAAAAAAGCTATATCTCCCATATAGGGCTGAATCTGGATATAGACTATATACTGGTGGAATCTACTAGTCCTAAGCTACTCCCACTCTGCCGGTCGCCCGATTCATGTCTTTTCAAAATATCCAGAAAATCCACTCGAAAATAGCCTGTTTTTGCTTGTAATAATATGTATTATACTGTGCATACATTTTTTCAAATTTATTTCACATTTAATGTTTTGTTATAACTAATTGTTTAATTTTTTTTAATAATTTGTTTTCTAAAATAGTAGTATTATTTTGTGATTTTTTATTAAAAAACGAATTTAAGCAATTTAATTAAATCCGTGTAACAGTATGTGGAATTTGTTTAGCAGTAGGTGGTACGTATTTAACATAAGTGTAGGACGTATTTATTAGACGAATTTATCTTCACTCCCTTTAGAAAAGTCAATGTAAGCGATTGCGTTTAATGCTCAGGTTGCATTACTTTCAGGTGCGATGAACTTTATAATTTCTTTTTAACTGATTGGCAAATTGCGGTTTTGCACTTTTGATTTTAATTATTTTATTTTGTTTTAATATATTTTTATTAAATGTTTAAGTTTACGTTTTAATAAATATTTGCGTTAACTTGTACATATGTAGGTACTCCTAAACACTCTCACTGCTTTGCTTATGTGTTTACTTGAACCGATACTTACATAAATACGTGTGTACTTTTAGCATTTGTAGTGGTGTCAACTTTATGAGCATTTTAGTCGTTTAATAATGAACCGATTTATATAACATACAGTCGAGTCACTAAAACTCAACAATTTTTACTATTTGGTAAAAGAATGAAGAAGATCGGTTGGCAAAAAGGGATCTAAAAATTAGTCTTTGTCTATTTATATAAAGAGAAGTGAAATCTAAAAACAGTAAAATTGAAAAGAAAGTAAATGAAATACTTAATTGAAAAAATGAGCAAAAGAAATTTTAAAAGATCAGTAAAGCCTAAAACTGAAAAGTTTTTGGAAAATTTAAATAAAATTTCTAATCAAAAAACCACAAGAAGATTTAAATATAGTGAAAATAAAAACAAGTAACGAAAAGGAGCAATATGATTTTTGCAGGCTTTTAATAAAATTCAAGAAGAATGAATAACAAGAAAGCGCTATTTCAAACATATAGGCGCACGAAAAACTAAAAATTAATTTGAAATATAATATTTAATTAGTTTAAAAATAAGTACATATGAACTAATTGTTTTCTTTAAAAAATTCTAAATACTGAAATATAAATATATTTTTTTTTGTTTTGCAAAATGCAACTGTTTTAATATGGGGAGAAAAAGGATAGGATAATGGGAGTGGCAGAATTCATCAGCTAGCAAGGGTGTCGAATGTGGTAGCCCTCTTGGGTTAGTTCTTTTGATATCTACTTGTGACTAGCACAATTGGATGATTAATTTGCACAGTTTTGTAAACATTGTGTGGTATTTTAAGGACCCTTTTCCAAATCAAATTCAGTTTATTAAAACAATATGTTTTAAATTTTTCAAAACAAAATCCGTATTTTCAAGCCCAGCATTTTTCAACCCAAGTCCATTTTAAAAACCACAATCAGCACCTTTTAGATAAAATTCATTCAAAAAGCCTGATTTTGATCTTCAAAATGCCGATTTTGTTTGAAAGATAATGAATGTGTTTTAATTTGGACAATTCTGAAATTGTTGTAAAATACATAAATTTAATCTGAAAAGGGTGAACTTGAAGTTAAAAACCTATATGCCTTATATGTATATGCAATAAATATTTTAGTTTAATTAAAATAAATTTGAACTAAATATGATTTCAATAAAATCACCTAAAAAAACATTTCTAATGCAAAAAAAAATTTGTTCGATTCGAAAGTTTTTGAAAAAAAATATATGGCAGCAATGTCCGTTGCTAAGCGCATAACTTAATAACGGCTTAACCGATTTCGCTAATATTTTTTTAAATGTATGTAATTGGGGCCATTCCAGCACTCTGGGGCCGTGCTGGCATTTTAGGGACCCATGTAAATTTTCCTGGTATCATTGACTACTGCACTCCGAGGGAATTCTTCGAAAAGGAATTTCAATTAAACTTGTCGGAGGTCCTCACCCTGCAACCCGGAGACCTCCTTATCTACGCAGATAGTTCCAAAAGGAGAAACGAGAGTTGGAGGAGGCGTATATATTGTGGAATCTAGAGTCAGAATGTTATTCAGAATCCCAAACGAATGTAGCGTTTTACATGCAGAAATATCTGCAATTAAAAGAGCAGCAAATTGGCTAAAGTTTTATGGCATAAACAACAGACGTATCCATATTATAACCGAAAGCCTATCTGCAATCAGGTCCCTTATAGGTGTGTATTCAACATCCAACCTAGTTCGGGAATGTCGCACGATCCTAAATGAGGTAGCGCGTAATTCAATGGTCACCCTTAACTGGGTGAAGGGTCATGGGACCACTTCAGGCAATATCATTGCTGACGATTTGGCAAAGAGTGGGACCACGCTTAGAAATGTTGACATTGACAACTTTTGCGGCATCCCACTCTTTTCCTGCTGGAAAAAAATTGGCATAGCCCTTATGCAAGTGGCCCACAACAGATAGCAGACTATGTCGACCTGCCTTATAGCGAGAGGAGATAGCAGCGCAGTCGCGCTATTACTTTTGAGCGAGCGAGTGTTGGCATCATCTAGTTTTTTATTTGTGTGTGTATATCTTTATTTGCTTGCCTGTGTTGTGTGTATATTCGTTTGCTTGCCTGTGCTATGTTGGTTGTGCGTGTGTATGTATGTTCGTTCGTTTGCCAGACTGTGTTGTGTGTGCGTGTTTATGTTGTTTTGCTGTTGGTATGGAGGCAGAGAAATTTTTTGTTGCCAGAGAATGTGTATATATCTTATTATTTTAGGTGTGTCGTCACCACTGACGTCATAGCGGGTGTGTGTTTATGTTGTTTGGTGTGTTGCTATTACAATGGAAGCAGAGAATTTTTTGTTGGCAGATACTATGTGTATATCCGATTATTTTAGGTTTTTCGTCATCACTGACGTCATCGCGTGTGTATGTGTATGTGCATGGTGTCGTCACTTCTTTATGTAGATGTATTTGCATGGGTGTGTCGTGCTCTATTTAGGATCATGGTATTACTTTTGCTTATAAGATTTTGTAGTTCTGTATATTTGAGGTTGTTTTTATATGTTTTCGATACTCCTTTGTGTTTTTTTTAATTCTGCTTACTTGGCCATTTATGAACTCTACGGCAGAGTCTTGACTTTATTTGTTTATTCATTTATAAATATTACTTTCCATATTTATTGATGTTCTATATATATGCAAAATTTGAATTTCAAAAGGGTACAGTTGAATTAAAAATATTCCTGATGATGTTAAATCATGCATTGTCATGATTTCGAAGATGTTGAAAAATAGAAATAGGTTAAAAAGTCAACAATCAAAAAGTTGACGATTAATAATTACAAAAGTTATCCATTTAAATCTAAAATTATCTGAAATGCTTTCATTTAGATTTAAAACACATCACAACTATATTCAAAAATTATATAAAGTAGTACTCATATTTAGTTTTTTTTTTAAACTAGGACCAGCACTCAGGGGTGACCCCTACATATGCAATGCATTGTGCCGGAACTAGGAAAATTGGTTATGGGAAGGAGGATAAAGGGAGTAGTGTTTGTGGACGTTCGATTTGAACTTTCCCACACTGAAAGTAACAGGAAAGACCTCTGCAGGAAGTTTATTCCACATGCGAACTGTTCGGCTAAAGAACGAATTTTCTCTGTAATGCGTAGTGCGATCCACTGGCATATCAACCACAAATGGATGCGCTCTTAACGAAGAGCGTGTTGTTCGTACAAATGAGCGGGTTTCAGGAACAAGTTCCCTGATTTCATTAGAGCACATTCCATTGTAGTAACGATAAAACAGTGAAATACATCACACATTGCGTCGATGCTCCAGTGAGTCAATAGAGTTGGCTACCCTACTGTCACCGATGAGCTTCTTTGCCCTCTCCTGTACCCGGTCGAGTATCTTCAAAATAGACTTTGAAGCACCGGCCCATACATGAGAGTTGTATTCCATTTTCGGTCGGATATAGGTGGTGTAAATATTAAGGAGATCAAATGGAGTGAAGTATCTCTTACACCGTCTTAGAAAGCCGAGGCACTTGAATGCTTCTTTTGAAACCTGAAAAATATGATCAGTCCATCGAACATCACATTTAATTTTCATGCCAAGAACATCAAGAGTTTCTGATTCCTCAATATCTACACCACCCATTATTACAGATGAAGCAGCATGATTGTACGAACATTTGTGTGTAAGCATACAACACTGGGTCTTGCGAGCATTAAATTCGACCATATTCGCACGTCCCCATTCATGGATTGCTAAAAGATCATTATTTATCGAATCATTCATATTTTGCCTCATTGCCGCGATCTCCGGCAGGCTTGGTCTGTTATTGAATGAATATGAATGGCACATGCTGCTGTCATCTGCAAAAGAGTAGATAGGATTGAAAGTTTGAAGTAGAAGGTCGTTTAAGAAAATAAGAAAAAGTGTGGGAGAAAGAACGGATCCTTGCGGTACCCCTGAATTAATCTTGAACTCGTTTGATGAGATCCCTTCTATAACAACTCGTATAGTGCGATCTCTGAGAAAGCTTGATATAAATCGAGAGAAGACATCACCGACACCAAAAGCAATAAGTTTTGACAGAAGTGCACCATGCCAAACTCTATCAAACGCCTTGGAAATATCTAGAGCCACCACCTTACTCTCGCCAAAATGGTGAATAGAATGACACCATCTTTCCGAAAGAAAAGCCAGTAGGTCTCCCGTAGAGCGACCCCTACGAAATCCATACTGGCGGTCGCTAAGTAAGCTGTTGGACTCTATATATCTCACAAGATGGAAGTTTACCATACTTTCCATAACTTTGGAAAGTGCAGAGCAAATTGCAATTGGGCGGTAATTTTCAGGGTTGTTAGCCTCTCCTTTTTTGGGGATTGGCGTTACATTAGCAACCTTCCAACACATTGGAAATTCACCAGCATGGTACAATGTACTGAAAAGGTTAGCTAACGGATGCGCTAGCGTCAAAGAGCACTGCTTCAAGACCAGTGCTGGAATACCATCCGGCCCAGGAGATTTATTTATGTTGAGATCTGCTAGTACCTTTTTAACTGCACGGGCTCGAAAGAATATTCTAGGCATAGTTACAGATACTCTTTCAAGCACGGGCAGTGGTTGAGTGCTTTCCGGCAAGTGGGAGTTACTTGCAAATAATTCAGCCAGAAGGTTAGCTTTATCAACCGGGTTAGTGAATACTTGATCATCCTTTAAAAGAGCTGGAATTGAGGAACTAGCATTATCCTTTACTCTTTTAACGAATGACCAAAAGCTCTTACTACCCCGAGGGGCATTAAGAACTTTAGCACGAAGGCACTGCTCATACAAAGCTTTATGGCGCCTTAATACTTTGGTACATGAAGATCTCGCCCTTTTGCGTAGCGAATCAGTATCGGCATTTTTGTTATTACGCCATATACTGAATGCTTCCTCTCTGGATTTGACTGCATTTTTGCACGTCAGATTAAACCACGATTTCGATCTAGGTTTAATGGATATTTGCTTAGATGGAATGAAAGTTTTCATTCCTTGCAAAATTACGCCTTCAACAATTTCCGCCATGGCATTGACATTATTGTCTAAGAAACAAAGCTTCCAATTAAAATGCCTAAAGAATGCGTTGAGCTCAGCCCAACGAGCCTTTTCTTATATGTATTTTGTACGTTTCGTAGCTGTTTGAGAAACATTGTGAAGTTCTGAAGACAAAAAGGAGGCGGAAATGGTGCAATGGTCCGAGTTACCGAGAAGTGCATTTACGCTCACTTCATACTTTTGAGGGTGTGAAGTTATAAACAGGTCAAGAGTATTGTGTTGGTGACCTTCAACGCACGAAATATGTGTTGGCTCATTCACTAGTTGCGCTGGGTGGTTGTGCGCTGCAAATACCTCAACATATTGGCCTTCTGGGGTTGTGTGGCTCGAATGGTGAAGCCAAGATGAGTTGTGAACATTGAAATCACGAGCAACAACAATTTCACTGTCCGGACAACTTTCCAGGATCTTCGATATGGAGTCGGAAAGGGCATCGAAGCCAGAAAAACTTTTATCCCTTTCCGCATTTGGGCTTCTATATAGAAACCCGAAATGTAATGAATGTGACCTGATTTTGAATTTAACCCAGAGGCAGCTAAATTCCGGATCACTCGTGCCTAAAGATTGCTGGCACTGGTACACTACTTCATTTCGTATATAAAGTGCAAGACCTCTGTGAAGGTTAAAAAGTGATAGGAGGTGATACCCTGGTAAATGAAAATCCTGTGGATCAGCATCCTCAGATACCTGGGTCTCACATAAGGCGAAGACGTCCGGCCGATGGACACAAACGTGAGCATAGGCAGAGAAGAAATTCGCCCTCAGCCCACGTATGTTGCAGAAGTCAATTTTGAATCGCCCTGTCATAACAATGGTAGGAAAATTAAAATCGAGCGTTTTTTGTATTATTTTATAACAACAGTGTTATTAGTTGTTGCTATTATAACTGCCCAGTGACCAGTGTCCTGTGATTTTTAGAAATAGTACTGAAACTCTTAATTTTGTTATTCAATTGTCCAACACATTTTATTTTATGATTATTTTTATGTAAATGATATATACATATATGTGGTTTCCGTTGAATACTTTTTTTAAATAAAATGCTTTTGATTCGTTTTAATTAATGTTATAATTCACTTTATTACAATATGATAAGTTAACATTAAATTCAATGCATAGCTTTATTAATATTTCTTAAGTTTATAGTATTTTAAACAGGTTTACAGTATTTTAGGAAATAATAGATTTAATTTTTAGTATTTAAGAACCAGCATTACTTAAGTATTTTTATGTAAGAGTAGTAAGTGTTTTAATAAGTTTAAATATTTTGGCCAGCACTATTAATTAGGTTTAAGTATTTATACAATTCTAGTCGTAGGTATTTTATGAAGTGTTTTAGTTAATTATATGTTTCTTTCTCTAATGGTTTAGCGACCAATCACTTCTACTTTTCGGCTTCAACCTCTCGTCCTGACTTCTACTTTACAACTAGATTTGTAATTTTATTATTTGTTACTTCTGTTCTTTCGTCTTGTTCAAATATATGGTCATGTGTGTGTGCATGTGTACGTTTGCTCTTGTTTCAGGCTATGTTATAGGTGTTGTCAATTTAGCGTGTTTGGTAATGTTACCATCCCACATATATATCCCATATAAAAAGTATTGCAGAATTTTTAGAATGTTATATTATATATTCCTAACCTTCCTTAACAAAACAAAATGTTTCCCACACTCCTTAATATAGTAATCGGCAGTCAATAAATGAATATTGTTAAGTAAATAACCAGATCAATGTGATAGGAGGCAAAATCAAGCAATGTACATTATTGTTAAAAATATATTAAGCGAAAATGAATAAAAAAATGTTTTGGTTTAACTGAGTAGAACTATCATGTAGTCAAACAATTTCAGTAAGAATCACTCTACACAACAAAATTAAAATTTTTTTGGCACGCTTCAGAAAAAAGACTGAGAGACGTACTTATAAATCAATCGGTCCCACAGCAATGAAGAAATCAACATATAGTAAAATCATTATCAGGGAAAATCTAAAATTTTTAACTGTATATTTTTATTTCAGAGTTTCTGCTCAATAAAAATATATATTTCGTTATATTCATATAACAAGATACTATACCAATTTTAAGATTTAATAGTTCCGTTCTAAATATACCTACTTTGATTTGATTAAAAGTAAATTTAGTCATAAATAAATATATATTTAAAAACTAATACAAACAGTATAAAATTAAATGTGAATTGTCATCACGTAAGTAATTTTTAATATAGTATATCTATATAATCAATATCCATTGATTCATTTTTCCGCTCTATATGTTTCCTTAGCATACGATTTTATATTATTGTTCATAATATTCTTCCTATCATCAAATAAATAAATATAAATAAATATGAGTACTACTTTATATAATTTTTGAATATAGTTGTGAAATGAAAGCATTTTATATGAGTTACTTTTAGGTTTAAATAGATAAGTTTTGTAATTATTAATCGCCAACTTTTTGATTGTTGATTTTTTAACCTATTTCGATTTTTCAACATCTTCGAAATCATGACCAGGCATGATTTAACATCACAGGAATATTTTTAATTCAACTGTACAGTTTTAAAATTCAAATTTAGCATATATAAACAAACAAAAATGTTTTCACAAGATATGAAATATAATATTAAAAATCTATTCTATAGAACATCAATAAATATGAAAAGCAATATTTATAAATGAATAAACAAATAAAGTCAAGACTCTGCCGTAGAGTTCATAAATGGCCAAGTAAGCAGAATTAAAAAAAACACAAAGGAGTATCGAAAACATATAAAACAACCACAAATATACAGAACAACAAAATCTTATAAGCAAAAGTAATACCATGATCCTAAATAGAGCACAACACACGCATAAGGAAGTGACGACATCATGCACATACACATACACACACGATGACGTCAGTGATGACGACAAACCTAAAATAAATAAACAAATATACACAAATTCTCTGTTAGCATTATATTTCTCTGCGTCCACAGTATTGTGGAGTAGAGTTCAAAATATAATTAAAAATAACGAAATAATAGCAATTAAGAAAACAGAAAGAAATATTAATAAATATATAAAACAGAGTCAAATATGTAGAATAACAACAACGATGCTAGATGAAATATAGTTCAAATATACACACCCAGTTAAAGAAGTAATGACGCCATACACACACATGATGACGACACACCTAATATATATAAACAGATAAATTAATTTTTATTAGATATGAAATATAACCCCAAAAATCTACTCTATAGACCATCACCGGATCAGGGAAATAATATTTATAAATAAATAAGCAAATAAAGTCAATACTGTAACATAAAGTTCGTAGTTGCCGAAGTCAGAAACATACATATAAACAGAATCAAATACATAAAAGAACAAAAAATAACATATGCAATATTTATCTATATAGCCAAATTATAAGAAATAAATCTCGAAGTCAGCAGAATTATAAAAACATATAGAAAAATGAACAACATACATATAAACAGACTCAAATATATAAAAGAATAAAAAATAAAATCTAATAAACATAATTAATACAACGATACCATAACGATCTCAACATACACACACACACATTCAAACCCGCCCACATACACACGCTATGACGTCAGTGATGACGACACACCTAATAGTGTTTTCACACCTAAAGTTAAAACCTGGTTTTAACATTAAAACCATAAACAGTTGATTTAGCGTTCACACTGCAAGTTTAATTAACCCATTACCTGAAAAGAGTGCCATATGGCACTCAAATTATTCTACTATTTAAACGTCTTTAATAACGAATTGAAACGAGCTACATTGTTGTTTTTCATGTACCGTTATTATTTTGTTTGCTGACAATCAAATTGTAAGCTTAGCAACTCAGTCTCTTAGAAGCTGTTGAAGTAATAGCATATTTTATTCAAGGCTCTATTTTTTTTCTCCAAAATACTGCAACATCATGAGCGGTCAGAGGTAACAACTAAATATTTTCTTCATGCGTTAGATATACAACAAATATCATACATTTTTTGCAAGTTAACCATATAAAGTCTTAAAATAATTTAATTGGTTGTAATATGTTTTTGTGCATTTCTTAAAAATTTAGTTTTAAAATTCGAAGTGCTATATGGCACTCTTGGCCAGTACTCTGAACATATGAATGCTTGTATTTTTAGACTGAATCCACAACAAATTCTGGAATATTTGAGAGAAATAGAAAGTGATGAAAATAATGTTGATGAAATTATTATCCAACCACCTTCTCCGGATTACGGATCGGGGGAAGATGATGCCAATGAAGACTCTGCTGGAAATATAATAGATATCCATCATAATCAAATTCAGGATTGTTTGTTTGTTGTTCGCCAAAATGCGGAGAGTTTGGGAGGAGAAGTTATTTATGATAGTGAAAGCAATATAAATAATTTAGATCAGCTTGAACACTTAGTGGGACTGGAATTAGCACTACCAGCGACTGAAATTGGTATTGCTCAATCCGAAAACACGCATGTTGTTGGGAAGAAAAGAAAACATTGGAATATTACTAAGGATGATCGAGGCGATCTAGGTATACCACCTAATTTGCAAAGTTCTAAAACTTCTTTCAAATGGAAATACAATACTGATATCCCAAAAGTTCCAGTATTTCCAGAACCCAACTACGATGACTGCAATAAAACGCCAATTGAGATGTTTTACCAATTCTTCGACGACGATATAATAAATATGATCGTCAGAGAGTCTAACAGTTACGCCCAATTGAAAAATCCGGCTGACATGCAAATAACTGATACTGATATACGAACGTACATTGGTATACTAATAAACAGTGGCTATACCCAACCATCAGAGAGTCGTCTAATGTGGAAAGCTGCTGACGACGTACATAATAAAGCAGTTTCCAATTCGATGTCATTGAACCGATTTAAAACAATTGGCCAATACATTCATTTTGCTTCAAACGATCTGTACAATGCAAATGACAAAATGTGGAAACTGCGTCCGCTAAGTGATAGGCTAAACCGAAACTTTGCCAAGCACTTTCATCCAGAGCAGCATTTATCCTATGATGAATCTATGATTGCTTATTATGGACGTCATGGGTGTAAGCAATTTATAAAGGAAAAACCCCTTCGCTGGGTATAAGGTCTGGTGTCTAAATACTCCTTTGGGATACTGTATTTCGTTTGATGTCTATCGAGGGAAAAACCTAAGATATAATCAAAAAATGGAGGACAAATTTGGAAAATGTGTAACACCCATGCTGTACATGATACGGTCCTTACCGCCAGACGTAAAAACATTGCCATTTTGTTTTTATTTCGACAATTTGTTTACTGGAATTCCAGTACTACATTATTTAAAGTATCACGGTTATAATGGAACGGGAACTATACGCGAAAATAGAATTCCAAAATCGTGCCCTTTACAAGACAAAAAAAATATGAAAAAAAAAACAAAGGGGGTTTTCGGTGTCTCGAAAAATTGAAGGAACGGACATAATTTTTACAAAGTGGGTAGACAACAGTGTCGTATCATTGGCATCCACGTTATATGGCGAAGAACCGAAAGACCTTGCTCAAAGATATTCACGGGAAGAACAACAAAGAGTGAACATTTCACGTCCTGCAGTTGTGTCAGCATATAATCGAAATATGGGTGGAGTTGATCGTATGGATCAAAACGTAGCAAACTACCGCATATCCATTCGAAAGAAAAAGTGGTGGTGATCGATCTTCACGTGGACTATTGATGTGGCTATCCAAAATGCATGGCTATTACATCGGAAGTCCCAAAATAGTATGTCGCAATTAGATTTTCGTCGACATTTAGTTCAACATCTATTGAAAACTTGCGGCGATAAATCTAGGTCCGAATTCACTACTCGTCGATTTGGTCATATTGCTAATGCAAATTGCCGCTATGATGGCATAGCTCATTATGTTCAGCCATGTAATCGCCGACACTGTGCATTAGACGACTGCAAAAGTCAAAGCAGAGCAGAATGTAAAAAATGCAACGTCGCACGGTGGCTGAAAATCGTTTTTCATTGGCCAAAAGTCTTTTTTTTTTTGTCACCGATTTTTTAAATTTTTACGCCCTTTTGCAGCTAATATATCCAGATTAAGGTAGCCAAAAAATTAGGTTAAACTATTGATAATTGTGAGCGTGGCATGCTGTCAAACTCAACGGTTTTTTTAATTTCAGAAAAAGGCGTTTTTCTTTTGTTTTTTATAAAAAATAAATGGTTACTACTCGCAAACTATCATCGATAATGGCCTGTGGTCTTTTTTATAATGTTGGTAGGATTATAGTCTTTAGTTTTTGTAAGTGGTCAGAGCTCTAGCGTTTAATATTAAGGGCGTTACGGAATATTTATGAAACTACTATATTTTTCTCAAATTTAAACTTTAGTGGAATAGAACTTCTAGGGAACAAAAGGGAACAAGAAATGTATACCACCCGGAGAAAGGTGAAAGTGTCCTCTGTACCGCTATATATACTTTTGCACCCGTGACGAGCCGTGTGTAGAACACTTTTTTCATTTTAATGAAATTACTCCAAAGTACTCGTATACAATGGTGTATATAATTTTCACTTTTTTGCCTAAAAGTTTATGTTTTTTACTTTAGACTACGTAAAACTAAAAAAATTAAATATAATACCTGCGAAAGAGTTTAATGGCTTTGTTTTGATCAGCCAAAGATTGGTAATAAAATTATCACAAATTATCACAAAATTCTACAGTAAACATATGATCTGTTTCTAAATTTACCTGTTATCAAATGTTAGGGTCAACCAAAGTCATAAGCAATTTTATAACAATAATCGGGACATTAAACCACTAAAAATAAAAAAACAACCCAACAACAACAACAAATATTGGCGAGATACTAATCAGTTTTACCTGATATTAAGGTCTGGACAACATGTGCAGTTTTGTGCAATTTAAGCACTACCTGCTATGAAATTAAAGATCAATGTGTGAATAACATGTATCTAAAAATTTATAAAACTACGGATTCGATAAGGGATTACTCAGTAATAAGCAATACAGTACAACCAACCCCAATTAAACCAAGTCCTGACAAAATCATTAGGTAATACCGATGCATATGAATTTGGATTATCACCACTACATGCAAGAATAGGACTTATGGAACACATACTAAAAATTAGTTATGATTTGGATTTCGGGTCTTCAGGATCAATAAGAAACAACGAAACCAACAAAGAGTTAAGAAGTTCGAAAAAGAAACATGTTCAAGATGAATATCGCAAATTTGGATTGATTATAGATCAGCCAAAACAAGGGTCAGGCAATACAAATGATGGCAATACCGCAAGAAGATTCTTTTCAGATCCAGAAACAGCATCTGAAATAACAGAAGTGGATTTAAACCTTATTTTTAGATTTAAAATAATCCTAGAAGTACTTGCGTGCAATGAAGAAATTGACTCTAGAAAATTTGGAGATTATGCAAAGGAAACTGCAAAAATATATACAACCAACTACCCATGGAGAAATATTTCTGCAACAGTTCACAAAATCCTTTATCATGGAGAAGATGTCATTAAATATCATTTGGTGCCACTTGGAGATCTATCAGAGGAGGCTCAGGAGAAAAGGAACAAGGATTACAATACCAGAAAACTTTCACGAAATTCAACAAATGAAGATCTATTTAATATTATTGCCAACGTCAGATCGTTTATCTCCAGTATTCGAAATCAATGGAAAGTGGAACATCGGGATTTAGATGAAGAAGCCAAAAAACTACTAAAGAACAGAGATAGCACAGAACAAAATGTGGAATATTTGCAATCAATATTTGAGTCAAATGAATAATAATTATAATTGCCTTTCATTGTTATTTAAGTACGAAAAACATAGTATTAGTAAAAAATAATAATAAACGAACCTACCATTGTTACAAATGCTATTAAAATTTATTGCAGTTTTTATTTTTAAAATGTTTTTAAAATTATCAAATTTGACAGCAAAAAATAATAAATTTTTCTGTAGTAATAGCAATATTTTTTGATAATATTATTAACGTGTTTTTTAAGTGTAACTATTCTTTGAGTGTAAACAAATTTGCAAATTTGTCAGCAACAAATTTTCAATTTTTCTGTAATAGCAAAATCTCCAGTTGATTTTACTATTTTTTTTAGTGTAAAATTTTTTTAAGTATAATATTAAAAAAATTCCATTATTACAAAAAATATTTATAATTATTATTAATTTCCAAATATTAAAGTTTTTAATAAATAAAAAAATAATAAACCCATATTTCACTCTAAAAGTTAAAAAAATTCAAAAGTTCAACTTTGACCTAGAATTCCTTAAAAAGTCCTCAATCAATTTTAATGTAATTTAAACTGAGTCAAGCTGAACTAAATATCTATCCAATAAAATAAAAATTACTTCAATATTTTGATCGGTTCAAAAGTTACAGAATTTTGGCCAATGAAAAACGATTTTCAGCCACTGTGCGTCGGCTTATGCATAAATTGTTTCATCCCATATCACACTGAAAGAGTTCGACTGTAGATGATAATTCTTCGTCATTTGAAAAAAAACCTGTATATTTATGGAAAATCCTTTTTATTTATGTTTATGTACCTAAAGTTTAATAAAATTGAATTAAAAAATAATATACTTAACCTTTTCTAAATTAGACACTTAGATAACAAACTGTTTGCGTATTAAACATAATAAGTCATTGTTCTGGACAAGAGTGCCATATGGCACTGGCTCCTGGATTGGTCCACGGGGGTCCTACAAGTAAGGTAGTGGAAAAATTGAATTTAGAGCATACAATATACTATATCTACCAAGTTTGAAGAAAATTGATGCACAGGGGGCCCGTGTCCACTAATGGGTTAAATCAGGTCTTAACGAACAGTTTGTACAAAATGAAATAAATTTGTCGTAGAAATAAGTGTATTTGTTGTATTACTTTTTACTAATTTGTTTAACACTTATTTGACAAACTGTAGAACAGCTGCTTTTGTGTATATAAAAAGTAAGATATTTTATCAATGCGATCTAAAATAGAAACTATTTTATACTTTGTAAATCAATATTTCAAAATTATGGAGCTACATTTGCAAAGTTAAGAAGTGCTTGGCAATCAAATTAATATATATAAAAAACGTAAAAAGATTCCCAAAGAAAAAATGCGCATGTGTTTAACTCAGCAATGGATAATTTTACAATTGCTAATGGAATCTCGAAATGTGTTGACTCTGGTAAGTGCGCTTAAATGAAGCATTCAATGGTTTTTTGCTACATTTATATTATATAAATTTCTTTAGGATCGAACTGGGACTTTTTGGGAAACTGAGTGCAATGAAAACGGCGACAATTATTTTAAAATGCATATGCGACTAAAACGAACCAGCTTTGATAAATTACACTGGTGTCATAAGTCTACGCTCTTAAACCATGACAGATTATTAGTGCAAAAATTCTTAAAATTTTTTTTTAAATAACAATACATGTTCAAAATTTGCAATTGTTTATTAATTTTAAGTTTTTGGCGGATTTTTTGAGTTTTATGTGATGGAGGAAAAAAGAAGAGAAATAAAGCAGAGGAAAGAAAAATAATTTTAAAACTTTGGAAAGATGGTCAAAATTAGACAAATAGAAAGAACTATTGGAAGGCCATGGACATCAGTTCGAACAGTAATACAAAACTTTGAAAAAACGGGTATAATTCTAAGCCAAGATCTGGTCGTCCATGTAAACTAACAGATAGAGAGTCTCGAAGCATAATGGCCCTTATAAAGCATAATCCAAGAACAACAGCGTCCCAAATAAAACTTGATATTGACCAAAAGTTTAAAAAAACAATTAGTGAGTCCACAGCTAGAAGAATTTTCAGAAAAAATGGCTACCATGGTCGTATTGCCCGAAAGAAACCCTAAATATCGCTGGTCAACAGAAGAAAACGCATAGAATTTGCCAACAAATACGTAAACATGCCTCCAGAATTTTGGAAAAAAGTATTTTTTCTGACGAAAGCAAATTTTGTATTTTTGGAATAAAGGGAAGACAAATAGTATGGAGGAAAATAGGAACTGCTCTCAATAAAGAAAATTTGCTGCCAACCGTAAAGCATGGTGGAGGAGGAGTCATGATGTGGGGATGTATGGCCGCAGGAGGAGTAGGCAGATTTGAATTTATAGAATAAACAATGGACAGATTTGCCTACTTGGACATTCTAAAGAAGAATATGAAACAGAGTGCTGAAAAATTGGGGTTGTCTACCGATTTTTACTTTCAACATGACAGCGATCCAAAGCACACCTCTGAAGTCGTTAAGCTTTGGTTATTGTACAATGCACCGAAGATGCTGCCAACGCCCCCCCAATCTCCGGATATGAACCCAATAGAGCACCTATGGACAGTACTGGACAGAAAGATCCGTCAGAGTACAATAACAAGCAAAACAATTCTAAAGGAAGTAATCAAGGAAGAGTGGGAAAAGATTTCGCCTGCGGAAACTACGCAATGCAGAATAGATTAAGAGAGGTTCTCAAACGTCGAGGCTATCCAACCTCGTACTGATTTTTTATTTATACTTATTTAAATTTAATGTTTTATTTTATGAGCGTAGACTTTTGGCGCATAAGATTTTGAACTGATAATTGTTTTTTGTTGTTTTTATATAAAATATGACTTAAGTGGAGAAAAAAGTCTATCTATACTAAAGTGCCTGAATTTAAATATTTAGTTTAATAAAAGATTTTAACTCAATATGCCGCTTTATGTTTTTTTTTCTAATGTTTTTAAATGAAACACTTTAAGAGCGTAGACTTATGACACCTAGTGTATGTTCCTTACTAAAAGCATTAGAGAAAAACGACACTAATTTTCGGAAATCTATTAGTTTGGAGAAACGCATAGCTATTGCCCTGTACGTTTTGGCCTCATCTGCCGAGTATCGTACTATTGCAACAATTTTTGGAGTTGGGACATCTACTGTTTGTGAAATTGTGCTTGAGTTTTGTAAAGAAGTTTGGAGAGTACTTCGTCCACTTAATATGAACTATTTTCCGCTTGATAGGGAGAGGATTATACGTTCTGTAAATGGTTTCATGCAACTCGGATTTCCGCAGTGCTTAGGAGCGATTGGTAGTATTGTAATTTTATGCATATAATTATCTGAACTAAACATTTTTTTGTCGCCAGATGGATGTCATATCGAAGTTCATCCTAAAGGTGAACATGCCTCCGATTATTTTAATTATAAAGGCTGCTATTCTGTTGTGCTTTTCGCATTAGTTGATGCAAAGTATGTTGGTATACATTATATTTATGTACATACATAATTATATTTATAATAAAACTATTGTATTTTTTTTAGTTATAATTTTATGTACATAAATGTAGGAAGTCCTGGAAGGTGTAATGATTCCATCATATATGAAAACTCGACTTTAAAGCAACAACTGCAGAATACACCACTTTTACAAGAGATGAGCGCACCAATCGGCTCAGTGAATTTCGATTTCGATTGTCGACTACAGTAATGAAACCGTATCCTTTTCGTACTGATAAAACGGAAAGTCAAAAGCAATTTAATTATGCTTTATCGAAAAGTCGGAGAGTAGTTGAAAATGCTTTTGGGCATCTAAAGGGCAGGTATTGTATTTAAAATTTTTAAGACTTGCGTTAAAAAAATACTATTAGATTCCGGCGCATTGGAAAAGGCGTTGATAATCAGATCAGTAATGTCAACAAAATTGTTAAGGCGTGTTGCATACTTCATAATTTCCTTATAAAGGAAAACCACTTGGGTGGTTGGTATTCACTCTTCAACCACAGAAAGAAGGCAAGGCCCCATTCGCGACAATAATAGAGAAGGTAAACAAATACGAGAAGCATTTTGTGTACACTTTTGTAAGTTCTTTTTATTTATTTATTATTCGTCTAACAAATACAAAAATAAACACACAAATTCTTAGATAACTTTTAACATAAATATTAGCAAAAACAATTTGAAAAGAAAATAAAAAAATTAACGATTTTAAATTTCACCGTATAAAAAATTAAAAAAAAAATAAAAAAGTAAATCCATTATTTAAAAAGAATTAAAAAACTTATATATTCTAGAAAATAATCAGGCATGTCACAGGGTTCGATTCCCTTCGGAAAAGGAATTCAATCCATATTTTGGTTCTTCAAAAAAGGAAAAACCAAAAGATTGTTCGGAATGAAACCATTTTTAAATAAAATAAAATTTTCGAGTTTTCGAACGGAATCGAACTCTACTACATGGCTGAATATCTCAATTTATGGATTTTTTGGAGCGCTAGTTTTCAAAAAATCTAAAATTCCACTAGTCAGTCTATCCGTACTATTCTTTATTTCTTAAAATATTTGTAGCTTCTCTTTTTCAATGGCCAACATTTCTTCCGTACACTTTTTGTCCTCTGCCATTGCATTTTCAAATGACTTTCCAAATTTTTCAAACATCTCTAACAATTTTTTGTTTTTAGCCCAGCGAGAGGATGATGCTGGTTCGGCAGCCGATATCAGTGGTGACCTGTCTGGAGATGAAGTGGGTGGCGATTGAGGCTGCAGTGGCAAAGGTACTTCAGTTATCGTAGCCTCCGATAAACTCTCACTCATTTCTACATCTTCAACTTGCAAGTCTTATATCAGAATAAAAAAAAATTATATGTGTTTTAAAACAAAACTATTTTTTGTAGTTTATTACCTAATATACTGTCCTCTAACATCACTTCAGCGTTGTTAATAGGGTGGGAACCAATTATCCTATTTACTCTGTCATAAAGTAGCCAATTAGAGGGAGACCCACCAGAAGGACCGATATAGGATTTGCATTTTCTATAGAACCATTATTTTTTAGTCATATATGTACATACATATCAAGTGCTTACCGAAATTTTACAGTTAGGTTAGTAATTTTGGCTTTCACTTCCTCTGGAGAAATCTCGATTCCATTCTTAGCCAGCTCAGCAGCCATTTCTTTATATATGTGGGAGTTCTTCCTTTTTCCGCGTATTTCATCTATTTTCTCCTCCCACAACTAGATAAAAATATTTTCATTATGCTCTGTCCAAAAGCTTCTTTTTCTTTTGCATTTTTGAATTCTTTTTGCTGCTGCATCCATTATTTTTGAATTTAAATTATTTCAATACGTTTTTCTTTTTAGTTTTACTAACTGGCATTTGACATTATCATCTGTTTTACATTTTTAAACTGGGCAGCACTGAATTTAGTACAGCGAAAACAAGGTTGTATTTCATAAAACCTACTTAAAACCAATTCCAAAAAGGTTTTAAGATGGTTTCACCAAAATTATTTTGTATGGTAAAACCAGGTGTTAATGATTGGTTTAACGTTTCGGTTAAAACCATGTCAGTGTGAAAACACTATAAAATAATCAGATATACACACAGTCTCTGCCAACAAAATATTTCTCTGCCACGATACCAACAGCAACATACCCAGCAACATAAACACTAACACAACACGGTCTAGCAAACGAACATACACACATACAACCTATATAGCACAGGCAAGCAAACCAAGATACACACACACATTCAAACACACGCTATGACGTCAGTGATGAAGACACACCCAAAATAATCAGATATACACAAATTCTCTGCCAACAAAAATATTCTCTGCCTCCATTCCAACAGCAACACACCAAACAACATAAACACACACCCCCGCTATGACATCAGTGATGACGACACACCTAAAATAATCAGGACTCTGCTCTCCTCTACACCACTTTTACCACCTTAACTTAATTTTTTTCACTATCTTATATCTTCTTTTTCCCTCTTTCCTCCGGTTAACACAAAGCGATCATAATTGCTGTTAACTCAATAGTACAAATTTAAAATTAAAAACAAAAAATAATAATAATAAACAACAATACAAAAAACATAATTTACTAAAAATTACAAAATGATATAGCAAAACCTTTAGATATGATTACAATAAATTTAGTCATTCAACTTTAGAAGTATGTATTTGCAATAAGCGCAGCCATTTACCATTAGTTATGTTGTGATAATGAATAACACTCCTTTAATACATTGTATTATTTTATTATACAATCCTGTAATATATTTTTAGCACATACCTAATTATACATATGTATTTTAGTTTTAAGCTTTTTCCTCAATAAAAGACTGATGAATATAAAACATGGTGTCAGATGAGTGCAGTTGAGAATCCACGTGCAAAAATAAAACTTAAAAAATTTTTGAAATCCCATCTAGTAATAAAAAAGTGAAAAAAGTTTTAATTAAAGAATAACAAATAAAAATATATTAAAATCTTAAAAGAAAAAAATGACGTCGCCAACTACTTTTAAAGAAAGTGAGGTTAAGGAACCTCTATCTTTCTCCACTGCAATGGAGCCGCTTAAAACTAATGCCCAGAATTTAGCTGCGGAATGGGAAGACTGGAGCCGAAAATTTAAAATTTTTATGCGAGCATCTGCGTTGTAAAGTCCACCGGAGTCGCGAAAAAAGCGTTGCTATTGCACCAAATGGGTGGCTCAGCATTACAAATAGTAAACGCATTCGATATTGATATCGATACAATAACGTACAATAATTTTTTGGGATACACTGGGAAACTATTTTGTGCCGCAAAAATACGGCCATGGAATGTCACATGTTTTTTACACGAAAACAAGAACATGGTGAAACCATCCTGCAGTATGCAACAGCACTCCAAAGTTGAAGCAACACTTATGAATTTGGTGCTATTTGTGAAGGGCTGGTTAAAGTTGTTTTTATTTGTGGCTTGTCCCAGAATTTTTTAAAAATAAAAGAGAAACTTCTTGGAGAAGGAGACTTAAAGTGGGATAAGGCCTTGGAAATAGCCAAAGGAATGGAGGCAGCCCAGAAAATGCTACGACAGCTGAGCAAGTTTCTCATATCAACAACTCAAGTATAAGCAGTTTAAGAAAAAATTAGAACAACAACAAAACTAATAACAACGATAAAAATAAAACAAGTCAACAAGGCAAATGCACCAGATGTGGTCAAAATCACAAAAACAGAAGGTGTCCAGCAGATGGAGTAAAATGTTACAAGTGTGAAAAGTTAAATCATTTTGAAAAAATGTGTTTTTAAGGAGCAACAAAAATAAC
This sequence comes from Gymnocheta viridis, assembly GCA_956483585.1. NCBI lineage: Eukaryota > Metazoa > Arthropoda > Insecta > Diptera > Tachinidae > Gymnocheta > Gymnocheta viridis. The sequence continues at coordinate 29,905,503 of OY101443.1, forward strand.
AGCAAACGTAGCAACACCAACAACTATAACAGCAACAAATATGTAAGAGAATGGAGCATTGAAGCGACAATAAACAACAAGGTGATCCAGTTTCAGGTGGATACTGGCGATCAAGCTAATCTGTTATCCAGAAAAACTATAATGTGCTGTTTCTAGAATCCAATCGACTTGAGTAAAAAATATGTATGGAAACCACTCGAATAACTGAGTGGTTTTCATACAAATTGTTCACTCAATTCGATTGCTTGGATTCTAGAAACAGCACATAAGTATGCTGAAAATACGTAAGATTAATAAACAATTTTGTAGTAATATACTAACGTTTAGTGGGGAAAAACTCCCTGTATTAGGCTCTGTATATTTAAATGTTAACCATAAAAATGTTAATTATTGTACAAACTTTTTCGTATTGAACATGGACTGTAGAAATGTTATTGGCATTAACCTATCCATTCAAATGAATCTAGTTAGAACCATAAATTACTTAAAAATAAAATCAGTTTGGAACAGTACGAAGAAGTTTTTAATGGTCTAGGTCAACTTAAGAAAGAATGTAATTTAAAAGTAGTCGAAAATAGCGAACCTATAGTGGAACCACCATGTCGTGTCCCAATGAGACTTTTAGAGCCATTAAAAAAGGAGTTAAGTAGAATGGAAGGATTAAACGTAATTGTTAAAGAAAATGAGCCTACTGAGTGGGTAAACTCAATAGTTATAGTTACAAAACCTAACGGTAGTCTTCGGACATGTCTCGATCCTAGAAATTTAAGCAAAGTGATAGTAAGGCCAAGATTTAATTTCCCGAACATTGACGAATGTCGCTCTAAATTGACCAATTCAAAATATTTTAGCAGTCTTGATGCAAACTCCGGATTTTGGATGATACCTTTAGATAAGGCATCATCTAAATTGTGTACTTTTAACACACCTTTCGGGAGATATCGATTTAGGCATTTACCATTTGGTATTAACGCTGCCCCAGAAACATTCCATTCGAAATGGTAACGTTATTTGGCGACATAGATGGACTGATCATATATATGGACAATTTTTTGATTCGTGCTGAAAGCATGGAGGTACATGATAGGAAAAGTCGAAAATTTTTAAAAAGGAAATAAAATTTATAAGACATGTTTTCAATAGTGATGGCGACAAGCCGAATGCAGATAAGGTAAGAGCAATTTTGGAGTTGCCAGTACCAACGGACGTTACCGGGCTACAAAGATTCTTAGGAATGGTGAACTATTTGGGTTCATTTATAAAAAAATTATCGGCTAAAACAAAACATTTGAGGGAACTTTTCAAGAAAGAGGCTTTATGGCAATGGAATTATGAACAGAACCAAGAATTTTTAAATTTAAAAAAGGAATTAAAAAATTCACCAGTGCTAGTTTATTTTGACTCAAATGATGGAAGTTAATCGATCGAAACAAAACATTTATTGTTTTGTTACTCGACCGTCGTTCTTACAGTCGAAGTGTAAATAAAACACTTTTCAAATCTCTGTGATCTCAATTGAAAATAAAACATTTTGAAATTCTTATAAAGATGAAAAATCCTAAAACATTCATCAACCAGAAATATATTTTTTCCTTGATTTTTACTTTGTGTACACATTTCCACATATAAAATACATTAAAACTTATACATTGTGTACCAAAAGAAAAAAGAGACAATATTGTTACTTTAACTGCACACATACATATTTAATTATTCATAACGTAGTTTTGTATTCACAATTAAGGATAAAGAACGATAAAAGGTTTATTTTTCAAAAGTATCCAATATGTTATCAGATAGGATTTTGTACACTGATCAAATAATTATATAATGAATTCAGTAAGTTGATGACGTTTTTATTTGATATAATAATAATACCAAAAATAAAAATAATTTGACGGTATAAGAAAAAAATTTATATTACAAAACATAACAACATATTTTAGTTCATTATTTTAATTTAGTTATTTCTTTGAAAGTCGTATGATGTACGTATGTATGTATGTAAAATAGTGGTATTCTGGTAGTTGTCTTTTTAAATTTTTTTTGTTTTCCATTTAATTATCTGTATTGCGGTTGGACCAGACGATAAAGGTTTTGGTTCAATATAATCTGTATATTTCTGATATATGTAGAATCGCAATCGATTTTAACCTCAATTGATTTAAAAAATATGAATTCGGACATTTATATTCAGCCTGCTAAGAAAACAAATGGATTTAATTAAAAACATTTTTTATTTAAATCTTCTTCTGCGTTTACTATGTAAGACAGAGAACTAAATATGAAAAATTACGATCAAATCGCAAACAGAAAGCTTTTTGTTTTCAAATCGGCTTATTTTCGTAATATATTGTCATTAAATTGCGTCCAATTACGTAGTGTGTGCTATCTAGAGCTGCAAAACTATCGATGGTACTATCGATAGTTTGGTTTTAAGTGGACTATCGATGGTTTTTATCCGATAGCGATACTATACCAATAAGATGGCTCTGTTGGGGGCTTTGTAATATTAAAAAGAACGACTAAAATAAATTTTAAAATAAAGTTTAGATTTTTTTCATCATCAGATAAGGCCATTTCAATACCAAAACCAAATTAAATAAGAATACAAATATTTTTTACTAAGTGTTTTGATACATAACGAAATATTGCGGCGGGTAGAAGCGGACGACTACTCAACGGCTTCCGCTTTCTGCTTACAGATCACTTGCAACGCTAAATTGTTTGTAGGTAGAATACATAGTTCATAAACTAAAAAAGTTACATTAATAATTTGTATTTCCTTAGTTAAAAAAAATTAAGGTAAAAAATTAAAACGTGTGAAAAATTAACGGTAGAAAAATTATATGATAACTGAAAATGATCAACTAAATTATTACCAAAAATACAAAATTATGAATTTGAAAATAAATCAAGATATAAAGGTCTATAAGCCACTATCTAAAAAAATATATTAATATTCCTATTATGTACTCATTACTTACATAATCTCTTCTAGTATTTGCGAAAGTAAAAGCTTTTTTTATATATATTTTTTATTAGTATTCAAAATACTTTAAATATTCAAAAATATTACATAAATTCATATTACATTAGTTATAAGTTCTATATAAATAAATTGTATCTTACTACATTTGTACATTTTTTTCTAAATACATTGTAATTTCTTTCAAGTTTCGTATTGTTTGGTAAATCATTGAACAGTTTAAAGCCTTTATAAAAAAGGGATCTTTGCATATGTGTTGTCATTACTCTTTGGATTCGAAAATCTTCAGTATTTCTTAGTGCATATGGTTGTACTTCTCCAACATATTTAATTTGATCGCATAGATATTCTGGGGCGTCACCTTGTTTCATTTTTTTAATAAAAATTAAAGTGTTGAATTTCAGTCTTTGATTTATATTTAACCATTTTAGTTCTCTAAGCATTTCGTTGATGTGTTTATATCGATTGCATTTTAGTATAACCCTCATTGCTTTGTTTTGTAGTTTTTGCATTCTTTCTACCTGACTATCATTACAGCAAGCATTGTCGATCCGTATTCAAAATGTGGTTTAATTATTGTATTATAAATATTTATTGCAGTTGTTTTTGATATTTTATTTCGTATTCTTTTAAAAAATCCGATTTTTCCCCAATTTTTTTACAAGTATAGTCTATGTGTTCTTTAAATTTTAAGTCTTTATCTATTATAAATCCGAGATATTTTATGTGTTCAACCTTTTCTATTATTTTATCGTTAATTTTAAATATTGCTTCAGTGTTCATATTTATTTCAATTATTTTTGTTTTATTTTCGTTTAGTTTTAATTTATTCATTTTTAACCAGGTATTATTTGATCTGCAACTTTCATCATCATCTCCTTCCGTGTATTTAACTTCTATCTAATACCTTTGGCATATCATTAATATATATAATAAATAAAAGAGCTCCCAAAATTGAGCCTTGTGGTACACCGAAATCATTTTCAATTTCATTTGACAAAACATTATTAACTTTAGTTATTTGCTTCCTATTTTTTAAATACGACTCGAACCAATTTAATTCCGTACCTTGTATTCCATACATATAGAGTTTTTTCACCATAATTTGTCTGTCGATTGTTTCAAAGGCTCGTTTAAAATCTAAAAAAATTGACATCACTTTTTTTGTTTTTTCTATATTTTTCCATTTACTTATTACATAATTTACAGTCGTTTCACATGAGTATTTTTTACGAAATCCTGATTGTTACTTTGACAATATAGAGTTTTCTTCAATATATTTTTCTAATTGTTCTTCGACATCTTTTTCCAAAATTTTTTCACAGGTTTTTAATGTGTTTATTGGCCGGTATTCTTCGCATTTATTTGTTTTTGTCACTTTTTCAATTGGTGTTATCATAGTTACTTTCCAATTTTCAGGGAATTCACCTGTCTCTAACGATTTATTTATAATTTTTAATATTGATTCTCCTGTTACGTTCCAGTTATCAAGAATGATTTTATAAGATATTTTATCACAGTCAGTTTTATTTTTAATATGTATAATTATATTCTTAAGTTCTAAAATGTTTATTGCACGGAATTTGAATTGTTGGTTTATCACAGTTATTTGGTTTTCATATTGCTCATATTCTATGGAGTCTCTTATTACTTTAATACTATCTACAAAATAATTATTGAATTGACTAGCAATTTCTATATTATCCTTATATTCTACTTGGTTAAATATCACAGTTTTTTCACATGATGGTTTTTTTAGTTACTAGATCTTTGATCTCTCTCCACATTTGTTTTTGATCACACGCATTGTTAATTTTATTATTAATGTATTTATTTTTTTCGTTTTCGATTTTCACTTTATATAAATTTCTTATTGTTTTGTAATTGGTCCATGCCTGATTTGTATTTTCCAATTTTGCTGTTTGGTATTTAATTATTTTATCCTTTTTCATTAAACGTAATTCACTATTAAACCACCGATTTACATTGCTTTTTCCCCGTATAATTCTTTTTTTTAGTAAATTTTTGTATAGTTTCTTTAAAGCAATTATCAAATAAGGTTACATTTTCATTAATGTTTTCATTTTCATTGTATACCATATTTTTACTTAACTCTGTGTTAAATGTCTCTTTATTGTACTTAAAAATTTCTAATTCTTGGTTGTCTATGTTGGTATAATATTTTTTTTCAGTTTTTAATTAAAATATTTATCATTTCATGATCTGCTATTTTATTTGTAGTGCTGTTGTTTACTGATATATTACAATTATTTGTTATAACAAAGTCAATTATTATTCTAGAATTTTTTGAAACTCTAGTATATTCACTAACTAATTGTCTAAGACCATTATCATTTAGTATACATTCAAGTTGATTTTTATGTGTCGAATTTTTAGACCAATCAATATTAAAATCTCCTGTTATTAAAATATCACAGTTAAAATCACTTATTTCATCTAAAACTTCTTCAAAACTTTTACAAAACTCCGACTTTCCATAACTAGGCGATCTGTATATTGCAGCAATTATTATTTGATTGTCTTCACATGTGGCTTTACATACTAAAATCCAGTATTTAACACCTTCTATCTTTTCAATAATTTTAGTTAGTTTCCATATCTTTTTAAAATAAATAATGACTCCACCAGTTCTTGTAGAAGTAGAAAGCGACATAATATGATCATACCCTTGTAATATAATTTCATTTTCTTCTGTGTCTTTTGTAATGTGGGTCTCCGAAAGTATAAATAAGTCCGGGTTTTCTTTAGATGCAATGACTTCCACTTGATTATAATTATTTACCAATCCTTGTACATTTGTGTATATAGCACGTATATTCTTTGATTGTTAAACTGATAAGCCAATTCTTCTCATTTTTAAATTCAATTTATTCTGATAAACGGGGCATTCTCTACTGTTTGTAAAATGGGTTTCATCTAAATCCATATTTAGTTTATTGTTCATTTTCATGCAATTTATACATTTCATTATCTGCTCCGTATTTTTGCATTCTTTTGTTTTATGTTGTCCATGACATCTCAAGCATATTTCCTGATTTTTGCATTCTTGATATGGTTATATCCTCTACACTTAAGGCACTGCGTAACATCTGTTCCATCGAACACTCTACATCTTTCCCATCCTATATTTACTTTCCTTGCTTCTATCATTTTCGTATGTTTCGTTATCGACTGCCACTTTTACATTATAGATTGTTTTATTATTTCTTTTGATTTGATATTTTTCTATTATTTTAAGTTCTGCATTAGAGATATTTGGGTTCTGCTTTTTTAGTTTCTCAATTATTTCCTCCTCTTCATGTACAAAAGTCACATCCGTAATTTTAACTCTTAATTCAATTGGGTTGGGCACCTTAATTTCATATCCTTCTGTTAACTCGTTTTCTATTGCACTTTTTATTTTCTCTCTTTCTTCACTATTCTCACTTTGGATTACAACCGTTCCATTTCTTCTATTTTCTACGCCAGTAATTTTTAAAGTAACTGGATCAACTTTATCAGTTAGTGCTTCCCTTGTTTTTTCTACCCTTTGTTTCTCCTTTGGTTTTACAATTAAGGGCACCTGTTTGTTAGCATCTGGTAACACTGTTTTTTAACCGACTCTGCATATGTTTGTTTTTTGTTGGTTTCTTTTAATACCTTCTTTATTTCGTTACATATATTTTTGTTCTTTTATTCTATTGACTTGCACATTTCTTTATTGTTGTTTTCAAAATCATTTACATTAATATATAATTTTTTAACTTCTTCCACATTTTTTTCACATGATTTTTGAACAGTATCCATTTTTTTAACCTTTTTTCGTATCTTTTTTCTATTGCCTCTAACAATTGTTTTATTTCCCTCTCGTTTTGTTTTAATGATGATGAAAATTCGTGTTTATAATCTACAAGGTTTTGTTTGTTTTTATGTACATCTTCTTGTATATCTTTTAGGATCATATCGACATTGTGAATTTACTGGATACAATCCTCGCATACAAAACGTAAAAAATTGCTTTCTTGCAAAGTTTTTTGGGAATACTGATCAATACCGGAACACTTCATAGAACTGTGATATGTTTTTTTACACACCCCCTCACATTGAATACCCACGAATGGATGACTTGCATTTACTGCACTCAGCAATGACTGAGCGCTTTTATTGTTTATTATTATAAAAACGTTTGTTTTTATAAAAACTTTATTTTCCACTAATTATAATTAGTATTTTTTATGGTTTTTAATAGTCCTGTCTATTTTTTTAAAACCAATTATTATTTTATTTTATTATTTTTATAGAGCTTTAGTTTTTACACTTCTTTACATATGGCGTTGCAAAACACTTTTTATTTCTATTTTTTAATATCCGATTTCTTTTTTAAAGATTTTGAAATTTATCTTATGCCAACTTACATAGCGTCTATACCAGCCATTTTTTTGTTATGACAAAAGTCAAAGTTGATATAAACAATTAAATTGCTTTTGTCAGCTCATTTTTGTATATGAAGTTTGACATTCGGTATGAAAAAAAATTGTCTCGTCTAGACGCTATGTTAAGACCGGTTAACTACAATAGCTTAGACAATAAATAACGTATCTAGACAATAAATAACGTATCTTTTTCCTTTTTATATTATAAAACATGATTTTCTAAACGATAGAAAAAATATTGCAAAATTGCAATTTTTGTTGCAGCAATTCTTGAATATATGGGAGTGTTGAAATAGAAATATATTCATTTTGTATTCCTCTATTGCTCTTTCTCACTAAAAAATAATAAATTGCTGCAACAAAAATTGCAAGTCTGGACCGGGACTAAACGGTAAATTAATGACAATATAAAAATTTCTTTTGCTTTTTATTTATTTTTAATTTAGTTTTTGTATGTATCTATATTAAAACGATTTATTTTGGCTCAAGTTAAAACCCGAGTTTACCCAATTTATATTATTTATTCTAATTTTTTTATTTCATTTTTATTAGAATATTTTTTGGATAAATTCATTATTGCATGATTTAATATTGAATAAAAAACAGCAAAATTATAGAGTAAAAAAACTTATAAAATATCATTACCATTGTGAAAATTAAACTTTTATTAAAATGTATTTTGTATTTGGAATAAAAATTTAAAATGCATTTGTATTTTGAATAAAAGTATTGCAAATACATACTTTCCACAAATTTTTATTTAGCTTCTAGATTGCATCATCCAAGTGAATAATTTAATGTGGGCTTAATTAAAATGTATTCTAAGAATAGTTTGCAATCAAATATTTTTCAAACAATCAGTTCCTATCGTATACATACATATGAAATTTGGATTTTTAGATCGGAATTTTTGGGGAAAATTTCCAAAACATTTGTAAAGCGTAGCGATAATAGTTCGCGTAAAATATTACGAAAATAAGCTGAATTATGGGTTGGATTTGAGAGCAAAAAGCTTTCTGTTTGCGTAATTTTCATATTTAGATCTCTGTCTTACTTAGTAAACGCAGAAGAAGATTTAAATAAAAAATGTTTTTAATTAAATCCATCTGTTTTCTTAGCAGACTGAATATGAATTACCGAATTCGTATTTTTTAAATCAATTGTGGTTGAAATTCCATTGTGTTTCTATATTAGAAATATACAGGTTATATTGAACCAAAACCTTTATCGTCTGGTTCAACCGCGATACAGATAAGTAAATGGAAAAGTTAACAAAATTTTAAAAACACAACTATCAGAATACCACTAGTTTACATACATACGTACATCATACGAGTTTCAAAGAAAAAATTAAATTAAAATAATGAATTAAAATATGTTGTTATATTTTATAATTTAAACATTTTTCTTACACCGCCAAGTTATTTTTATTTTTGGTGTTATTATTATATCAAATAAAAACGTCGACAACTTACTGAATTCATTATATAATTATTTGATTACTGTACAAAATCCGATCTGATAACATATTGGATATTTTTGAAAAATAAACCTTTTATCGTTCATAAAATTGGAAAAAACGCAAAAATTAAAAAAAAATATATCATAAATGAGATTGTGTCCTGGTTTTTTAACTAAATTGTGGAACAAACTTTTTCAAATAAAAAGTAAAAGTAATAAAAACTACTAAAATGAGCTAATAAGAGGATGTTAATATTTTTATAATGCACCCCAGGCAAGAAAGTGTTACAAATATGTTATGGAAATAAATAATTTATGGTTGACTTCATAAACGCAGTTTGCAAAGCAACACTAGAATGCCTTATAAACTCAAGCTTCCATTGTTGCTTTGCAAGCTGTGTTTATGAAATCAGCCTATACCTACTATGATATAGAGATTAGAACCAATAATGCGTGATTTGATTAATTTTTAGTTTCCATCACGTGAGGGTGCGTCCGTGAGACGGTGAGTGGCAATTTTTTTTGCTTTAATGTAATTTTTTCCATTTAAATTATTTTTAAAATTTTTTTTTTCGTATTTCATTGGCGTGAATTTTCATGATTGTGACTTCTTTAGATTCTTTGCTAATTACATTTTGGAGCTCGATATCAAATTAAATTCTTACATAAAACTTTGTTTTTATTTTATAGAAAAGGCAATTAATTGAAGTACTTTTAAAGATTAACTCACTGATGTTACAGAATGAAAGAAACATTTGTTATGGGAGTTTATATTGAAAGCAACAGTAAAGTACCAAGTTGTGAATATAAAATACAAAAATTAGAAAAAAGCAAAGTAAATACGTATACTGAAAGTGTTTTTTAAAAAATATTTCGGAACAGGTACCAAATCCTAGCCGGGAAGAGATTTTTCTGCTTAGTTATGTGTTACTAAGTATCCAAACAATATTTTAATTGTCAAGAGATTTTTTATCACATTGTACAAATACAATAATAATACCTGGTTCTGATATACTGCAGGTACGCTCTGCACCTGAATATAGAAAATAATTAAAATTACACAAGTATAACACAGGATATAAGCATCAATTTTGCCTTTCTTCTGAAATCGCAAATAGTCATAAAAAATGAAATATTAATACATTTTCAAAACAAAACGAAAATTCAATTTCATTGATTTAGTATATTTACTCGAACATAGTGTCTTGACGATCCATTACATTTCTTTAATATAAATAATATAAAAAATAATTATGGTTACTAATATACGAGAAGAAAATATAAGGGATAAAAATTCTGTAATATGCATGCATATTATAGTATTAAATGTACTAAAATAAGTTTAAAGAATGAAAAAAATCTTTGCTTTTCGACTGCACATGTATAAACACAATGTGTACATGTGCCCATGAACGCATTTCAATATTGATGTATGTGTGACAAAAAAGGTGAATTTACAGCAACCACTCCAATTTCCATCAAGAATTTGAAGTTTTAGTATTTTATAATAAATAAGATACATACATATATTATGTACTTAAACGCGTAAACTACTATGAAAAATACAACTGCTCTGTGGTGTATAAGAAGCGCATGTGACTAGCAACCAGTAGGTTCTTGGTATGAACCCCAACGCAACTTTTTAAAAAAAATTTTAAAAGTTTAATTATTTCGAAAACTATTTTTTTGTCCATATTTTAGTCGTTAATGGACCCACTTCAATTATTTTCAGTCTAAACCTTCGTAAAACTCCATACAAGAGATCTGCTTCATAAAATTGACCGTAGGACAGTTGGGGCCATAAAAAACAACCGAATAGGAAATATATCAAAAACAGTCTTTTGGCTATATCTCATTAATTATCGGGCCGAGTTTTGTTATTTTCGAACGGAACAAATTTATGAAAAATTCCAAGAGAATGGTATAAAATTTATGTCTCTATGTTGTGTGAGGCCTTAATTCTACTTACACCAAAATATAGCAAACGGACATACGGACATCGCTCATTCGACTTCTCTATCTATATTTATGGGGTCTTAAATGAATAATGAAGAAATTATATACGGAATGACAAACCTATATATCCTCTTTCCAAATTTTTTGGTGAAGGGTATACAAATGATAACAATATTATAATATTTACGAAACCCTATAATGATCATTTGCCTAGTGAGACAAAACATAAAAATTCACAATAAAATTCTACAGTTCAGGGAGTTATTATTGAGAAGTTTTATAAAATTAGAATGCAAAATACAAATTCCATTTAGTGAAAATTTGTTTGAAATTGTGCGAATAGAAATCTTAATAGATTTTAGTTCCAATTGTGAGACTGACAACTCGGATATGAGTATAGAAACGGATACAAAAGTAACAACTAATATTGATATAATAAATACCTGTACTGGTAGTACATTCAATTTAGAAATCGCATCCATGGAAGAAAACAATAAAATTATTTCGATTTGCTCTAGTATCATTTGTGAAAACTATGATGGAAATCCTCTAAATCTTAAGTCTTTTTTAGATAAAATTAATTTAATTGAGGAAATTACAGCCCCAAACCTAAATATGAGTTTAATATCTTTTTTGAAATCCAAATTAGATGGTAAGGCCAGGGAAGTATTGCCAGAGAACATAATTAGTGTAGACCAGATTAAAGATTCGCTTAAGAGTAGGATAAAGCCGGTGTTAATACTTGTTAGTATTGACACAATTGTGAACCGCCGGTACTTGAACCGTGACTCCTGTAAGGCTTTGATTTGTTAATAAAATTGAGCCGCCGGTACTTGATCCGTGACTCTTTATCGTAATCAAAAATGAAAAGAAGTTCGTTGTTTGATTGTCAATTTTGTTCTGACGATTTTTAATTAAAATTTAATTGCTTATATATAAAACTAAAATGGTAATACAAAATAAGTTGAATTGGCAAAAGTGTGTCAGCAGTCATTCTGAGTTCAATGAAATTAGAAAAATGCGTGTATGCAATATAACTTGGGTTGAATGGATTTTTCTGTTTTTACTAATAAGCAAAAACCAAAGACAATTTTAAATTATTATATTTTGAGTTGAACGAATTTGCCTGGCAATGAAAAGGTGTATTAAATTACAACTTTAAGTTCAGTGAAATTTTACTAATAAGCAAAAACCAAAGACAATTCTACAATTAAATTATTATATGTGTTAACAATATGGGTTAACATGCTGCCCCCACAGAATGGCTGATTCGAACTCATCATGCTGGCTAATTTTGCTAATTCATCACATTTAAAGAATCTAATAAAAATAAAATAAAAAATGTTAACATTCAGTACTTTGGTGTCGAGAAATTTGAGCTGGTTTAAAGCTGTTCTTCAACCTTTTCCATTTGTAGATCACAATGACGGCTGTTGCTAATACCAATGCAATTGCTGCGTAGCCGACTATGATCCCGTGGGTATTGAGGTTGACTTCGTTGGCAGGGAGCGTGGTGTTTAAGATTTGGGCTAACCCTTCTTGAACCCGTTCGAGCTCATCTCTTGTTGGGTTGAATTGTTTTGCGCTGAAGTTCACATTGGCGTATTGTTTTGTCCAACCGAGTATAGGAGTAAGAGTGGTAGCCGATGTTTGTAGAGACGTGACAATTTGTTGACGACCTTGTATGTTTATGAGGTCATTTTTTATAACACAATCGTGCAGAGTTACTAAACCGCTATCTTCTAGCATAATGTGTATAATGTCATTGCCGCATACTGCATTCAGTTTGATGGTATCTGTTGTGGAAAATATATACTGGTTCGGATAATATAGGTGCTGCCATATAGTGGTATCTTCAAGCTTATGGAACCCGCATCTCGGGTTGGGTTGATCATTCATCAAATCAATTTCACATTTATTGATCATTGGATGACGTTTTGCTTGATATGTTGCTGGTATGTTCGGACAGATTAGTTCGTTGTCACCCAAACTCCAACAAGCGTCGACCTCATGTTGTGATATTGGAAAGAATTCATCACGATGCATACTGATGGAGAGAAATTTGGTTAATGTTTCTACGGATGTAAGTGTTTTATTTATTTTTGCTATGATTGGAACAATGTGCAATAACTGGAACTCTCGTGGATCGGTAAGGGGTAGCTCGATGCTGAAGATTACGTGGTCCTCTGCAATGATTCCGTTGAAATTGATAAGCTTGTATACGTCTAGTAAGTTATTTTGATGGATTGGCAACTGCAGATGCGCTGGCAAATGGGCCCTTATCTTCTTGATTTCTTCGATGAGTTGTTGAGGTGTAAGTAAAAGGGGGTTAATTTTGTCATGATGGCTATCGACTAGAACGTCCATGATTGAGGAGTGTATCCGTTGTACATTGCTGGTGACTATAAGCATCTGCAGTGAAAGCATGAGTATGTGTTGCTCGACCTTCACATTATGGAGTTGGTTGCCAATTTCGTCGAAGTGAACCTGTACGTATAGTTGATTTTTCCTGATAATGTTAATGGTAGAGTCGATTAACGATGTTTGATTCTTTAGAAGCCTGTCTAGGAAGTCGTCGTTTTTCTTTAGCTCCTTAATTGTCTTTGACATTTGTGTTTCGTAGTTCGAGTCTAATACGCCAAATAGTGAGTTGGCTATGTTTCCAACTATATCAATTGCTCCTCTTTTCTTTCTTCTTATGGTGAATAGGTTGAAATCTGCCTGCAAGTCATCTTTTACATGATCATAGTAGTCCCTCAACGTGTTGCAGGTCGCGTTGTTTAACGTACTGTTGCATAGAGTTTGTAGTGTCGTTGTTGCGTCACTTAAAATGTTTATTTGATGTTGATATGGCTCAAGGTCAAGGTACACAATCATCTTCCAGGTGGCTGACTTGAGCTTCACAAGGCCTATCTGTTCAAAGTGAATGCCAGGTTTATTGCTGAACTTCGTTATATTTATTTGGTTTCCAAAAACTATTGGTAGAAAGAATAAAGTCAAGATGGATATCAGTAATGTTGAGTTTAAGCGTGGGCGTTTTGTTGGAGTTTCTTCGGCGGTAACTGATCTAGGTGCTTTACTTCTGTTCGTTAGAGGAAATGATGGGCAGTTTGATATTTCATCCGGTTGAGTTTTTTGCTCTTCGCTATTTTCAGGAAATAGTGGAGCTAATCTGTGGATGGCGCGTTTGAAGATTCCCTTTTGTGTCATTACGTCACATACCCTTACTATACCAACATCACCTTTGTACACTTTACTAATGCGTCCCAGTGGCCATTGTAGCACTGGAACATTGTCCTCCTTAATTATTACCATGGTGTTTGGTTGAATTTCACTAATTGGGCCTTTCCATTTATATCGCTGTTGTAGCTCGTTAAGGTATTCTTTACTCCATCGTTCCCGAAAATTATGTTTAACTTGTGACACAAGTTGCCATCTATTTTGTAAGCCACATTTAGGAATTCTTGACTGTACGTCAACGTTTGATGTTAACGGCTGACCAATTAGAAAGTGACCCGGAGTTATGGCATTAAGATCATTGGCGTCTGATGAAATTGGAATGAGAGGACGAGAGTTTAAAATAGCTTCAATTTCGACCATCACAGTTTCGAGCTCTTTATATGTGAGTGATGCCGTTGAGACATTTTTTATTAGCATGTGTTTTGCAGATTTCACTGCTACCTCCCATAATCCCCCGAAATGTGGTGATCTCGTTGGAATGAACTGAAAATCAATCCCCTTTGTGCTGCATGTCTCAATTATTAATTCTTGTGCTGGTTTTGAATAAATGGCATCATTTAATTCGTTCAGTTTATTTCGGGCACCAACAAAATTAGTTGCGTTATCACAGCACAAGGTTTTACAGTGGCCTCGTCTTGCTATAAATCTTTTCAATGCTCTAATGAAAGCTTCGGTTGTCAATTCAGTGACAAGTTCTAAGTGCACTGCTTTAGTGGAAAAACAAAACTGCAAGATATGCCCTTTGAGGTCGTTTTCCCCTGGTTTTAAAATGTACAAGGAATGGGCCGCAATAATCTACTCCCGAATTCAGGAATGGTCGAGCTGGTTGTACTCGATGTTTTGGAAGGTTTCCCATTATTTGAGTATACATGGTTGGCTTTGCTTTTGTGCATCGTACGCATCGTTGGACGACTGCTCTTACAAGGCTTTTCCCCTTAATGGGCCAAAATCGCTGTCTGACTTGTGCAAGTAATGCCTGAGGGCCGCAGTGGTAATGTTCCTTGTGTATTTTTTCTACGAGAAGTTTCACAAGCGGATCATTACTAGGTAGCATCATTTTATGAGTGGCGTCGAACTGCTGTGTTGAGGAACTTAGTCGTCCGCCCACTCTAATTATTCCTTCTTCACCTAGAAACGGAGTTAATGAGCTGTAGGGATTTGTTTTGGGTACAAATTTGTCTCTTATGAGTGCTTTTTTGATGTCATCGAAATCGGATGCTTGTATTTGACGCACAATTACCTTAAGTGCTGCGTCGAGTTCCAGGGGCGAAAGCTGCGTATGTTCTGGGCGAGATTTCTTTGGTCGTCTACAGTTCCTCACAAATCGAAACATATACCCGATGACCCTTTGAACATGTAAAAAAAAGTAGTCGGAAATAGCGAACCTATAGTGGAACCACCATGTCGTGTCCCAATGAGACTTTTAGAGCCATTAAAAAAGGATTTAAGTAGAATGGAAGGATTAAACGTAATTGTTAAAGAAAATGAGCCACTGAGTGGGTAAACTCAATAGTTATAGTTACAAAACCTAACGGTAGTCTTCGGACATGTCTCGATCCTAGAAATTTAAGCAAAGTGATAGTAAGGCCAAGATTTAATTTCCCGAACATTGACGAGTGTCGCTCTAAATTGACAAATTCAAAATATTTTAGCAGTCTTGATGCAAACTCCGGATTTTGGATGATACCTTTAGATAAGGCATCATCTAAATTGTGTACTTTTAACACACCTTTCGGGAGATATCGATTTAGGCATTTACCATTTGGTATTAACGCTGCCCCAGAAACATTCCATTCGAAATGGTAACGTTATTTGGCGACATAGATGGACTGATCATATATATGGACAATTTTTTGATTCGTGCTGAAAGCATGGAGGTACATGATAGGAAAAGTCGAAAATTTTTAAAAAGGAAATAAAATTTATAAGACATGTTTTCAATAGTGATGGCGTCAAGCCGAATGCAGATAAGGTAAGAGCAATTTTGGAGTTGCCAGTACCAACGGACGTTACCGGGCTACAAAGAATCTTAGGAATGGTGAACTATTTGGGTTCATTTATAAAAAAATTATCGGCTAAAACAAAACATTTGAGGAAACTTTTCAAGAAAGAGGCTTTATGGCAATGGAATTATGAACAGAACCAAGAATTTTTAAATTTAAAAAAGGAATTAAAAAATTCATCAGTGCTAGTTTATTTTGACTCAAATGATGGAAGTTAATCGATCGAAACAAAACATTTATTGTTTTGTTACTCGACCGTCGTTCTTACGGTCGAAGTGTAAATAAAACACTTTTCAAATCTCTGTGATCTCAATTGAAAATAAAACATTTTGAAATTCTTATAAAGATAAAAAATCCTAAAACATTCATCAACCAGAAATATATTTTTTCCTTGATTTTTACTTTGTGTACACATTTCCACATATAAAATACATTAAAACTTATACATTGTGTACCAAAAGAAACAAGAGACAATATTGTTACTTTAACTGCACACATACATATTTAATTATTCATAACGTAGTTTTGTATTCACAATTAAGGATAAAGAACGATAAAAGGTTTATTTTTCAAAAGTATCCAATATGTTATCAGATAGGATTTTGTACAGTGATCAAATAATTATATAATGAATTCAGTAAGTTGATGACGTTTTTATTTGATATAATAATAATACCAAAAATAAAAATAATTTGACGGTGTAAGAAAAAAATTTATATTACAAAATATAACAACATATTTTAGTTCATTATTTTAATTTAATTATTTCTTTGAAAGTCGTATGATGTACGTATGTATGTATGTAAAATAGTGGTATTCTGGTAGTTGTCTTTTTAAATTTTTTTTGTTTTCCATTTAATTATCTGTATTGCGGTTGGACCAGACGATAAAGGTTTTGGTTCAATATAATCTGTATATTTCTGATATATGTAGAATCGCAATCGATTTTAACCTCAATTGATTTAAAAAATATGAATTCGGACATTTATATTCAGCCTGCTAAGAAAACAAATGGATTTAATTAAAAACATTTTTTATTTAAATCTTCTTCTGCGTTTACTATGTAAGACAGAGAACTAAATATGAAAAATTACGATCAAATCGCAAACAGAAAGCTTTTTGTTTTCAAATCGGCTTATTTTCGTAATATATTGTCATTAAATTGCGTCCAATTACGTAGTGTGTGCTATCTAGAGCTGCAAAACTATCGATGGTACTATCGATAGTTTGGTTTTAAGTGGACTATCGATGGTTTTTATCCGATAGCGATACTATACCAATAAGATGGCTCTGTTGGGGGCTTTAATATTAGTAATATTAAAAAGAACGACTAAAATAAATTTTAAAATAAATAAATAAGTTTAGATTTTTTTCATCATCAGATATGGCCATTTCAATACCAAAATCAAATTAAATAAGAATACAAATATTTTTTACTAAGTGTTTTGATACATAACGAAATATTGCGGCGGGTAGAAGCGGACGACTACTCAACGGCTTCCGCTTTCTGCTTACAGATCACTTGCAACGCTAAATTGTTTGTAGGTAGAATACATAGTTCATAAACTAAAAAAGTTACATTAATAATTTGTATTTCCTTAGTTAAAAAAAATTAAGGTAAAAAATTAAAACGTGTGAAAAATTAACGGTAGAAAAATTATATGATAACTGAAAATGATCAACTAAATTATTACCAAAAAATACAAAATTATGAATTTGAAAATAAATCAAGATATAAAGGTCTATAAGCCACTATCTAAAAAAATATATTAATATTCCTATTATGTACTCATTACTTACATAATCTCTTCTAGTATTTGCGAAAGTAAAAGCTTTTTTTATATATTTTTTTATTAGTATTCAAAATACTTTAAATATTCAAAAATATTACATAAATTCATATTACATTAGTTATAAGTTCTATATAAATAAATTGTATCTTACTACATTTGTACATTTTTTTCTAAATACATTGTAATTTCTTTCAAGTTTCGTATTGTTTGGTAAATCATTGAACAGTTTAAAGCCTTTATAAAAAAGGGATCTTTGCATATGTGTTGTCATTACTCTTTGGATTCGAAAATCTTCAGTATTTCTTAGTGCATATGGTTGTACTTCTCCAACATATTTAATTTGATCGCATAGATATTCTGGGGCGTCACCTTGTTTCATTTTTTTAATAAAAATTAAAGTGTTGAATTTCAGTCTTTGATTTATATTTAACCATTTTAGTTCTCTAAGCATTTCGTTGATGTGTTTATATCGATTGCATTTTAGTATAACCCTCATTGCTTTGTTTTGTAGTTTTTGCATTCTTTCTACCTGACTATCATTACAGCAAGTATTGTCGATCCGTATTCAAAATGTGGTTTAATTATTGTATTATAAATATTTATTGCAGTTGTTTTTGATATTTTATTCCGTATTCTTTTAAAAAATCCGATTTTTTCCCCAATTTTTTTACAAGTATAGTCTATGTGTTCTTTAAATTTTAAGTCTTTATCTATTATAAATCCGAGATATTTTATGTGTTCAACCTTTTCTATTATTTTATCGTTAATTTTAAATATTGCTTCAGTGTTCATATTTATTTAAATTATTTTTGTTTTATTTTCGTTTAGTTTTAATTTATTCATTTTTAACCAGGTATTAATTTTATTGATGTCATGGTACATATTTGATCTGCAACTTTCATCATCATCTCCTTCCGTGTATATTAATGTATCATCTGCGTATAGGTCCATTTAACTTCTATCTAATACCTTTGGCATATCATTAATATATGTATATAATAAATAAAAGAGCTCCCAAAATTGAGCCTTGTGGTACACCGAAATCATTTTCAATTTCATTTGACAAAACATTATTAACTTTAGTTATTTGCTTCCTATTTTTTAAATACGACTCGAACCAATTTAATTCCGTACCTTGTATTCCATACATATAGAGTTTTTTCACCATAATTTGTCTGTCGATTGTTTCAAAGGCTCGTTTAAAATCTAAAAAAATTGACATCACTTTTTTTGTTTTTTCTATATTTTTCCATTTACTTATTACATAATTTACAGTCGTTTCACATGAGTATTTTTTACGAAATCCTGATTGTTACTTTGACAATATAGAGTTTTCTTCAATATATTTTTCTAATTGTTTTTTGACATCTTTTTCCAAAATTTTTTCACAGGTTTTTAATGTGTTTATTGGCCGGTATTCTTCGCATTTATTTGTTTTTGTCACTTTTTCAATTGGTGTTATCATAGTTACTTTCCAATTTTCAGGGAATTCACCTGTCTCTAACGATTTATTTATAATTTTTAATATTGATTCTCCTGTTACGTTCCAGTTATCAAGAATGATTTTATAAGATATTTTATCACAGTCAGTTTTATTTTTCATATGTATAATTATATTCTTAAGTTCTAAAATGTTTATTGCACGGAATTTGAGTTGTTGGTTTATCACAGTTATTTGGTTTTCATATTGCTCATATTCTATGGAGTCTCTTATTACTTTAATACTATCTACAAAATAATTATTGAATTGACTAGCAATTTCTATATTATCCTTATATTCTACTTGGTTAAATATCACAGTTTTTATCACATGATGGTTTTTTTTAATTACTAGATCTTTGATCTCTCTCCACATTTGTTTTTGATCACACGCATTGTTAATTTTATTATTAATGTATTTATTTTTTTCGTTTTCGATTTTCACTTTATATAAATTTCTTATCGTTTTGTAATTGGTCCATGCCTGATTTGTATTTTCCAATTTTGCTGTTTGGTATTTAATTATTTTATCCTTTTTCAATAACGTAATTCATTATTAAACCATCGATTTACATTGCTTTTTCCCCGTATAATTCTTTTTTTTAGTAAATTTTTGTATAGTTTCTTTAAAGCAATTATCAAATAAGGTTACATTTTCATTAATGTTTTCATTTTCATTGTATACCATATTTTTACTTAACTCTGTGTTAAATGTCTCTTTATTGTACTTGAAAATTTCTAATTCTTGGTTGTCTATGTTGGTATAATATTTTTTTTCAGTTTTAATTAAAATATTTATCATTTCATGATCTGCTATTTTATTTGTAGTGCTGTTGTTTACTGATATATTACAATTATTTGTTATAACAAAGTCAATTATTATTCTAGAATTTTTTGCTACTCTAGTATATTCACTAACTAATTGTCTAAGACCATTATCATTTAGTATACATTCAAGTTGATTTTTATGTGTCGAATTTTTAAACCAATCAATATTAAAATCTCCTGTTATTAAAATATCACAGTTAAAATCACTTATTTCATCTAAAACTTTTTCAAAACTTTTACAAAACTCCGACTCTCCATAACTAGGCGATCTGTATATTGCAGCAATTATTATTTGATTGTCTTCACATGTGGCTTTACATACTAAAATCCAGTATTTAACACCTTCTATCTTTTCAATAATTTTAGTTAGTTTCCATATCTTTTTAAAATAAATAATGACTCCACCAGTTCTTGTAGAAGTAGAAAGCGACATAATATGATCATACCCTTGTAATATAATTTCATTTTCTTCTGTGTCTTTTGTAATGTGGGTCTCCGAAAGTATAAATAAGGCCGGGTTTTCTTTAGATGCAATGACTTCCACTTGGTTATAATTATTTACCAATCCTTGTACATTTGTGTATATAGCACGCATATTTTTTGATTGTTAAACTGATAAGCCAATTCTTCTCATTTTTAAATTCAATTTATTCTGATAAACGGGGCATTCTCTACTGTTTGTAAAATGGTTTTCATCTAAATCCATATTTAGTTTATTGTTCATTTTCATGCAATTTATACATTTCATTATCTGCTCCGTATTTTTGCATTCTTTTGTTTTATGTTGTCCATGACATCTCAAGCATATTTCCTGATTTTTGCATTCTTTTGCGATATGGTTATATCCTCTACACTTAAGGCACTGCGTAACATCTGTTCCATCGAACACTCTACATCTTTCCCATCCTATATTTACTTTCCTTGCTTCTATCATTTTCGTATGTTTCGTTATGGACTGCCACTTTTACATTATAGATTGTTTTATTATTTCTTTTGATTTGATATTTTTCTATTATTTTAAGTTCTGCATTAGAGATATTTGGGTTCTGCTTTTTTAGTTTCTCAATTATTTCCTCCTCTTCATGTACAAAAGTCATATCCGTAATTTTAACTCTTAATTCAATTGGGTTGGGCACCTTAATTTCATATCCTTCTGTTAACTCGTTTTCTATTGCACTTTTTATTTTCTCTCTTTCTTCACTATTCTCACTTTGGATTACAACCGTTCCATTTCTTCTATTTTCTACGCCAGTAATTTTTAAATTAACTGGATCAACTTTATCATTTAGTGCTTCCCTTGTTTTTTCTACCCTTTGTTTCTCCTTTGGTTTCACAATTAAGGGCACCTGTTTGTTAGCATCTGGTAACAATGTTTTTTAACCGACTCTGCATATGTTTGTTTTTTGTTGGTTTCTTTTAATACCTTCTTTATTTCGTTACACATATTTTTGTTCTTTTATTCTATTGACTTGCACATTTCTTTATTGTTGTTTTCAAAATCATTTACATTAATATATAATTTTTTAACTCCTTCCACATTTTTTTCACATGATTTTTGAACAGTATCCATTTTTTTAACCTTTCTTCGTATCTTTTTTCTATTGCCTCTAACAATTGTTTTATTTCCCTCTCGTTTTGTTTTAATGATGATGAAAATTCGTGTTTATAATCTACAAGGTTCTGTTTGTTTTTATGTACATCTTCTTGTATATCTTTTAGGATCATATCGACATTGTGAATGTACTGGATACAATCCTCGCATACAAAACGTAAAAAATTGCTTTCTTGCAAAGTTTTTTGGGAATACTGATCAATACCGGAACACTTCATAGAACTGTGATATGTTTTTTTACACACCCCCTCACATTGAATACCCACGAATGGATGACTTGCATTTACTGCACTCAGCAATGACTGAGCACTTTTATTGTTTATTATTATAAAAACGTTTGTTTTTATAAAAACTTTATTTTCCACTAATTATAATTAGTATTTTTTATGGTTTTTAATAGTCCTGTCTATTTTTTTAAAACCAATTATTATTTTATTTTATTATTTTTATAGAGCTTTAGTTTTTACACTTCTTTACATATGGCGTTGCAAAACACTTTTTATTTCTATTTTTTAATATCCGATTTCTTTTTAAAGATTTTGAAATTTATCTTATGCCAACTTACATAGCGTCTATACCAGCCATTTTTTTGTTATGACAGAAGTCAAAGTTGATATAAACAATTAAATTGCTTTTGTCAGCTCATTTTTGTATATGAAGTTTGACATTCGGTATGAAAAAAAATTGTCTCGTCTAGACGCTATGTTAAGACCGGTTAACTACAATAGCTTAGACAATAAATAACGTATCTAGACAATAAATAACGTATCTTTTTCCTTTTTATATTATAAAACATGATTTTCTAAACGATAGAAAAAATATTGCAAAATTGCAATTTTTGTTGCAGCAATTCTTGAATATATGGGAGTGTTGAAATAGAAATATATTCATTTTGTATTCCTCTATTGCTCTTTCTCACTAAAAAATAATAAATTGCTGCAACAAAAATTGCAAGTCTGGACCGGGACTAAACGGTAAATTAATGACAATATAAAAATTTCTTTTGCTTTTTATTTATTTTTAATTTAGTTTTTGTATGTATCTATATTAAAACGATTTATTTTGGCTCAAGTTAAAACCCGAGTTTACCCAATTTATATTATTTATTCTAATTTTTTTATTTCATTTTTATTAGAATATTTTTTGGATAAATTCATTATTGCATGATTTAATATTGAATAAAAAACAGCAAAATTATAGAGTAAAAAAACTTATAAAATATCATTACCATTGTGAAAATTAAACTTTTATTAAAATGTATTTTGTATTTGGAATAAAAATTTAAAATGCATTTGTATTTTGAATAAAAGTATTGCAAATACATACTTTCCACAAATTTTTATTTAGCTTCTAGATTGCATCATCCAAGTGAATAATTTAATGTGGGCTTAATTAAAATGTATTCTAAGAATAGTTCGCAATCAAATATTTTTCAAACAATCAGTTCCTATCGTATACATACATATGAACTTTGGATTTTTAGATCGGAATTTTTGGGGAAAATTTCCAAAACATTTGTAAAGCGTAGCGATAATAGTTCGCGTAAAATATTACGAAAATAAGCTGAATTATGGGTTGGATTTGAGAGCAAAAAGCTTTCTGTTTGCGTAATTTTCATATTTAGATCTCTGTCTTACTTAGTAAACGCAGAAGAAGATTTAAATAAAAAATGTTTTTAATTAAATCCATCTGTTTTCTTAGCAGACTGAATATGAATTACCGAATTCGTATTTTTTAAATCAATTGTGGTTGAAATTCCATTGTGTTTCTATATTAGAAATATACAGGTTATATTGAACCAAAACTATCGTCTGGTTCAACCGCGATACAGATAAGTAAATGGAAAAGTTAACAAAATTTTAAAAACACAACTATCAGAATACCACTAGTTTACATACATACGTACATCATACGAGTTTCAAAGAAAAAATTAAATTAAAATAATGAATTAAAATATGTTGTTATATTTTATAATATAAAAATTTTTCTTACACCGCCAAGTTATTTTTATTTTTGGTGTTATTATTATATCAAATAAAAACGTCGACAACTTACTGAATTCATTATATAATTATTTGATAACTGTACAAAATCCGATCTGATAACATATTGGATATTTTTGAAAAATAAACCTTTTATCGTTCATAAAATTGGAAAAAACGCAAAAATTAAAAAAAAATATATATCATAAATGAGATTGTGTCCTGGTTTTTTAACTAAATTGTGGAACAAACTTTTTCAAATAAAAAGTAAAAGTAATAAAAACTACTAAAATGAGCTAATAAGAGGATGTTAATATTTTTATAATGCACCCCAGGCAAGAAAGTGTTACAAATATGTTATGGAAATAAATAATTTATGGTTGACTTTATAAACGCAGTTTGCAAAGCAACACTAGAATGCCTTATAAACTCAATCTTCCATTGTTGCTTTGCAAGCTGTGTTTATGAAATCAGCCTATACCTACTATGAAATAGAGATTAGAACCAATAATGCGTGATTTGATTAATTTTTAGTTTCCATCACGTGAGGGTGCGTCCGTGAGACGGTGAGTGGCAATTTTTTTTGCTTTAATGTAATTTTTTCCATTTAAATTATTTTTTAAAATTTTTTTTTCGTATTTCATTGGCGTGAATTTTCATGATTGTGACTTCTTTAGATTCTTTGCTAATTACATTTTGGAGCTCGATATCAAATTAAATTCTTACATAAAACTTTGTTTTTATTTTATAGAAAAGGCAATTAATTGAAGTACTTTTAAAGATTAACTCACTGATGTTACAGAATGAAAGAAACATTTGTTATGGGAGTTTATATTGAAAGCAACAGTAAAGTACCAAGTTGTGAATATAAAATACAAAAATTAGAAAAAAGCAAAGTAAATACGTATACTGAAAGTGTTTTTTAAAAAATATTTCGGAACAGGTACCAAATCCTAGCCGGGAAGAGATTTTTCTGCTTAGTTATGTGTTACTAAGTATCCAAACAATATTTTAATTGTCAAGAGATTTTTTATCACATTGTACAAATACAATAATAATACCTGGTTCTGATATACTGCAGGTACGCTCTGCACCTGAATATAGAAAATAATTAAAATTACACAAGTATAACACAGGATATAAGCATCAATTTTGCCTTTCTTCTGAAATCGCAAATAGTCATAAAAAATGAAATATTAATACATTTTCAAAACAAAACGAAAATTCAATTTCATTGATTTAGTATATTTACTCGAACATAGTGTCTTGACGATCCATTACATTTCTTTAATATAAATAATATAAAAAATAATTATGGTTACTAATATACGAGAAGAAAATATAAGGGATAAAAATTCTGTAATATGCATGCATATTATAGTATTAAATGTACTAAAATAAGTTTAAAGAATGAAAAAAATCTTTGCTTTTCGACTGCACATGTATAAACACAATGTGTACATGTGCCCATGAACGCATTTCAATATTGATGTATGTGTGACAAAAAAGGTGAATTTACAGCAACCACTCCAATTTCCATCAAGAATTTGAAGTTTTAGTATTTTATAATAAATAAGATACATACATATATTATGTACTTAAACGCGTAAACTACTATGAAAAATACAACTGCTCTGTGGTGTATAAGAAGCGCATGTGACTAGCAACCAGTAGGTTCTTGGTATGAACCCCAACGCAACTTTTTAAAAAAAAATTTAAAAGTTTAATTATTTCGAAAACTATTTTTTTGTCCATATTTTAGTCGTTAATGGACCCACTTCAATTATTTTCAGTCTAAACCTTCGTAAAACTCCATACAAGAGATCTGCTTCATAAAATTGACCGTAGGACAGTTGGGGCCATAAAAAACAACCGAATAGGAAATATATCAAAAACAGTCTTTTGGCTATATCTCATTAATTATCGGGCCGAGTTTTGTTATTTTCGAACGGAACAAATTTATGAAAAATTCCAAGAGAATGGTATAAAATTTATGTCTCTATGTTGTGTGAGGCCTTAATTCTACTTACACCAAAATATAGCAAACGGACATACGGACATCGCTCATTCGACTTCTCTATCTATATTTATGGGGTCTTAAATGAATAATGAAGAAATTATATACGGAATGACAAACCTATATATCCTCTTTCCAAATTTTTTGGTGAAGGGTATACAAATGATAACAATATTATAATATTTACGAAACCCTATAATGATCATTTGCCTAGTGAGACAAAACATAAAAATTCACAATAAAATTCTACAGTTCAGGGAGTTATTATTGAGAAGTTTTATAAAATTAGAATGCAAAATACAAATTCCATTTAGTGAAAATTTGTTTGAAATTGTGCGAATAGAAATCTTAATAGATTTTAGTTCCAATTGTGAGACTGACAACTCGGATATGAGTATAGAAACGGATACAAAAGTAACAACTAATATTGATATAATAAATACCTGTACTGGTAGTACATTCAATTTAGAAATCGCATCCATGGAAGAAAACAATAAAATTATTTCGATTTGCTCTAGTATCATTTGTGAAAACTATGATGGAAATCCTCTAAATCTTAAGTCTTTTTTAGATAAAATTAATTTAATTGAGGAAATTACAGCCCCAAACCTAAATATGAGTTTAATATCTTTTTTGATATCCAAATTAGATGGTAAGGCCAGGGAAGTATTGCCAGAGAACATAATTATTGTAGACCAGATTAAAGATTCGCTTAAGAGTAGGATAAAGCCGGTGTTAATACTTGTTAGTATTGACACAATTGTGAACCGCCGGTACTTGAACCGTGACTCCTGTAAGGCTTTGATTTGTTAATAAAATTGAGCCGCCGGTACTTGATCCGTGACTCTTTATCGTAATCAAAAATGAAAAGAAGTTCGTTGTTTGATTGTCAATTTTGTTCTGACGATTTTTAATTAAAATTTAATTGCTTATATATAAAACTAAAATGGTAATACAAAATAAGTTGAATTGGCAAAAGTGTGTCAGCAGTCATTCTGAGTTCAATGAAATTAGAAAAATGCGTGTATGCAATATAACTTGGGTTGAATGGATTTTTCTGTTTTTACTAATAAGCAAAAACCAAAGACAATTTTAAATTATTATATTTTGAGTTGAACGAATTTGCCTGGCAATGAAAAGGTGTATTAAATTCCAACTTTAAGTTCAGTGAAATTTTACTAATAAGCAAAAACCAAAGACAATTCTACAATTAAATTATTATATGTGTTAACAATATGGGTTAACATGCTGCCCCCACAGAATGGCTGATTCGAACTCATCATGCTGGCTAATTTTGCTAATTCATCACAGTAGTATATTTGTGGGCATTCTGGCACACCAATTAGAATCTAATTAGATTTGGCCTCCTTATGGAAAAAATACACGTATGGGCATTCTGGCACACCAATTAGAATCTAATTAGATTTGGCCTCCTTATGGAACAAATACACGTATGGGCATTCTGGCACACCAATTAGAATCCCACTAGATTTGGCCTCCTTATGGAAAACATACACGTATGGGCATTCTGGCACACCAATTAGAATCCCACTAGATTTGGCCTCCTTATGGAAAAAATACACGTATGGGGAAAATACACTTATAGAGATACTGAGTCATATAATGAGAAAAATATGATAATTCTGTTACACATGCATTCATATATTTTTCCATGTGTATGCTTTTACAATAAAGAGAAATTCAAATGAGATATTTTTTCGCACCATGTCAATGAGATTCTCATTTGAGTAGTTTTTATTAAAACCTAAAATAAGAGTTTTACTATCCAGCACAAATTGATATAAAAGAACGTTCAGATTTTTTTGTTTATTATTGTTCTTCACAGTTACTTGAAATCACATTAAACAAAAGTTAAAGCAGATTTTCGCATCAAACAAAATGGTAAGTATACAGTTTTATAATATATAAAAAATTTTTTATTTATTATATAGATGCTGTAGAAAAAATATACAAATATTTATACATATTATATGATTGTTTTTATTTGATTGCTTTTAGATCTATCAACAGTTAATTAACATAGCCCAAGGAATAAAATCAGAGTACACGAAAATTGATGATATTCCCTTAAATAAACCATTAAAAATTTTAAATTTTGAGTGGAAGGTTACACAATATGGATCCAAAGTCATAGCATATTTGGAGAACAATAAATGGTTTTATCTACCTCAAAGAATGGTTAAATATTTAAACAGAGAGGATCCTTACTTAGCCAATATGAATGAAAAAATTTGGACAATTATTTACAAAGGACGACAATCGCCAAATGGTTCTGCAATATTCGAACTAAACTACAGCTAATTTTTTTAATAAACGAAACTAGTTTTGTAATTTTGTAAATCTGTATATTATAAAACAATAAATGTACATATGTGGTAATGTGAAATGAATCTCGATTATGTATTTATTTTTGCACATGCGTAGACTTGCATTTTATTCGCTTTATATATTTATTTTTCATTTTAAGACATGCGTAGGCTTGCATTTTAAGAAAAAGTATAGAACAATTCAAAATTAATTGAAAAGTTAAACATGCATGAGCAAGAAATAAGGTCAAAAATATGCTGCATTATTTCCTATTTTATTTCATTTGTTGTTTTTAATCTTTCTATGACAAGGTAGTAAAATTTAAACATTTGTTTGTATGGAAAAACTCTTAAGAACGAAAGACATGCGTATGCTTGCTTCCACTTATTTTTGTCGTAGTGTGTGGGTGCATTAACTATTTTTATTGAAGGACACAGTTTCAGTAAAATTTCTTAAGAACGAAAGACATGCGTATGCTTGCTTTCACTTATTTTTTGTCGTAGTGTGTGGGTGCATTAACTATTTTTATTGAAGGACACAGTTTCAGTAAAATTTCTTAAGAACGAAAGACATGCGTATGCTTGCTTTCACTTATTTTTTGTCGTAGTGTGTGGGTACATTAACTATTTTTATTGAAGGACACAGTTTCAGTAAAATTTCTTAAGAACGAAAGACATGCGTATGCTTGCTTTCACTTATTTTTTGTCGTAGTGTGTGGGTACATTAACTATTTTTATTGAAGGACACACATTTTTTTCTACTTCAATGTTTTAAAATGCAATAATTTATGAGGCTATAAATCTGGTATGGTATGTTTGTTACTTAAGCAAAAAAAGGGTATGGAAAGGCAATAAAATTTTAAAATCCGTTTCAGGAAAATTTCTTAAGAACGAAAGACATGCGTATGCTTGCTTTCACTTATTTTTGTCGTAGTGTGTGGGTGCATTAACTATTTTTATTGAAGGACACACATTTATTTCTACTTCAATGTTTAAATGCAATATTTTATGAGCGCATAAATGTGTTATGATGCTTTTGTTACCTAAGAAAAATGTTTAAACAAGGGTGATTAACAGTATATGTGTATGTAGTAGTGCCTCTAGAAAAGTATAAAATCAGCTATTTTTTCGAACAAAATTCTAGTTCTGTGAAATTATTCAACATAGTAAGGTTTATGTAAAATTATTCGAAGTAAAAAGATTTATAAAACTTTTAATTTGTGGGTTTTTATTATTCAATGTATTAAGATTGTTTCCAAAGAAAAGAAAAAAAATTATATTTGTGTTTTAGTAAGACTTTTTAAAAAGAAAAAACTTTAAATTTGTGTTTTATAATTCTGATTCATAACAGGTTAGTAAAACTGATTTTAATATTAATTTTTATCACTACGAATACACAAGAATTTGATCGACATTGTGATATAGACTGTTAAGTAATTTTACTATACAAAAAAATTAATTTTTTAAACATCTTTAGTGAATTTCCAAAAAAATTGTGATATTATGGAAAGAATAGCAACCAAGCTAGAATGCTCAGAATGTCAAAGAGCTTTTCAAAGTGAGGAAAATTTCAGGGAGCATGAAAGATCTCATGCTTCGAACTCAAAAAAAAGTGTTGTAAAGCTACTAAAAAGTGCTTTTAAAAAGAGGATTATAACACTAGAATATGAAAATAGTAATGAAGAATGTCTTCTACCGGAGATGCTTATGAAGGAAGCTGAGGAACCGTTAAAGAGAGAAGTTGACAACTTCTTAAAGGCTAATGATGCTCTTAAATTTAATATGGAGATATATGGATTATATGCTCGCCCCAATGTAAATGACTTAGCAAATACCCCAATAGAGGTGAAACATTTTCAAACGAAAATGAAGGAAATTTTCCATATAGAAGAGTTTGCCGATGAATATGGTTATAATATTCAAAGAATATTAACAAAAATGGAAGACTTTCAAGAGCGGGATAGTGGTTGGACTCTAGTTCAACTTTTAAAACTTCATATAAACCTAAATAGATACCAACCACTAAAGGGTTCCAGTTTCATTCCTCTCCCAAATAAAATAAAGTTAAAAAAAGCATGCATAAATGTACAAAACAATGATGAATTTTGCTTCAAATGGGCAATACTATCAGCCTTAGCAACCCATAGAAATTCTCAAAGAACAAGCAGTTATGGCGTCAACATTGATGAACAACAAATTTTCTTTAACGGCTTTTGCTTAAATTTTAGTGGCTTATGCTTCCCACTAAAAATAAAAGATATAGAAATTTTTGAAACTAATAATCCGAATATTAGTGTAAATGTCTTTGGATATGACATGGAAAAAGACTTGATTGTGGGACCCTATTATAAAACAAAAGGAAAAAAATCTAAACATATCCAACTTTTATTTATGCAGAAAAAAGTTGAGGGAAACATAGTTTCACACTATGTTTATATAAAAAATATATCAAGGTAAGTGTTATGATTACGAATAAAATTATAAATTTCTTTTTAGTTTTCATTATTATACTATTTTTTATTTATTCATACATCCATTTTGTAATTTTTTCAGATTCATTAGAGCTCAACAGACAGCTCATCATGGAAGCATTATCCTATGTGATGATTGTCTACAGAATTTTCACCATGAACAACAATTAGAAATTCATAGGCAACATTGTAAAAAACAAATTGCATATACACCACAAGCAGATAAGTCTACAATACAATTTAGTAATTATAGTAATAGTATAGATGTACCGTTCGTAATATACGCAGATTCGGAATGCATATTTGAAAATATTCAAACTTGCATTCCGTGTGGTGATATTTCTTCAACAACATTAGTTGATAGACATGTGCCCTATGCTATATCATATTTTATTAAATGTACTTTTAACGACAATTTAAATAAGCTATGTAGCTTTAAAGGTTTAGATTCACCTACACTGTTTATAGAGAGTTTAATTAAAGACGTAAAATATTTAAGTAATAATTATTTATCTATAGTAAAACCCATGCTACCCCTAACAGAAGAAGAAAATTTAGACTACCATTCGACCAATATATGTCACATTTGTTCTAAAGTTATTTTAGATGATTCAAAAGTTAGGGATCATTGTCATATGAGTGGGAAATATAGAGGCGCTGCACATAGTTTGTGTAATCTTAATTACAAAGTGCCAAAATTCTTTCCAGTAATTTTCCACAATTTTTCTGGTTATGACTGCCATTTATTTGTGAAGGAGCTAAATAATATAAATGATGGCCCTATAAATATTATTCCACTCAATAAAGAGCTTTATATATCTCTCTCTAAAACTATAACTGATGAGAATAGTGCTAACATTGAAATTCGATTTTTAGATTCCTATAGATTTTTACCAGCAAGCTTAAATGATTTGGTTGAAAATTTAGCTAAGCAAGATTTAAAAGTAGTAAAATCAATATTTGGAGAAAACGAAAGTAAATTTAATTTGCTTATTAGAAAAGGTGTCTTTCCATACAGCTATTTAAATACTATAGAAAAACTTAAAGAAACTTCTTTGCCGAATATAGAGAGCTTTTATAATAAATTAACTGATGAAGACTGTTCTCAAGAAGATTACGCCCATGCTAAAGAAGTATGGAGCACGTTTGATTGTTCAACTTTAGAAGATTATTTATTATTGTATTTGAAAACTGATGTTTTGTTGTTAACAGATGTTTTTGAAAACTTTAGATTTATTAGCAAAAATATTTATAAATTAGACCCCTGTCATTACTATACAGCCCCAGGACTTTCTTGGGACGCGATGTTAAAAATAACAGATATTAAATTAGAGTTGTTGATAGACATAGAAATGATTCATTTTATACAAAAGGGGATTAGAGGAGGAATAGTACAGTGCTCTCAACGGCATTCTATTGCAAACAACAAATACATGAATGATTACAATGAGAATCTACCATCTAAGTATTTAATGTATTTAGATGCAAATAATTTGTATGGTTGGGCAATGTCTGAAGCGCTACCAGAAGGTAATTTTGAGTGGGAAACAGATATTGAAAACTTTTGTCTGGATAGTATACCAGAAGACTCAGCTACTGGATATATATTAGAAGTTGATTTGTTGTATCCATTACAAATTCATGATATTCATAATAATTTACCTTTTTGTAGTGAAAATAAAAATCCTCCAAATTCTAAAGAAAAGAAATTAATTGTTGATTTAAACAATAAATATGGATATGTAATATATTATAAAAATTTACAACAATGTTTAAAACATGGTTTAAAGTTAGTAAAAATTCATCGAATTTTGAAATTTAAGCAATCAGCTTGGTTAAAGCCATATATTTCATTAAATAATTTACATAGAACTAACGCCCAAAACACGTTTGAAAAAAATTTCTTCAAATTATTAAATAATGCCGTATACGGTAAAACAATGGAAAACGTTGACAAGCGTAAGAATGTTAAAATTGTTAATGAGTGGGAAAGCGTGGGTAGGAAAATGGGTGCTCGTGTCCTTATTGCCAAACCAGAATTTCATTCATTCAGCATATTTGAGGAAAATATGATAGCTGTGGAGCTAAACAGAAGTTATTCGTTTTATAATAAACCAATTTATTTAGGATTTACAATACTAGAACTTTCAAAGTGGAAGATGTACAACTTTCATTATGGTTATATACTACCAAAATATAATATCAAAGCAGAGCTGAATTATATGGATACCGATTCGTTCATATACACAATCGAAACTGATGATTTTTATAAAGATATAATAAACGATATTGATGGAAAGTTTGATACATCAGATTATGAAGCGAATAATAAATTTGGTATTCCACAAAAAAATAAAAAAATATTAGGCATGATGAAGGATGAAAATAATGGTAGGGTAATGAAGGAATTTGTGGGGTTGAGAGCGAAAATGTACTCATACAAAATGGAAGATATGAATGAAGTCAAGAAAGCAAAGGGTATAAAAAGTAATGTATCTAGAAATTTAAGTTTATTAGATTACAAAAACTGTCTGTATAATAAGAAAGTATATTACAGAAGTATGTATACTTTTAAGTCAAAACTACATGTTTTATATACGTCTTTAATCAATAAGGTATCTTTAAGTTATTTAGACAACAAAAGATACGTGTGCAATAATAGTGTAAAAACCCTTGCTTGGGGGCATTATCAAGAATCATTTATAAACGATAGCAATGACGATTTTCTAATGGAAATCGATCATATAGACAATCAAAGGTCACCTGGTTGTATAGACCAATTTATAAATGATTCTGCTGACGATAATTTGTTAATGGAAATTGATTGTTAATTTTTTTATATTTTTATTTTTTTTAGCTTTGGTTAGCACATGAGTTAGACTCAGAACCACCGGGTCGATACATATTAGTTGTCGATTCTATATGGGTGGACACCTAAGTCTATGTCATATGCTAGCAATTACTATGGACACCGGTGATGAAAATGGAAGTCGATAATTACAATCTGACTCCCAGAAATCACTAAAGTCCAGAGCAAACGCTGATATTAGCGCGTGTCTCAGGGATTGGTAGATCTATCCCAATGGTGGACTGAACAATCAACTACTGAGACACGAAAGGAGGGGAATCGAAAAGGGGTCCCGTTACACTTGTGGACTGCTTCGATAACAACCCCTCCCACATATGTATAATATTTATTATATATTTATCAATATAATAATATAATATTTATTTATTAATATTTATATATTTTACAACTGAATTCAAACGATTATAGTATGAAACAAAAAGAAAAAATTTAATAAAATTTTAATTATGTATTTATGTTTAAATATAAAAATATAACTATTTGTGTTTTATTTATTTCAAATTATATTTATTGAATAAAAAATTTAGACATAGGTGACCACAATTAAATGTATTAAAGTTTTGTTTTCGCTCATAATTATATTCAATAGGTCTCTTTAAATAATTAACTACTTCAATTGGAGGTTGTAAGTTTCCAAAGCTATCAAAATACTCTTTATAGTTGCGATTTTTATAATAAGCTACCCAATGAGTTCCAGGACCCTGAAAATTATCTAAATTAACAATACCACATTCTTGAAGTAATGGTTTTTTAGGTAAACGGTCACGCATAAAAACTCCTCTAAATTTACTTAGTTGTTTACCATATTTCATCAAATCTATATCAGTTAATGGTCGATTGGGTAGCTTATCTAAAAGTTTTTTGGAGCTGGCTTATAGTACAGACCATATCCAGATCTATATGGTTTTAGATATAGACCTCTTCCCATAGCAATTGATTCCATGTGTTTATTATGTCGAGTAGCCTCTGCTAGTTGTTCTTTTCCATTTTTTATATCATTAACAGCCTTAATAATAGCTGACCCACCTGTAGCCAAACCTCCAAGTGCTGACAAAGCTGTTAGGATTGGAATAATTGGAAGAAATCCACCAATTTTCGGCATTGGTATAACTCTCGGTATAGCAATATTAGCTCTCTTCTTCCCTTTAAAGTTTGAAGTAACGGCTTTTCGCGCAATTTTAACAGCGGCATTTAAATTGTTTGGTTTTTCGTTTCTCAAGAGCTTTAGAGTATTTTTAACAGTTGTTGAAAACAATTTTCTATCACATGCTTTTCTCTTTTTACATTTTTTCTTCTGTGATTTTCTGGATTTACGAGTTTTGATATGATTCATACCTAACCCCAACTTAACTTTTGATTTCATAGTGTTTGTTACGAGCCAAGCGTGTGCTCGTTCTTTGAAATCACTATCTTTAGATTGTACTCGTTTCCAAGCTTTTTCAACTAATATTTGATCGGCTTTATGTCTTTTGTTAATATCGTTTGTTTGTGAATATGCAATATCGTGTTCCCTACAAGCTGCGTCTAACAAATTTATCCCTTTATCACCCCTCGCTAAACGTTTTTCAAGTTTTGTTCCAGGTCCGCAAAACTGATAACCAGGTAAATGCAGTTCAACAGGTAATTTATTTATTAAGTTGTTTACAAAACCACTTCCAAAATTATACTGATTATTTTTAACTCCTTTGCTATAGTTTATACTCATTTTTTCTTTTAATTATATAATATATATAATATTATATTATAATATACGTTTAATATGATTGACACTAAAAATTTAAATGATTAGGTTTTGTTATATAAGAGGAAATTTATATCAAAACCCATTTAGTTATCAAAATGAGACTAGTAAAGCAAGCTAAGCAAATTGTAATAAGAAATGCTGATGAAGCTCAAGACAAGAAATCTAAAATTAAACATAGTACACTTTTACCAAATTCAATACGAGCATTAATTGTGGGTCCCTCAAATTGTGGTAAAACTAATGTTATGATTAGTTTAATAGAAAGTCCCAACGGTCTTAGTTTCAAAAACATTTACATATATTCAAAATCTTTGTATCAACCAAAATATTGTTATCTAAAGAAATTGATAGACCCAATAAACGGAATAAATATTTTTACATTTGCGGAAAATGAGGAAGTTCTAAGCCCGACTGAAGCCATCCCTCATTCAATAATAATCTTTGATGATGTTATATGTGGGAAACAGGGGGCTATAAGAGATTACTTTTGCATGGGTAGACATAAGAATATAGATTGTTTTTATTTATGTCAAACATATACGAAAATTCCCAAACATCTTATTCGGGATAATGCGAATATGATAATAATATTTAAACAGGACGAAATGAATTTGCGTCATATATATAATGATCATATTATTGGAGATATGTCATTTAAAGAATTTACGGATATATGTAGTGAGTGTTGGAAAGATAAATATGGATTCATGGTTGTCAATAAGGACGATTTGATTAATAAAGGGCGATATAGGAAAGGTTTTGATGAATTCATACAACTGTAAGGAAGATATATAAATCACTTCATGAATAGTTAGAAAAGCAGTTCACAATAATATATGGAGTAGTTAACAAATATATACATAACAGTTTATAATCAGATAAAAAGCAGGTCGATAGCAGATAGAAAGCAGTTCATATAAAACAGTTCACAATCAGATATAAAGCAGTTCGACATCAGATATAAGCCCGATTGATTTCAGATATAAATCAGATCGATATGAGTAATAATAAAATATTAAAAGATATTGTTAATACAAGGGCGATTTTAAAGGAAAAACTAAAAAATATTAAATTAAATGAAGTAGAGAGACTTAATTTATTGGAAGATACATTTACACCTATAACAAAACCTTTGAAAAAGATTATTAGAAAAATTGATGATTATCAATCAGACAATTTATTAGATGATACATTTAAATCTCTAACGAAACCTTTAAATACAAAAAATGCTGATTACCAATCAGATGATTTATTGCACGAGTCATTCAAAGATATAACAAAACCTTCAAATAAGAAAATCGAAAAAATTTATGATTATCAATCAGATGATTTTCAGTCAAATGATGATGACATAACAGATTCACAACTTCCATCACTACCATCCGATAATAGCTCTGATAATTATGACGATGCTGTAGCTTATGATCAAGAAGCGTTAAATGGTAGTAAAAAATCGTCACTAGCGGAAAATATAGAATTGCTCCTGACTAACAAAACGATAGATAAAGTTTATGGTTTCAACATAGATGAAAGTGGAAAATGGCGCTATGCAAATAATGTGCTAAATTTTAATGTGGATAACTCAATTCAAATAGGGAATTTAACGTGGAAAATGACTCCAGGATTATTTGAATTATTATTTCATTCAAAACCCCTACATTACAATAAAAATGATTTAAAAAAATATAAAGAAATTTTAATAAGTACAAATGCACATAAACGACAATATCAATCAAAAGCTCAAATTAAAGGTACACGAGCGTTCAAATATGTTCGCATAATAAAAAATTTATTTAATACTAAAACAAATGTTTTTACGAAAGGTAGTGGATTATCGCTAAAATCTGTAGACAATCGTAAGCCTAGCTATATATATTGGGATGACCCGAATGAATTAGTTGACAGAATGCGTTTACTTATTTCATCGGAAAGTGCTGGTCATAATAATCACAGAAATGAAATAATTTCCATCATTGAAGAATTAAGAGAAGCTAACATAATATATTAAAAATGAGTTATATAAATAAATTTGGTGAAAGTTCAATTAAGCATAATCTAAATAACTCGAAGTTAAGGATATCCCAATATAATTTAGAAATCAATAACATAACAAAAGATATAGAAAAGATATATACTACTATAAAGATTATAAAGGATCAGTTCCATGATATAAATATGAACCTCTCCAATAAAGTCGAAAATAGACTAAATGAGATTGAAGCCTATATTTTTAAATGGATTAGCATAGAAGAACTTAAAAATGAATATGACTCACAATTAAATATTATTAG
This sequence comes from Gymnocheta viridis, assembly GCA_956483585.1. Taxonomy (NCBI): domain Eukaryota; kingdom Metazoa; phylum Arthropoda; class Insecta; order Diptera; family Tachinidae; genus Gymnocheta; species Gymnocheta viridis. The sequence continues at coordinate 29,942,998 of OY101443.1, forward strand.
GAGTGATATAAAAATATTACAAGAAAACATAAAAAAAAATATTGATGAAGATGTTGCACTTATTGAAAAAGCTGTGAAGGGTCAAATATACTCTTCAAATAAAGACTTTATAAAAAATATAGAAGAAAGATTTAATAAAATTGATGATTTTATTTTTAAACGGATTGATAAAAACACTAATGTGGATGATGTGAAAAAACGAAAACTTGAATGGCCTAAAATTAAGACGGCTAAGTAAACAAAACTTTATAAGATATATATATATGAGAATGACATAGAAAAAATAATCATATACAAAATGAACGAGGATAAAAGAGAAATAGTTAATGAACTACACAAACAAGCGCGAAAAAATTTTAAAAGAAGACGAGTTATAATGAAAGGAATTGATGATTTATGGCAAGCTGATTTGGTTGAAATGGGGAATTATGCGTTATATAATAATGGATATCGTTATCTTCTAACAGTAATAGATACCTTCTCAAAAAAAGCTTGGGTTGCAGCAGTAAAAAATAAAACTGCACTGAGTGTAGCGTATGCTATGAGGAGTATTTTCACTAATAACAATCGAAAACCAAGAAATTTACAAACAGATGATGGTAAAGAATTTTTCAATAATCAGTTTCATCAACTAATGCAATCAAACAAAATTAATCACTACTCAACATATAGTGTTCTAAAGGCATCCATAGTAGAACGATTTAATAGAACTTTAAAAGGAATGATGTGGAAAGAGTTTAGCTATCGGGGTTCATATAAATGGATAACCATATATCAAGACCTTGTTGACAAATATAATAACACATATCACAGAACAATAAAAATGTCACCTAATGAAGTGAATTCTTCAAAAGAAAAATTGTTATTGGATACCGTTTACAACAATTTAAAAATATTTAAAAAACCAAAATTTAAAGTGAATGATAATGTTCGAATAAGTAAATATAAGCATACATTTGAAAAAGGTTACACACCAAATTGGACTACAGAAATATTTAAAATTAAAACTATAAAAAATACAAACCCTAATACTTATATATTACAAGACTATCAAGGTCATGAAATTAAAGGTGGTTTTTACGAGCCCGAGCTAATGAGAACTAAATTTCCAGACACATATTTAGTAGAAAAAGTTTTAAAACGAAAAAGGAATAAGGTTTATGTAAAATGGCTAGGATTTTCATCAGAACACAACTCTTGGATTAATATAAGCAATGAATCATAAAAATCATAACAGATGTTATTAATAATTCATTCATTCATCAGTCTTTAAAATGTCAATAACACTCACATTAAACGGAAACTCTTCATATCTTGTTGCAAACTATTTTCCACCGATGGAACTAAATGAAAATTATGTTTGTGGCTTAATAAGCTTTGACACATATCATTCAATTCCGAATGTTGATGTAGAAAACAATTTATTTCATATTGGCAATCATGAAATAGAAATTCCTGTTGGATCATATGAATTAGCTGATATAGCTGAATTACTAAGAAAGAAATATCATAATCTGAATGAGAAAGGAACCCTTGACATACAAGCAAATTATAATACATTACAAACATTCATCAAAAGCACAACTGATTCCATTTATTTCAATAAAAAGAACTCTATCGGCTCCTTATTGGGCTTTAGCGAAAGAGTATTAGAACCAGATATTGATCATTACTCAGATAAAACAATAGATATAACAAAAATAAATACAATAATCGTTGAATGTAATATTGTAAGCGGATCATATATAAATAACATGTCTGCACATATTTTACATCAGTTCTCACTTAACGTTAGCCCAGGATATAAAATAACAGAGGCGCCATCGAATGTGATATATTTACCCGTGAATTCAAAATCAGTTAATAGTCTTGTTTTGAAAGTCGTCGATCAAAACGGAAATTTAATTAACTTTCGCGGTGAAAAAATAACAATAAGATTACATTTAAAGCCAATGAGAGAATGATTATATTTAATAAAAGTGAGTTGCAAAATAAGTCCGACTTCATTCTAGCATCAACAACAACGAAATACAAATCAGAAAAGTCATCGCGCTGTGAAAGTCAATCAGAAAAGTATAAAAGAAAAATTGAAGGTATTAAGCCTGAACTAAGTAACACTCTTAGTGAAGTTAATAAAAAGTTTTTAATAAATTTGGGATTTATATTAAAAAAATAGAGCTAATCATATAGCTATCGAGCCTGAAAAATTCTATAAAATGAGTAATATTATTAATATTTTACAAAAACCACATTTGGATAGTTCAATTATAAAAAAGGAGTATCACAGCTACACATCATATCTACAGTCATTCAAAAATAATGATGAAATTCGTATCACAATTCAAAATCAAGATTTATATGTTTTACCAAGCGAAAGTCTTCTATACATTGAAGGGCTTGCAACAAAGGAAGATTCAACAGCTTCCACATCTATACGTCTCTTAAACAATTGTATTGCACATCTGTTTGACGAAATTCGATATGAAATCAATGGTGTAGAAATTGATCGTACACGTCATTTGGGTATTGCAACAGAATTAAAAAACTTTGTGTCGCTGAATAAGTCAGAAAGTGATAATCTGGTAAATGCAGGATGGTCGCCACTTAATAATGATGATCTTACACTTGTAGACGGTTATTTCAATTTCTGTATGCCACTAAAATTCTTACTTGGATTTGCTGAAGATTTTAATAAAATAATAGTTAATTCTAAACATGAATTGATTCTTTTGCGATCTAAAGATGATAAACAAGTTTTAAAATCTAATGTATCAACCGAAAAAACTAAGTTGTCTATTTTAAACATTTCTTGGAAAATACCACACATTCAACTTGCTGACGCTTACAAATTGCAGATGTTTAAAACAATTAACAATCGCCATCCTTTAAATATATCTTTCAGAAGTTGGGATATGTATTACTACCCGTCACTTCCAGAAAGTACAACAGTTTTATGGAATGTTAAGTTAGCCAGCGAAAACGAAAGACCACGTTTCCTACTTTTGGGTCTTCGAAACAGTGCCAACAAATTTCAACATTGTGATTTGACAGATATAAAAGTACATCTTAACTCTGATACATATCCCTATGATGATCTAAACCTAAAATTTGATAGAAATCGTTTTGCCATACTATATGATATGTATTTAAAGTTTCAATCAACTTATTATTCACGCGATCCTCAACCACTATTAACAAGAGAAAATTTTAAAGCTTTAGCTCCAATAGTTGTATTGGATGTAACACATCAAAATGAATCAATCAAAACTGGACCAATCGACATACGGATTGAAATAAAAACCTTAAAAAATATCCCCGCTAATATGTCTGCTTATTGCTTAATTATACATGATAAAATGTTTGAATATATCCCCCTGACAAATGAAATAAGAAAAATATTGTAGATATAAATAAATTAAAATATAGTATAAATATCTAATCTAACATCATTAAGGTTTATTCACAAACACTTTGTCTACATATGTAGTCATTCTCATTAACAAGGATGATTCTAAAAGATATGTACGATTTCTTAAAACGGTGTTCCCATATTATTTCCGATGAAGATAAAAATAAACTCATGACTATTCAATCACATCTAGAAGGGACAAATAATTTGAAAACAACGATAAATAAACATGGAGAGCATTATGACAATTGCTGTTGGTCTAATGAAAATGAGACATGTGGACCAGATACCTGTTCATGTGTACAACACAGGATACGTAATACTGAAATAGAGAAAGAAGCAACCACACTTATGAAATTTTATTACAACATATATAATATTAGCAAATGTAAAAATTGTAATTTTCAAAAAATCTAATTAATAAAAAAGAGAAATAATAAAATTTAGTGAAAGACATACATTTTAATTTTTATATATTTTTTTATTTATTCAATTATAAGTTCTTTCTAGACTAGTGGAATTTTATTTACTGCCTCCATTAATACATCATCTTGGCCATCATATAGGGCCAAGTATGATGCTACATCAAATGGAGGCAGCATAATTATTTCACTAATGTGAATAATTTCTTTCGATAATTTAATATTTAGAAAGATATCATCATCTCCATCGAGAAGATGATGATATGCTTCTGATGTTGTGGCTTCTGATGATATTGTTGCTGTTGTTTCTGTTGATGTTGTTGTTGTTGCTGCTGCTGCTTCTGCTGATGATATTGCTGTTCTTGTTGCTGCTGATATCGTTGTTGTTTCTGATGTTGCTGCTTCAGATGATGTTATTGGTGTTGCTTCTGCTGATGTAGTTGTTGTTTCTGATATTGCTGTTTCAGATGATGTTATTGGTGTTGCTTCTGCTGATGTAGTTGTTGTTTCTGATATTGCTGTTTCAGATGATGTTATTGGTGTTGCTTTTGCTGATGTAGTTCTTGCTTCTGATGATATTATTATTGCTGCTTCTGATTCTGCTTTTTTTAAATTAGCCTTCATAACTTTATGGTACAGCGGAGTGTTCCATATAGGCTTTCTTAATACAACGTTGTGTTGTTTTAAATAGTGTCTTTTTTTGTTCCACCATGTGGAAAAACTAATTAATTTACATATTTCGCAAATATATTTTTTACATTCCATGTTTAAAGTTTTATAAATCTTTTTACGTCGAATAATTTCACATAAATCTTACTATGTGTAATAATTTCACAGAACTAGAATTTTGTTCGAAAAAATAGCTGATTTTATACTTTTCTAGAGGCACTACTACATACACATATACTGTTAATCACCCTTGTTTAAACATTTTTCTTAGGTAACAAAAGCATCATAACACATTTATGCGCTCATAAAATATTGCATTTAAACATTGAAGTAGAAATAAATGTGTGTCCTTCAATAAAAATAGTTAATGCACCCACACACTACGACAAAAATAAGTGAAAGCAAGCATACGCATGTCTTTCGTTCTTAAGAAATTTTCCTGAAACGGATTTTAAAATTTTATTGCCTTTCCATACCCTTTTTTTGCTTAAGTAACAAACATACCATACCAGATTTATAGCCTCATAAATTATTGCATTTTAAAACATTGAAGTAGAAAAAAATGTGTGTCCTTCAATAAAAATAGTTAATGTACCCACACACTACGACAAAAAATAAGTGAAAGCAAGCATACGCATGTCTTTCGTTCTTAAGAAATTTTACTGAAACTGTGTCCTTCAATAAAAATAGTTAATGTACCCACACACTACGACAAAAAATAAGTGAAAGCAAGCATACGCATGTCTTTCGTTCTTAAGAAATTTTACTGAAACTGTGTCCTTCAATAAAAATAGTTAATGCACCCACACACTACGACAAAAAATAAGTGAAAGCAAGCATACGCATGTCTTTCGTTCTTAAGAAATTTTACTGAAACTGTGTCCTTCAATAAAAATAGTTAATGCACCCACACACTACGACAAAAATAAGTGGAAGCAAGCATACGCATGTCTTTCGTTCTTAAGAGTTTTTCCATACAAACAAATGTTTAAATTTTACTACCTTGTCATAGAAAGATTAAAAACAACAAATGAAATAAAATAGGAAATAATGCAGCATATTTTTGACCTTATTTCTTGCTCATGCATGTTTAACTTTTCAATTAATTTTGAATTGTTCTATACTTTTTCTTAAAATGCAAGCCTACGCATGTCTTAAAATGAAAAATAAATATATAAAGCGAATAAAATGCAAGTCTACGCATGTGCAAAAATAAATACATAATCGAGATTCATTTCACATTACCACATATGTACATTTATTGTTTTATAATATACAGATTTACAAAATTACAAAACTAGTTTCGTTTATTAAAAAAATTAGCTGTAGTTTAGTTCGAATATTGCAGAACCATTTGGCGATTGTCGTCCTTTGTAAATAATTGTCCAAATTTTTTCATTCATATTGGCTAAGTAAGGATCCTCTCTGTTTAAATATTTAACCATTCTTTGAGGTAGATAAAACCATTTATTGTTCTCCAAATATGCTATGACTTTGGATCCATATTGTGTAACCTTCCACTCAAAATTTAAAATTTTTAATGGTTTATTTAAGGGAATATCATCAATTTTCGTGTACTCTGATTTTATTCCTTGGGCTATGTTAATTAACTGTTGATAGATCTAAAAGCAATCAAATAAAAACAATCATATAATATGTATAAATATTTGTATATTTTTTCTACAGCATCTATATAATAAATAAAAAATTTTTTATATATTATAAAACTGTATACTTACCATTTTGTTTGATGCGAAAATCTGCTTTAACTTTTGTTTAATGTGATTTCAAGTAACTGTGAAGAACAATAATAAACAAAAAAATCTGAACGTTCTTTTATATCAATTTGTGCTGGATAGTAAAACTCTTATTTTAGGTTTTAATAAAAACTACTCAAATGAGAATCTCATTGACATGGTGCGAAAAAATATCTCATTTGAATTTCTCTTTATTGTAAAAGCATACACATGGAAAAATATATGAATGCATGTGTAACAGAATTATCATATTTTTCTCATTATATGACTCAGTATCTCTATAAGTGTATTTTCCCCATACGTGTATTTTTTCCATAAGGAGGCCAAATCTAGTGGGATTCTAATTGGTGTGCCAGAATGCCCATACGTGTATGTTTTCCATAAGGAGGCCAAATCTAGTGGGATTCTAATTGGTGTGCCAGAATGCCCATACGTGTATTTGTTCCATAAGGAGGCCAAATCTAATTAGATTCTAATTGGTGTGCCAGAATGCCCATACGTGTATTTTTTCCATAAGGAGGCCAAATCTAATTAGATTCTAATTGGTGTGCCAGAATGCCCACAAATATACTACTGCTGCCTTAATTTTAGGCCATTCAAGCTTTCGTTTTTTTACATCATCTACACCAACATTTTTATTAATCCTTTTGAACATAAAATCTTCAATTTTATTAAATCTTTCTTCAATATTTTTTATAAAGTCTTTATTTGCAAAGTGTATTTGGTTCTCTACTACTTTTTCAATAAGTTGAACATCTTCATCAATTTCTTTTGTAATCGTTTTTTGTAATTTTTTTATTTTACTTCCAATAATATTTAATTTAGAGTCATATCCATTTTTAAAGAAACAAACAAAAACAAAAGATTGCTTTTCGATTGTTTAAATATGTATACACACAATGTGTACATGTGCCCATGAACGCATTTCAGTATGTATGTATGTATGTGTGTGATATCTGTGTGACAAAAAGGGAAGATTTAAAACAACCACACCAATTTCCATCAAGAATTTGAAATTTTAGTATTTTATAATAAATAAGATATATTATGTTCTTAAACGCGTAAACTACTATGAAAAATACAACTGCTCTGTGGTGTACAAGAAGCGGTCGTAACTACCAACCAAGAGGTTGTTGGATCGAATCCCCACGCAACTTTTAAAAAAAATTTTAAAAGTAAAATTATTTCGAATGCCATTTTTTTGTTTGCTCATATTTTAGTCGTTAATGGACCGACTGCAAT